>OV725083.1:20372947-20972947 GCA_928085145.1 Nezara viridula
TCAAAATATTTCTGAGCTCTTTGAGTAGCCAGACGAGCGTAGTAGAGTTGTACAGGAAACGGTACTGAACGAGTGCATCTGAAATCGAATATACAAATAATTTCAAAAATTATAACTGTAAAAACGTGAACCTCAAAAAAATAAAATAACATTTTGAAAGTTTTTTATTTTTGCTTCGTCACTATTAACCCCATTGGTGAATATTCGTATTTTTGAGGTAAATTAAAAAAAAAAAAGGACTAAAAATGGAAAGATTTCACTAATTTTTTATGCTTTAGACTACAAAGAACATTTAACACAGAGTTGGGAGATTGCAAAAGATTATAATGGGTGTCCTTAAAGGAATGGTATAGTATAGCCAAAAGAGAACACGTCCTTATGGAGTTACGATGTTTTTGAAGAAACCGTATTTTTGTGTGGTTTCTGGAGAATCATGATGAACAAAACAACACCCGACAAAATGATGAAAAAATATGCCAGAAAACAGACCGGATAAAGTTAATTATGTATTATCTATATTTTTTCTACTTCTATTTTTGCTTTCCTGATCTTAAAAATAAAATATTTTAGAAAGAGGAAAGCAATAAAATTTCTTGGTAGGGAGCATTGTGTGCCGATAAGCCATCGAATTTGATAGGAAGGACAATAAGTGAGCCTGGGGATTAATGATAAAATAATCGTAAATCAATTTTATCCAATCCATTCTCTCTAAGGGGCGGGGTGGCCGAGCGGGCTAACGCGTGTGCACACCACGCGTTCTCTGGCAACCCACATTAGCAGATAATATGATAAAATAATAACGAGTTCGCGTCCCGGTGCCAAGAGGAGCTTTTAACTCTGCCATTAATCTCTGCCCTCACCCCTGGCTCCGGAAACCCCCACATGGCATAAAAGGCAAGAAAGAGGAGAGGAAAAAAACTCGTTATCTTTTATCTTTTAAGAGTGGACAGAAGTTTCCACTAGGGGCTTTCATGGCGCAAGTTGCGCCATCATAATTTTTGAGGTTGCACATTTCTATGGGATTTTGAATTTTTGAGGGGGGCACATATTGATGGAGTTTTTCGGATTTGAAAGTTTCAAATAAGGAGACTAAGAGAATACATGGAACAAATCTCAGCAAGTGTAATTGTTTATGATTTACGGTGTTTTTATTTCTAACGTTTCAAGAATAGGAGAGCAATCAAAGATCATGCATCATCGATCTTGGGGGAGTTCTTTCCTCCATGCGCTTATATTTCAAAAATTAATTTGTTAAGTTCGATTTGTTAAGAAATCAGAGGAAATGGTCACGCGAAACAATCTTGAAACTCACATTCTACTCTTCTTTAAATCTCTGATATTTATAAATTTACACCTTTTCACAATATTTATAAATGTACGTGTACGTTAGAAGACTACGCTGTCATCTTATATATATTCATTCATATATAGTCATGTGTATATATTTGTAAATATTACATAACTAATATCGGAGAATTAGAGAAAAACAAATCGAGAGTTTCAACTTTGTGCCGCATGAGTTCGCGCTCGGGCTGACAACTAATCACGGCCTTACTATAATATTAATTTCATCAAATTAAATTTTAAAATTTAAATTTATGTAAAATGATATGTTAATAGGCATAAATTGTTTGGTCCATGGACGGTCTACATTTTAGTTGTACAGTAGCCCTAGACTGTGGTTCTGGTAAAATTATCTAGTTGTTGACCTTAAACTATTCCTGGTTGATACTGTGGTAAGCACAGAGTTCTACCCGCTTCATTTTAGATAATATATGGAATTCGTTGCTAAGAGGGGCTTTTAACTGTGACATTAATCTCCGCCCTCACCCCTGGCTCCGGAAACCTCCACATGGCATAAAAGGCAAGAAAGAGGAGAGGGAAAAAACCCATTCTCTTTTATCGTTTAAGGGTGGACACGAGTATTTTCTTTCCTCCATGCGCTTATATTTGAAAAATTATTAGTTCGATTTGTTAAGAAATCAGAGGAAATGGTCATGCGACACAATCTTGCTTTTCTTTAAATCTCTGATGTTTATAAATTTAAATATTTTCACTATATTTATAAATTTATACATACATTAGAAGACAACTATGTCATCTTATATGTGTATATAAAATATATATTTGTTAATATTACGTAACTAATATCGGAGAATCAGAGGAAAACAAATTGAGAGTTTCAACTTTGTGCCGCATGAGTTCGCGCTCGGGCTGACAACTAATCACGGCCTCACTATAATATTAATTTCATCAAATTCAATTTAAAAATTTAAATTTATGTAACGACTTCCTGTCCTACAGTTTCCTTTAACAATACTCCACTTATCCCTGTTGAGCAAATCCGATACCTAGGACTCCACCTGGACAAACGACTAACTTGGAATCCTCATACTAGACTGAAACGACAAGAAACCGCTCGACGTTTCCGATTACTTCAGCACTTACTAGACAAACGCTCTAAACTTCCCATTAATTACAAAAGACTCATATACTTGACTATAATAAGACCTATTTGGACTTACGGAGCTGAGCTATGGGGCTCCACTAAACCATCGAATTCCTCTCGCATCCAATCCTTACAATCCAAAATCCTTCGTAAAATCCTCAATGCTCCTTACTTTTTCACTAATAAAATTATCCATAAAGATCTTAATGTTCCTTATGTTTCAGATCTGGCCCAATCCAGGTACCTATCCTTCCATAATAAACTTCAGAATCATCCCAACCCTCTCGTTTCTAACCTTGCTTCCTCTTCAATTCCTGATAAGCCTCCGAAGCGTCTGAAAAGAAGATGGCCCCGTGATCTCCTAATGTAGTCATATCATTAGAGTGCTACCATTGGGTAGTTACTCAGCAAGTGTATTCATGTCATTATATCAATTATGTCCAAATTGATGATGTATTTATGTAATACAGTTGTAAATGTCATAAAGAAATAAAAAAAAAAAATAATTTATGTAAAATGGTATGTTAACAAGCATAAATTGTTTGGTCCATGAACGGTCTACATTTTAGTCGTACAATAGCCCTAGCTTGTGGGGTTCTGGTAAAATTATCTAGTTGTTGGCCTTAAACTGTTCCTGGTTAATAGTGTGGTAAGCACAGAACTCTCTACCCGCTTCATTTTCGTTCTTTTTTACTTCCTCCGTTTGACCGACATAAGAACCTCTTTTAAACTAGAGTCATATCATGACAAAATTTACATGCTACTACACCTTGAAAATTTAGCAACCAAAGTTATGAACATATGTCAAGCGAATATGAATAAGGAAAACAGAGAATAATATTTAATCATACATAACCTTGAAATTTTAAAAGAGGTAAGATGATTGTATAAAACATGTAAAATGCAAGTTGTCGTGGAAGTAGCATCATTAAAAAAAACATTAGCTTGGCCATATTGTGTTAAGCGGTGAGGAATAAGACAACTTATCGAGGCAGGCGTGACTTTTAAAAAACTCGTACGTGCGATAAGAATATATATTTAAAATAATTAGGTATTTGTTTCAATGTTATTTTCTTTGTTTTTAAAAACTTAGGTTTACAAATTCCAAACGAAAATGCATAGATAATTTAGAGGTGAACCCATTGCATAATATTCGAAAAAAAACATCTGGCAAAAGATACAAGTATGTTTCCAGAGGAGGTTATGAACCCCCACAAAAAAGGTCTCGGGAATTTTCATTATGTTTGAAAAGTATGAGTGATAATTAAATTAATTATTGTAAAACGAACAATATAATAATGCTATATATAAAAAGAAATTTATAATTATGTTTATATTTTTTTTTTCTTTTGGGTATATTTGAAAATATGTTAACAAAGCAAATTAATATTCAGGATTAAGTGGTCAAACTGCAAAAATGGACTAAAGACCTCAAAACAAGAACAAAATTTCCTCTGAAGGAATGTCCGCAAACGCTTTGTTTAGGAGATGGATTAGATAGAATACAACCTATTCCCTCCCCCACTCATCCAAGATATTTTATTGCTCATCTTTTCTGAAAAACTGAGGAAAGAAATGTAGAACTAGAAAAATCGTAGATCATACACAATTACACTTGCTGTGGTCTGATCCAAGTTTTCTCCTTGCATCTTATTTTGAAACTTTTCATTCCCAAAATCCATGACCCCGTTGAAATATGCCCCCTTAAAAATTCAAAACCCCGTCACAATTTGCCCCCCTTAAAAATGTTGTTGGAGCAATAAAAACCTCTTCTGAGCACCCTCGATTCAGGTCAAAAATTCTTCGGAAAATTGTAGACGCGCCATTTTATGTTTCTAAACTTACGTTACTGATCTTGACATTCCTTTTATCACAACAACTGCCACAGACCGCTTAATAATTTTCATGACAGACTGATTCTAAATTCCAATCAACTTACTCAAGCTCTATCTACTGCCACAAATCCATATAATCCGCCCAGAAGACTGCTGAGGCGGTGGCAAATAGAATTACTGCATTAAGTTACTTGAAATGAAAAAATAATTTTATTCTGTGACTACAGTCCCTTAAGAATAATAAGAGAGTTATGGGTCATAGTCTGGCTTAGATAATAAAAATAAAAACTAATTAACTGCTGATTGTTATTGCAACAGTGTACAGACGCAAGTAATTTTACATGTCAGTGGAAGTTTGAATGTGAAATAGGTGGTGGAGCAGGAGTTGTTTGAAGGAATTCGTGGACGAAGATTGAGGAGGTAGGAAGTGAGTGCCAAAAGGAGGTAGCACGAATGACGAAGGATTTGCTGAAGGAAGTAGTTTTATGGGAGGGGATATAAAAATCAATAGGTTGAGACCTGGTATTAAGAGAGTGGATAGAAGAACGTAGAGTTAGGAGTTCCAGGAGGAAGGGGGGGGGGTTTTGTTCTGAGAACTTGGAAAAGGAAAACACCAAGGAGGAATTGTCTTCGAGAAGTAGGATAAAGCCACTTCAACTTGGTGTACCAAAATGAAACATGTGAACGCCTTGCTGTGTTATCTTATTTTGATTTTACTATTTTTTTCTGTTTAGTTCTAATTGATATAGTATTTGCTGAATATAATAGTAAATGACAAATTTATTGTATGTCAGAAATATGAGTAACTTATAAATATAAATATAATGTAAATAAATTATTTCCTCACTGTAACGATTGCTCTAGTAGAAGAATGTAATATTAATCAATAAATAAATAAAGGCACTTATTGCTTAGTATTTTTCCTTCATTTTTTACTGTTATGACATTATTTATAACAATTATAAAAAGAGTAGTTTCAACATGTAAAATATTATTGCTTATATCCTAATTTAAAATAAATAATTACAAAATAATACATTGAAAATGTATACAATATCTTTATAAGAGATATAAGTGTTAAAGATAATGTGGCATTTGCATTGCGATTCATTGGCCAGAAATTAATAATTTGCATAATTTGAAACAATAAAACAAAGTATGGATAATCAGTTCATAACAGGCGATTAGATGTGTTGAATGCAAAATTACCATATTTGTAATCAAGTGTTTGTTCTGGAAAAGAAAAAAAAAAAAAAGGGAGAAAAATAACGCTGAAGGTTGACTGAAAGATATCAATACTGATTATTTTTAAAGAGACACGACTATATTCATATGGTATATTCCTGTCCACTTCTTGGGAAGGATAGAGGAGGAGTAGAAGAGGATAATGACCAGAACGCAAAGATTTAATTTTGAACACCTTACTTACAGCATCGAATTTTCATTTAACATGAATAACACTGCTGCAATTACCCGTATTTCCTAATAGGCAGCGTAATATAAAAAATGTAATAAAAATCTGATGGGCGCATCACACAACTTTCACTTACCACCCTCTTCTTAGCATAAAAAATTTTCAGACAAAGGGAAAGTGAAAGTAAAAATTATTAACGCTATATTTATTTACGAATCATTGTGGGTGTTTTTATTTGTTTAAATTACCCTTTTATTTATATATATTTATATATATATATATATATATATGTATATATATATATATATATATATATATATATATATATATATATATATATATATATATATATACATATACAAATTTTAACTGTTATATCGCAGTATTCTATACAATTAAATATTAAATTGTATAGAATACTGCGACAGCAACCATGCGAACCAACCAACGACAGCACTTATGAAAACCGCAAATGTATTTGAACATAATTATGTCGGAGTCCATATTATATGAAGCTCAATTTATGTATGGAATGCCTGTTGTAATCTTTCGGGAGAGCTCGGACAAGCTTCTATTCCTTTGATTCCTCTATTACAACTATTATCCGATACGATACCTTATTTATTCTTTAGTTAATTATAAAATTCTTTCATATTTTATATTTAACTATTTTTTATATCGAAGATTAATCTGAAATGGTTAATTATTTCAAATAAAAAAAAATAAAGGTACTTCAAGCCAACATTGAAAATTAACCATTTAAGCTCTGAAAGAGAACATCAATTAGAGTAAAAACTACATTATTTTAAAAACTGCTTAATAAGGCACTGATATACTGAGTTTAATAAAAATCGTTAGAGCCGTTTTTGAGAAAATCGTAAAAATGTGTTAAATCGATTATATAAAGTACCACTTCCGGTTTGCCGATTTTGATGATTATTTTGTTGTAACACCTGATGTATATACATATATATATATATATATATATTATTTATATATTATATATAATATATATATATATATATTATTTATGAAATTTACAACTGTACATTCAAAATACATTCAGCAAATGTAATATAGATAAATCCATGACATGACAAGGCTTGTAGAGAATCTAACCATTGATAGCACTCTAAGTTTCTAAATTAGGAGATCACGAGACCATCTGCTTTTCAGACGCCTAGGATGGTTATCAGGGATCGAGGAGGAAGCAACATTAGAAACGAGAGGGCTCGGATGGTTCTGAAGTTTATTATAGAAGGATAGGTATCTGGATTGGGCCAAATCGGAAACACATGGAACATTCAGGTCATTGTGGATTATTTTATTTGTTACAAAGTAAGGATCATTAAGGTTTTACGAAGGATTTTGGATTGTAGGGATTGGATACGAGAGGAATTCGATGGTTTAGTCGGGCCCCAAAGCTCAACTCCGTAAGTCCAAATAAGTCTTATTATGGTCATGAAAATGAGTCTTTTGTAATTATTTGAAAGGTTAAAGCGTTTGTCTAGTAAGTGCTGAAAGGTCGAGCGGTTTCTTGTCGTTTCAGTGTGGTATGAGGATTCCAAGTTAAACGTTTGTCCAGGTGGAGTCCTAGTTGAGGTATATATAAACCTTAAATATGCAATTTCGCTTTCATATGACTTTGAGCTAGACTGATAAAATACGTACACACACTAAGATAAGTTTGTGGGACATGGTTATTTGGACTCAAGAGACCTCTAAACATGTATTTCCGTTGAAAACTAAGTCTCGAAAATTTTCACGATCGCAATACTTACCCTTACTATATATTGCATATATAGGAAAGTGAAAGTAAAAATGTAATAAAAAAATAGTACAGACAGACTCAGAACCAAATTTGTCCGCTAATCTACAAATAGTTAAATGCGAAACGAAATTTTGTATTTTGAGCACAAACTTTTTTTTTTTTTTTTTGCTATCCTATTTTCAATAGTGAGGAAGCAAAAATAATATAGTAGCAGGAAAATAGCAAACTAAATAATGTTAATAATTCACCTGCAGCTTAAATGGCAAAGGTAAAATGTAATTTCTTGAATATCGTCTTCGGAAAGATGAGACTCATCCATCAAAACGTGGTATTTTGTAGGCCTTGGGGCTCCCTGTAATTATAACAAGTTAGATAGCAAATTATTTCTAATGAAATAAGTGTATGTCATTTAATTAATATCGTTTAAAAAACATAACATATTATTATATTTTTTAATAACAAATTCTGAAATAGAAGGACATAAAAAATACTGTTAAGAAACTATTAGGTATAAAGTAATGATTTTCATATAGAAATAGATGTATTAGTTAGATAGAGACATCTCCTCCCCTCCCCCTTCTGCCAACATTCCTAAAAAAGGATATCCATTGACTACTATAACGGGAAAAATAATTTTTTAATATAATTTATTTTTTTTATTCATTGATATTTACAACTGTATTATAAAAAAAATACAACTAGTAAATATGCACTCAGAAATATAACATGAAATCGCTTGTTGAGAAACTACCCATTGATAACACTCAAATAATAAATTTACACAACAAGATCATGAGACCACCTTCTTTTCAGACGCCTCTGAGGGTTATCAGGGATCGAGGCGGAAGCAATGTTTCATACGAGAGGATTCGGATGGTTCTGGAGTTTGTTACGGAAGGATAGGTATATGGATTGGGCCAAATCGGAAATATAAGGAACATTAAGATCTTTATGGATGATTTTATTTGTGACAAAGTAAAGAGCGTTGAGGATTTTGGATTGTAAGGATTGGATACGAGAGGAATTCAATGGTTGATTATAATTTAAAAAATAAAAAAGGCATATTTATAGTAAAATTTTATGAAAGGTCGTTATAGAAGAGAGAATTTAAAATCCTTGAAAGTTCAGTAAATTAACAATATATGTCTTGTACATATAATAAAAAGTTTATGGATTTATGAAAATGATATTTTCTGAATATCATTTGGAAGTGGATACACTTGACTAGCTAACGTTTTGTATTTTCATTTTGTGTTTATTTTGATATTATCTTTGATAATGATAAAATTATAAAAGAAAATATATATATATATATATTCTTGTCCTCTGTACCGATTTATTTGAGATTTGGTACTAAAGTCATCTCGTGTGATCCTCTAAGCTCAACATTATCATCGACCCTTTCACTGTAAACTATGAGATATTTTACACTTTCATATCTCAGTCATTTATTTACGTAACGGAAAAAAAAGGTAAACTATTTTCATATTATTTTATACGATATTAAAAAAATGAAGAAAATTTAAAATTAACAGTCAACGGTTATGCAAGATGATGTGCAGGAGGATCGTCAGACACCTGAGTCGATCCACGACTAATGCAACAGAATAAATTAATAAATCACATGAAAAACTCGAACACAGGAGAATATTAACTCATTGTCTTACTCACTGGCCTACTCTGCTTCTTTGAGATTGAACATATTTTAATAATTTTCATTTTCTGCATGTTTCCGTAAAACATTCGTAGATACCGACTATCCCTTTCTACAACGCAAATACTAATATCGCCATTTGTTATTATAATGCGGGTGTTCACAAGGCGAATAGATGAAATTTTGAATTTATTAAATTTAAATGTCATTTGACCTTCTATTCGATTCAGTACTAACTTAAAAAATTCATAAAAATTCCGTAATAATGAGAATTCTTAACAAAATACATGATAATTATTCGTTGAATATTTAATCATAATAAATTTACTTTAGAATCCAATATTATCTACATATTATAATGTAAATTTTTCAGTAAGATATTTCAAATATAAGAAAAATAGTAATATATATATATATATATATATATATATATATATATATATATATTTTAGGCATATATTTTGTTATCACTTTTCTCATATTTTTGATTTATGGAATCATTTTAGTAAGTGACCAACTCATTTTAATAATTATGAATTATTATTTATTTATGAATCATACAATCTAAAAATATGCTGAGGATATAGCAGCCCTTGGAAGCAATAAGAAGATATTGAGAAAGTTGTCGAGACTCCCATAAGACAAGCGGAGCAAATCGGCCAACAAATAAGTGAAGATAAAACAAAATATACGATAACAAGCCGAAAATCCTACCCCAATAATCTGCGTAGAAGGGATCGTTTTAGAGAGTTGATAAATTAAAATACCTCGGCTCAATAATTACCTCAATGAATGAGCAACGGTTGGAAATAGAACAGCTGATAACAAGCACAAACAAAGCTTTCTTTTCCCTTTCAAAGAAATTGAAATCCCGAAAAAAAAATATTTTAAGAAATCTCAAAATTAAGGGTGTACAGTGTAATAAAGCCAGTTGAGTACGAGTTTGAATATGAGTATCAGTATGAGTAGTCTACGCCACGGAGAACGATATTGAAACATAAGAACTAATATAACGAAACATAGAACCGTCAGCCAACTTAGGGTAGCCAATTTAACGAAACCTTCATTTTATCTTAATGGAACGGCCTATACACTAGAAGGAGAAGAAAACTGTACTATATGCAACCTCCAAAAGGCAGAAAATTTATATCATTTTTTAATAGAATGACTTGAGGAAATATTACATAGAGAAACATATTACAGAAGACAACAATTCAATGCTCGGTAATTTATTAAAGATAGAAAACCTCGCAAAGTTAAATGATATGTTTTATTTTACAGTTGGGAGCTCTAAAATAAGATCATTCGTTATGAATGATTATATGCCAGCAATATTTTTATGTCTATGTTTATGTTTACCACAAGACATTGTTATCTTCGACTAAGAGGTAAGCATATGTACTGTTGCAATCTGCTACATTGCATAAACCTCAATTTAATTAATAAGAACTAAAAGGTTATTAAACAATGATTTTTTTTTTTAAGTGGGGTAAATTTAATACAGTTAAAGAGTGATAACAAAAAAAAATCAGAAATAATTTATGATATTTTTTTAAACGGAACTTTGCTGTCTTTGCCTACCCAATAGTCTTCTTTAAATAGTTTTGACACTCACCAACTCTACATTTGTTTAAAGTAAGTTTTGTCTAGTTTACTATGGAGCGATGTCATAGAGAAATATATTACAGAAGACAGCAATTCAATGCTCAAACATTCAATTCAATGTTAACGATAGAAAACCTAAAGTTAAATGATATATTTTATTTTACAGTAGGGAGCTCTAAAATAAGATCATTCGTTATGAATGATTATATACCAGCAATATTTATGTTTACCACAAGACATTGTTATCTTCGACTAATAAGTGAGTATATGCACTGTTGCAATCTGCTACATTGTATAGTAGGAATATATTACTGCTATTTTTAAAATTTCTTTAATGTATATATATCTTCAAAGTCAATACTTTTTATTTATATTGTTATACAGTTATTTTTCTTTTTCTGTTTTTTTTTTTTTGTTTTTTGTTTTTTTTACATCATACTATAACCAAGGGATACGCATATTACCCAGTATTACACTGAGTTGAGGTGGCTCTACCCATCCTATCGCCGTCAGTACTTCCTAGCCACCTTTCTGTACCAAATCATTAGAACCCATCGACCCTCCTATATTTTTCACAGCTTACAATTCAAATATTCCATCCAATCCCGTCCCACCAGATCTCGTACTTCCGACCTCTATCCTCCTCCTCACCGAACTGCTGCGTTTGACAAATCCTTTGTAATACAAGCCGCCTCCCTCTGGAATTCCATCCCAGCTGATATTCGACACGCTCAATCAGTTTCCTCGTTTAAACCACTCCTCTTTAAGCACCTACTCCTTTCTCAATCCGAATGATTGTGAAATATATCTAAGAGAAATATCTGAGCACCACCAGAGACTACCTCAATTTATTAAGGTTATTTTAGTTTCTCATACATATGTACAATTTACTTGTTCTTTTCTTTCCCTTTTTGTATTTTTATCGTAAGTCAACTTTTATTGTAAATATACAATTTAATTGTAGCCACACAGACATATAATCTGTATTCATATTTTGTTCTTAAGGGACAACAGTCCCAGAATAATAAAACATTTTTTTCATTTCAATTTCATTTCATACTCTATATATCTAGTTTATCTTATTTATGAAAAAAGAATATTTCTCCGATTTATTTCTATATTTGTATAGTACTTTATTTTGATTCTTCTTTATGTAATAATGTATTTAATGGAGCCAGACCCTGTAATTGTATATAATAATTACAAAATACAGAATTTTCATTTCATTCATTCATTCATAAAGCCAGTTCTACTATATGGTTTTAAGACATGGACACTAAGCAGCAACCTAAAAAGAAGTATTGAAAGATTTGGAAGAAAAATCCTCTACGAGATAACCGTAGCGATCTAAGGACACTGACGTGTGTAAGAGAAGACCTGCTTACTGAACATTTATCAATATTAGTCCGTGGTAGAGACCCCTTTTTATCAAATTATTAACATCTACTTGAAACTTCGTGAATAGCTTCATCTCATCGTAACCTACAAATATTTTATTTACGAAAACACTTAGAATTAGGGACGTTTTCAATCTGGAGGTCGGCAAATTTTGTCTATTTAATTAGGTACTAAAAACTCGTAAATACCCATTAGCTTTCCACTTGGATCGAGAGATAATTTGATCACAAAAACGTGAAAAAAAGATAAGCTTCAAAAATATTGTACTGTTTGACGTGACCTACACACCCAAAATACAAAAATAACGAGGTTGTATAGGCCCAATATTTTTGTAGGCCACCTTGTTTCTCGATTTCGTAAACAAATTATTTAACGATCGAAGTGGAAAGGAAAGGAATATTTAGGAGTTTTTAGTACCTAATTAAATAGACAAAGTTTGTCGACCTCCAGATTGAAAACGCCCTAATTCCAAGGGTTTTCGTAAACAAAATATTTGTAGGTGACGATGAGATGAAGCTATTCGTGCAAGAAGTTTCAGGTAAGTATGTTAATAATTTGACAAAAAGGGGTCTGTATCACGGACTAGAATTAAACTTTTCATTTTAAATTAAACATTTGGTACAAAAGTCATATGTTATCTCAGGATGAGCCAAGGAACTCGACATCGTCGTCTACCATTTTGTTTCAAAATGGAGGCTGATTATAATCCTCATACGGCCATATTAGAAAAAATGCGTGTTTTAAAATCATATTACTAAAACATAAAAAAGGGAATAAATAGATAAAACTTTAATGCTGTTTTTTAATAAAAAACTATACACAAAAAAATATATTCAAAAACTGCACCTTTAATAAATCTACATCACTGGTAAATTTTTTTTTTTTTTTTTTAAATTTTCTTTATTGAATATTAATACATTCTGCCACATTGAAGGGCATTAATATTAAGGCTACATGATTCATTCACACAATATGTACATACAATTAATATCAATAATAAAGAGAAAGAAATATAAAATAAAATAAAATAAGTAAATTGGTATGCCTGTGTACAAAAAAAAAAAATGAAATAATAGATAAAAGCTAGATGAAATTAAAGTAAATAAATCACATTCACACCTACTGGTAAACAAAGTATGATTTTTGAAAATTTTAATGTGTGTTCATTAAAACCAGTAAATCAGTAACAGAAAATGTAACACCTTTTTTTTTTGTTTATTTACCCTTCATATCTGGACCTGCGTGCACGAAAATATTTTCTTGTTCGCTAATTCCAGTACCTTATATCGGTTCACCTTGAAAATTAAATTGCTTCTCATATACCGTAATCGTAGAGGGTTATAATTCACGACAATCATTTTCATCACGCTGCAACGAATAGATTTTTTTTGTTTTGTTTCTTATAGAATATTCATAAAGAATGCCTGATTCTGCATCCTATAAGTCCTCTATGTAAATTATACTACACTACCTTTGCTGCTAATATTATCAACATTAGCATCGTGTAATTATTATTACAGGGAACAACAAAGATAATATACCATGTTTTAAATCTATAAATTAATCTTTACATCATAAATCAATGCATAGCCACTATTGAAATTTTTAAAATCATACTTTGTTTTATAATTAATGTAAATTTATTAAAGGTGCAAACTTTTTAAATATTTTTTTTAGTTTTTATAAAAAAAAACTGTTTTATGTTTTAGTAAAACGATTTTAAAACACCATATTTTCTACTTTTTTTTAGATGGGTGTAACATGGGCGTATGAGGATTATAATGGGCTGTCATTTTGAAACAAAATGGCAGAAGACAATGTCGAGATCTTTGGCTCATCTTGGGGGAACATATGACTTTGTTACCAAATCTTGTGTATTCTGTGTCTTTTTTTCTAGTAGATTACAAGAATTACAGTCTAACAGACTAAAATTAATCAATCTTAAATAATCTAATCTATTGTTTATAAATAATCTTTTATTTTTACTTTCCTACCGCTGCTAGGCAAGGAATAGATCTTCACATTTCAAAGCCCACTGAGTTAGAGATGACCATCGATGGTCGATATTATCGAAACATCGATATTTTCCTTCCGATATTTGATGTTTTACAATCGATAGTATCTACTTCGATATTGCCGATTATCGATATCGCTCCTTTTATATTACTTTCACTTACGTATATATGTAATATATAGTAAGGGTAAGTATTGCGATCGTGAAAATTTTCGAATCTCAGTTTTCAACGAAAATTTGAGGTCCCCTGAGTGCAAATAACCAAATGTCGCAAAATGGTCTATGAGTATGTGTGTTAACAGTCTAGCTCGTAAACGAAAAGTAGTACGAAACTGATATAAAGTATTTAAGGTTTGTATATCGGCCAGATGTGACAGCAACTTTTTCGTTAAAATCGGGTGACCGGAAGTGCCACTTTATATGAACGCTGGAACACATTTTTACAATTTTCTCAAAAACGACTCTAACGATTTTGATTGAACTCGGTGTATCATTGTATAATTAAGTGGTCTTTAATATCATTTAGGTCTTATTCCCGTTGATGTCACTTAACAGGGCTTTAATACCCAATGATCATATATGTCTTCCTCTACAGTACCTTTAATATGGTTTATTTTAGAAAGTTAATCATTTCAAATAATTCTGAGTTACGAGAAAATGTTAAATATAACTTTTGAAAGAATTTGATAAGTTACTAAAGGAGAAAAAAATAAAAATGTTGATAAACATGCGTTGCTACAGACTGTAGCGCCTAAACGAATGTACCGATTTCAATGAAACTTTGCTAAATTCATTTTCTCGACACCCTTTATATTAATCTATATAACACACTTCAACGAAAAGAAGTTGGAAAAAACGTTACGAGGAATGGCAAAATTAAATTCCAAATAACTCAAAAAGTATACATTTTTTTATGATATTGTATATGTTTTTTTAAAAGTTTATGGAATTTCCTAAAAAAAAAAAAAAAAATTCTTTAAAATCGGACAATTAGGAGGAAAGATATGGTCATTAGTTTTTTCCCTGAAGAGGCGAAAATTTGGATAAATTTAAAATATATTTTTTTTTGTTGAGACTAAAAAAACCTTTTTTCTACAGATATTTCATAAAGTATCCTTCCTGAGAACATCTTTCATAAGAAATAAGTACCTAAATTTATACCTTTATTCTCAGTTCTAAATTTCAACACTGCAATCACCACCTTCGGAATCAACTTACTCAATGTCTGCATAGATAACTTTTCCAACTAAAAATATCACTAAATTGACATTACTCAAAAATGTTGAAATTGGAGTTAGTCATTCTGTGGTTTATAAAAGCAGATGGAGTGGCTAGATTTTTATTACCTGTAGTCGATATATTAAACAGACATTTTGAAATTATGATGTTTTTAGTAACTTGTAAGCTTTAAGCTTTAGCTCCGTTTAAAATGCACTTCAAAAAATTTTATAATAGCCCCAATGAAATATTTATTGCAATAAAATAATTTCTATTCAAAGTAGAGCGGTAAGTGAAAGTTTTGTGTTGCGCGTACCAGATTTTTTTAATTTGAAAATTAAAATTAACAAAGAAAAACTTTCTTTTTCGGCAAGCATAAGGAATTATAAATGAATCTGATTGTTAGATAAAAATATACACCCATCTTGCCTGTTTTATATAGAATGCAGTTCGTAGAAGAGGAACATATCGATATTTCTATAATATCGACTATGGATGGCCATCCTTGAGATAATGGCAGAGTTGAATAGCGCGCGTGGAGACCCTCCTCACTCATTAAACTCTATTTGTTAGTTAAAATCTTTTCATACCAAGGCTACGATTGTCAAAGAAATCTATGTAGGGTGCAAATAAATTAGCATTTGGCGGAATCTGATCTATGGATGAATGGAAGATATAATTAGTTGAATGGAAATTTCTTGAGTACTGAGGATGGCGAAGATGGATAGAAACTAGAAAATTAATTTGACTAAGAAGGATGTAAGAATTGATATTTACATTAATTAATTTTAAGAGGGAAATAACATCTTTTTTAATGCATTTTTAATGCTTATGTGCTAGAGAATCAATATTTATATTGATATTCATATTCATGTATAGACTGAAAAGACTTGTGAACAGCTGCGTAAGATTTGTAAATGGTGCCACGAGATACTCCCATGTCTCTCGACACTACACTGAGTTAGAGTGGCTCTTCCCCTCCAATCGAAGACAATACTTCCTAGGTACGTTCCTCTATCAAATCATCAACAATCATCGTCCTTCTTCCGCCTACAATCTTCTCCAATTCAAGTCCTCAGTTCACTCCCTTTTCACAAGATCTCGACCTTCCGACTTTTATCTTCCTTCCCACAAGTATGCTTCGTTCCACAAGTTGTTTATTGCTCGCTCTGTTAATTTCTGGAATTCCCTTCCTATCAAAATTCGGCATTCTCCCTCCCTGTCTACATTTAAAACCCTCCTATTCCAATTTCTATCCCAAAAACAGTCAGACCCCCCCCCCGCTAACCTTTTATGTAAATTTATATATTATTCAAGATGATTCACATAATGGTATATTTACATATAATTCATGACTTAAATAATTACTATGAGATTCGTCTTCTTTTTTTTCTTTTTTTTTCTCTTTCTTCAGAAACACTGAGTATATTGCTAGGAAGAATGTTATTGCATTTTTAATTTAATTTTTTTAAGTGTATACTTATGTTTTACCACTTTACATAGTTTTAAGTGTCTCGGCATAGTTTCAAGTGTTTTGTAAATAGATTTTTTTTTATTTTGTACATAGCATATTTAACTAATATTTTTTTTACTTTTTTTTTATTTTTACTTTTTATGTTTGTTTTTACTTAGGCCAGATATAGCATTTCCAAGTCAAATTCAACCTTTTCCAAGTCAAATTCAACCTTTTCCAAATCAAATTAAACTTTTTCCAAGTCAAATTCAACCTTTTCCATTTCAAATTAAACCTTTTCCATTTCAAATTCAACCTTTTTTTATTTATTTAATTATCTTTAATTTTTCGATGTGTGGGTCTGTTATCGTACGAGTAGCTTTTGAAAATAACCTCCTTTTTAAGATTATGTGACTGAGTTTCGAATTATTTAAGTTTTTTTGAATTATTCGATATAAGGGTGTATTTTTATGTTTCCCGATCAGTAAATTTTGAAAATGACATCCATTTTATGTTTACGCCACTGTGTTTTGATTTATTTAAGTTTTTAGAATTTATCGAATATAAAGGTCTACTTTTATGTTTCTGGAGCCGTAGATTTTGAAAACGACCTCCATTTTAAGATTAGGCTACCGCGTTTCGACTTATTTGAGTTCTTTGGATATTTTTCATATGAGGGTGTATTTTTATGTTTCCGGAGCTGTAGATTTTGAAAATGACCTCCATTTTAAGATTAGGCCACCGCGTTTCGACTTATTTGAGTTTTTCGGATATTTTTCATATGAGGGTGTATTTTTATGTTTCCGGAGCTGTAGATTTTGAAAATGACCTCCATTTTAAGATTACGCCACTGTGTTTCGACTTATTTAATTTTTTTTTTTATTCGATGTTAGGGGTGTATTTTTATGTTTCCGGAGCTGTAGATATTGAAAATGACCTCCATTTTAAGATTACGCCACTGCGTTTCGACTTATTTAAGTTTTTTTGATTTATTCGATGTAAGGGTCTTCTTTTATGTTTCTTGAGCCGTAGATTTTGAAAATAACCTCCATTTCATGATTACGCCATTGCATTTTGACTTATTTAAGTTTTTCGAATTTATCCAATTTAAAGGTCTACTTTTATGTTTTCGGAACCGTAGATTCTGAAAATGACCTCTATTGTATGATTACGCCACTGCGTTTCAACTTATTTAAGTTTTTAGAATTTAACAAGTATAAAGATCTAATTTTATGTTTCTGGAGCAGTAGATTTCCCCCATTTTGTAAATGACCCAATTTCAAGTTTATGCCACTGTGTTTTGGATTATAAAAGTTTTTTTTTTTACTTTTTCGGTATAAGGATCTACTTATATGTTATCCGAGACGTATTCAAATTTTTCTAATCTTTAATATTTAAATTTATCTAATATTTAAGCTCTATTTTATGATTAAGCATCTGCAACTCGAATAATTAGGCTTCATTTTGAATTTTTTTAATACAAAGTTTCATCAATATGTTTTCGAGTATGAACATATAAATAAATATTATGAAGCTAAAGTTAAATTAACCACAGAATACAAACTAAAAAGCCGAAAAGCAGCTGGTAATAAATTTAACCTTCCGTATTCAGATTTTTCAGCTAATTGTACGAAATCTTATAATTTTGTGACAGGAGACCACAACATTAAAAAAGATAACTAAAATTAAATTAAAAATGAAACAATACATATTTTATTTATTTTGATTAGATATTTTTTTTGTATTTATTGAAAAATAAATTAATCCTTCGTATTTTGTTTTTTATTCGAAGGAAAAATCAAAAACACTTTAAAAAAACGAAACACAGTGGCCTAATCTTAAAACTGTAAGTCGTTTTAAAAACTAAGGCTCCGGCATCATAAAAGTAAGTAGACCTTTAAATTGGATAAATTCGAAAAACTTGAATAAGCCGAAACGCAGTGGCGTAATCTTAAAATGGAGGTCATTTTCAAAATCTACACCTCCGGAAACATAAGAATACACTCTTTTATGATAAAAATTCGAAACACTTAAAGAAATCGAAATGCGGTGGCCTAATCTTAAAATGGAGGTCGTTTTCAAAATCTACGGCTCCGGAAACATAAGAATACATCCTCATATGAAAAAAATCCGAAAAACTCAAAGAAATCGAAACGCGGTGGCCTAATCTTAAAATGGAGGTCGTTTTCAAAATCTACGGCTCCGGAAACATAAGAATACACCCTCGTATGAAAAAAATCCGAAAAACTCAAATAAGTCGAAACGCGGTGGCCTAATCTTAAAATGGAGGTCGTTTTCAAAATCTACGGCTCCAGAAACATAAAAGTAGACCTTTATATTGGATAAATTCTAAAAACTTAAATAAGTCAAAACACAGTGGCGTAAACATAAAATGGATGTCATTTTCAAAATTTACTGATCGGGAAACATAAAAATACACCCTTATATCGAATAAGTCAAAAAAACTTAAATGATTCGAAACGCAGTCACTTAATCTTAAAATGGAGGTTATTTTCAAATCTAGGTACAGGACAGCATAATACTAGTCCCTAATAAATCCGAATAGGTACAATAAATCGATATCCGTAAGTGAAAATTCTACTTAGGAGATCATAATAATAGACTTTCATATTGGAGGGGGGGAGGGATGGCCATTATTTTAAAAAAATATATAAAATTTACAAAAAATTAAAACATTAATTTGAAATGAAAACGGTTGAATTTGAATTGGAAAAGGTTTAATTTGAAATGGAAATGGTTGAATTTGACTTGGAAAAAGTTTAATTTGATCTGGAAAAGGTTGAATTTGACTTGGAAAAGGTTGAATTTGACTTGGAAATGACATAGAAATATCACACTGAAAAAATCTAAAATGTTAAAATAAATGGATATGCAACCGCGTTATCAAATTTTTTTTTGTATTTTTCAAAAGCTATGCCTTCGATAATATAGTAAGTGGCCTTCATTTCGAAAAAAATCGAAAATTGACAAAAATTCGAAAGTTGAATTTGAAATGGAAAAGGTTGAATTTGACTTGGAAAAGTTTGAATTTGAAATGGAAAAGGTTTAATTTGACTTGGAAAAGGTTGAATTTGATTTGGAAAAGGTTGAAATTGACTTGGAAATGCTATATAATACTGTAATTCGTCCTAGAGTAAAATTATTTTTCTATTCTATTCTATTTCAAAAATATTTATAATATGGATGAAAATATCGACAATTGATATTTCAAGTCGGATATTTTGCTGGCATCGATAGGTATAGCCCTATCTTAATATCGATATTGGGCCCTTCGATATCCCATCCCAAATTTCGATATCCGGACAGTAATTTAAGAACTAAAATACTTGGTATTATCCAGCCATTTTATTTCGGGCAAGTGCTACGAATTATTTATAAACAGGTCGTAACGCGTTAAGTGAATGAGCTTACAAACCTATAGATGAATAAGGCTCCAGGTTTTTGAGAATCCTTAATTATAATTATTTCCTTAATCTCCTGGGTGTCTTTAAATTGGTCTGAAAATGAATTATTACGATACCAGGTACCTGCAACAAACTTCTAATCTTTTCTGTCCTAAAGAAAGGATGAATGAATGAGGCAGGGGTGCGCAGCGACAGGGGGGTTTCACAGCGCAAGTTTAAGCCATCAAAATTTGTAAGGAGAGCATATTTTGACAGGGTTTTGAATTTTTGAGGAGGTGGGGGACATTTTTCGACGGGGATGTGAATTTTCGGATTGAAAAGTTTCAAACCAGTGGACAAGATAAAAGCATTGTACAGACCATTGGAAGTGTAATTGTATCTGAACTATGATTTTTTAAATTTCACGTTAGTTTGCACTGTCTTTAAGAAGAGAAGAGAAATAAATTATCTTAGAAGGGAGGGAAGGAGAAACCTTGGGAAGAAATGAGGTAAATATAGAATCATAGGACTTTTTCCGGTTGTCTATAAGATAATAAATAATAACATGTTAAACAGGATACATTCATATTATGAAAATATAATGGATGACAACCAAGGAGTTTGTTTATTAAATCATTTTATACAATTATATTTATAATATATTGCTTCCTCGCTACCGAAGACAGAGAAGCATTGTGTTAGTTTTTGTTAGAAAATTTCCACTCTCGTTTTACGTTTCAGACATCAAGGATCAAATTTAATTCGGTGTCTGTCTGTCTGTAGTCAAACCGATGTGACGGGCATATCACCTAGTACAGTTCATCCGATTTTCATGAGATTTTCAGGGATTATGCGGATTGGTGCCTAGATGGTCCCATATCAATTTTATCAAATTCCATTCAGCACTTACGCACGTGCAAACGTATTTTTTGAGATATGCCAATATTTCAGAAATGGCTCGTTCGATTTGGCTCAAAGCTAGATAAAAGGTAGACATTGGTAAAAAAATAATGTAGTGTCAATTTTATTGAATTCTGTCCACTACTTCATCTTATATATGAGCTACTAGTCTCCAAAACTACCGGACCGATTTTTTTCAAATTTGGATATAAAATCAGAGGCCACCCGAGGATGATCCTCCTTCATCCACATTACTATCCGTCTTCTACTTTCAAATTGGCGGCCGAAAAACCTGCGTTGCTATAGAATGTAGCACCTAAACAAGTGTACCGATTTCAATGAAACTTCACTAAAGTCATTTTCTCTACGCCCTTTAAATTTATTTATATAATATACTTCAACGAAAAGAAGCTGGAAAAAAGATTACGAGGGATAGTAAAATTAAATTCCGAATAACTCAAGAAGTATACACTTTTTAAAAGTTTACGGAATTCCCTATAAAAAAAAATCGGACAATTAGGAGCAAAGATATGGTCTCTAGTTTTTTTTTAGATGTTCTACTGCATTGAATGTTGAAGGGTGTAACTGTATTTTCGAATCGGCTTCTCCCAGAGGTTTTATTATGACAAGAAAAATTGTATACCTTGTAATATACAACGAAAACGGCGAGAAAGCTATACTGACCTTACTTGGCAGACTTTATTTTTTTTTTTTATAAATTAAGTTACTCTGTGCTGACATTTATAATAATAAAATCGATCTGCCCAAAAATTCTTATGCCATATTAAACATTATGATTTAAGGTTTATTATGAAGTCGAAAAAGGAGAAAATGCTACTTATCAGAAACTTGCAGAAATACATCCAGGGATACGACATTAGTGAACGACAGTGGTTTAGTCTTGGACAAACACTTAGAATAGAAATCTTTTTAACCATTAATAAATATATATTTTCATTTCCCTCTTTTATTTATAATATCATATTTTATTTATTTTTATTTTTTAGCTCTAAACTTTTTGTCAAATTTGTGTAATTGAATATTTTAAACGTTGTATTGCATATTTGGCACAGTTTTTTATTGCATATAATGTGGCATATTTTGTGGGGTTTTGACTGCATAAAAATTCGAGTCCTGATTATAACCGAAGATGGTATCTCTTCATTTTGACGGTTGGAATACTCTGGAAAATATAATTAGTGTCTGGAGAAGTAGTAGGGAGGGGCAGACTGCTGGAACTGGAAACAGAACTTGAGGAAGCCAGCTGTTAGTCGGTCGAGGCCCCTTAGAGTCCACTGCGAGCTCCAGCTACAAGGTCACTAGCTTGCCAAACCGGCATTCTCCCACTCCTATATTTCCTCTCTTTCCTTATATTTTAATTAAAAATATAATCACGTTGAAGTTCACAATAATAAATAAAAAACCTAATTCTCTATCTGCCACAGTAGTATAATAGAAAATAAAAGCCATTCTTTCGGACAATTAGCCAAAGTTATCTATAAAGGAAGGAGATGGTCCGGGGTGGCGGTCATAAATAGGCTAAATAGTAGTAAAACTATTTTATTAGAAGCCAACCTTTCGACCCGACTTTTCAGACCTTCTTCAGGGCTAGAACGGACAAGATACAAAAAGATTTGTGGAAGTTACATAATATTTAGACAAACAATTTATAAACAATGTGAATAAGCTTATTAAAATTATAAACAGTAAGTACATTAAAATATAAACAGAGTAAGCTAAGTAACAAGATCCTAAAGTGAAGTAAATAGAGGGTAACAATTGTTGTAGTGTATTATATAATAAATGCAAATGTGAATATACTTCTACAGATCTACAGAAGAGATTGAAAGAAAAGGGAAAAGGATATAATATGAAATAATAGACATAAAGGAATGTGGAGAAAGAAAAGAAAAAATAAAACCAAAAAAATAAATAAATAAGTAAATAAAATTAGAAGAATACCTATAAGTCTCTAATTTTATTTACTTATTTATTTAATTTTTTGGTTTTCTTTTTTCTTTTCTTTCTTTCTTTTCTTCTCTATCTTTTTGTATCTTGTCCGTTCAAGCCATGAAGAACACCTGCAAAGTCGGGTCGAAACGTTGGATTTTAATAAAATAGTTTTACCACTATTTAGTCTATTTATGACCGCCACCCCGGAATATCTCCTTCCTTTATAATGGAACGGTCAACTATCAAATATTCAATATCACAGTTATCTATGTGTGCACATCGGCGCAAATTTTTCATTTTGATTGGGAGAGAGATGGACATAGAAAAACCAATACTTACCCTTACTATATATTACATATATACGTAAGTGAAAGTAAAAATGCAGTAGTTCATATTATCTGTACAAATTCTACACAACTAGTAGGCCCGTGCGAAAAATTCACACAGCACATTGTTATCAAATACCAAATTAATAAGAAAATAAAATAATGCATCGTATCAAAAGATAAAGGAAACAATTGTTACTTTGTCGATAAATATAATCAACAAAGGAAACAAAATTAATTAATCTTTGTTTATCCTATCTATCCAGCTGGTTTTTGACCTCCCACGTGGTCTCTTACCTACTACTCTGGCATTCATTGTTTTGTAAAGATATTATATCATTTTTATTAAAAGGCTTAGCGAATCCGAAGGTTCGATGCCGACACCACCAATCGCTTATTACACACCTCCCTCCACCGTTCGCAGTCCAAACCCAGTCCCTTCAGATCGGCTTCAATGCAATCTTCCCACCTTCGCTTCGGTCTATCCCTCGGACGCTTACCATTCGGCACAGCCAATATTAACCTTTTAGGAATTCTCTCGTTACTAAGCCCAACAACTTTAACCTTATGAAGTGGTCCTTAAACTTATTCAATAAAGGTATTATATATAATATAATAATTAATATATTATATTCAAGGCGAAAATGTCGAGATCTAAAAATAACTACTGTCACATAAGTAAAATTAAACTACCACCTCCAGATGAAAACCTTTCTCCGTACAAATTTTTGTTTTAAAATCTTTATTTTGTATTAGAAGAGTAGAAGGTTACAGGAGCTCAATGCTGTAACGAAAACAACAGGATGCAAATCTTTGTATTAGTAGAATATGAGTTAATAGGAGCTCAACACATATGTAATTAAATGAACAGCTCTATTATTAGTGCTAATTATAGAGCTAATAGTACAGATCCTGTAATCTTCTATTCTCCTAACACTAAAATAAAATATGAAAGTTACTAAAACCTTTTTTATATTGTAGAGACATAAAAAAAAGCTGTATGTTACGATAAGATCATTTACGACGTTATGGACGGACGTTAATAATTTGATAAAAAGGGATCTGTACCACGGACTAAATTGGACAATGGCGGCACAACTCGAATCTTAACTTTTAACTAATTCTGTTTTTGTTTTTTTTTAAATTTTATAAGTATTGCTATGATGATGGTAGGTTATTTTACCAGATAAGATAGGTGCGACATGAGGTAAAATTCCATCTGATTTGGATGGACAATGGTGGAATCTACGACAGTCCCTGCTGGTACATCGGCCTGTTTGTTCGGCAAAAACATGGCGGAGTGATTTCTTGTAACATCAATGAAGGTGAGAGATGGTTGGTAGAATGGGTGCAGTGATAAGCAACCTTCTCTTATCAATGCCGCCTCCTTTTCCATGACCTGATAGATTAGAATAATTTAGTGGAACTTAGAGTAATATGACTAGCATTAGCATGTAATTAGTTTATTATAATAAATTGCATAGATAAATGAAACTATAATATAGCTTCAGATATCTTCTAAGCCAAAGATGTAAATCAAGACCTCGAGATTTCCATTTTAGTGTAAAATGATCTACTATTCAGAGGTACCCAGAAGGAGATTTCATGGCGCAAGTTACACCATCAAAAAGTTTGAGAGGGGGGCACATTTCAACAAGGTTATTTGAAAAGATTCAAAGCAAAGACAAGGAAATGCAGAGAACAAACGGCAAGATGTGTAATTGTATATAATCTAGGATTTTTTAAATTCTACTATCTCTTGCACCACGGGCGGATCTACGGGGGGGGGAGGGGTGGAGGGGAGGGCTTACGGGCTGAAGCCCTCCCCCCCAAAATGGTAAAATATGACCATGTTTTATCGAAAAAAATATTTAAAAAGAATCCCTTAAAGTATTATTGTTCGTGTAATTACATTTAAAAGGGCTTTAGGAATCACTTAAACACTATTTCATACAGGTAGTTAGTTTCTTTCTTTTTTTCCAAAGTAATTACCGTTATTTTTATGAAAAAATAAACTTTCGGGCTGAAGCCCTCCCCCAAAATTAAATGCTGGATCCGCTAGTGTCTTGCACTGTTTAAGAAAAGAGCAATAAAATGTCTTAGGAGGGGTGGGGGAACGTCCATACGCTTCTTTGGGGGGATGGGCACCCTTGCTAATATTTATATAAAAATTCGCACAGCATATTGTTAAGTGATCAAATGCCAAATTAATAGGAAAATAAAATAATAAAGAAATTAATTGTTACTTTATCAATAAATATAATCGACAAAGGAAACAAAAATTAATTTAAAACTTCATTAATGTTTGGATCCAACATATTTACAAATTTCAATAAACTGTATCTTAGCTAAAAATTGTCCGATTTCCATGATTTTTTTTTTCGTTTTGTAGAGAATTTAGTAATCTTTTATATGATGTACGCATCAAAATGTTTATAATTTGTTCCGTTTCGATCTACAGACCTACCACCGTTCCAGTATTGAAGCCTAGCAAAATGTTTGTATCGACTTTATTTATTTTAGAAAGAAAAACAAAAGTGTAGAATAAAATTCGCTAATCCCCCGTGAAATTCTGAATCGAACGGTACCCCATTCATGGTATTTGAGCATGACAGGAGCTTATACTTGGTACAAAACCGATTTCGAGCTTCACTGTAATAATATATGTGGGAATGATTTAGTGCTATAGTTTGAAATTTTTTTTTTCTATTTCTTTATGACATTTACAACTGTATTACATAAATACATCAAGTAAATTTGGACATAATTGATATAATAACATGAATACACTTGCTGAGTAACTACCCAATGGTAGCACTCTAATGATATGACTACATTAGGAGATCACGGGGCCATCTTCTTTTCAGACGCCTGGGAGGGTTATCAGGAATTGAAGAGGAAGCAAGGTTAGAAACGAGAGGGTTGGAATGATTCTGAAGTTTACTATGGAAGGATAGGTATCTGGATTGGGCCAGATTTGAAACATAAGGAACATTAAGACCTTTATGGATAATTTTATTAGTGACAAAGTAAGGAGCATTGAGGATTTTACGAAAGATTTTGAATTGTAAGGATTGGATGCGAGAGGAATTCGATGGTTTAGTGGAGCCCCATAGCTCAACTCCGTAAGTCCAAATAGGTCTTATTATAGTCAAGTATATGAGTCTTTTGTAATTAATGGAGAGTTTAGAGCGTTTGTCTAGTAAGTGCTGAAGTAATCGGAAACATCAAGCGGTTTCTTGTCGTTTCAGTCTAGTATGAGGATTCCAAGTTAGTCGTTTGTCCAGGTGGAGTCGTAACTGTAAGACAGGAAGTCGTAGTTCGAAAATAAATTTATTTTTGAAACCGGCCTTTTTTTCACGGAATGTAATTAAATTTGCTTTTCTTAATTATTCTTTAAAAACAAAATCATCAAAAGCTCTTTAAACGTTTTATTCAAACAAATAATTTTATGGTAATGGCTAAATGTCGACTGTAGAAGATCTATTGAAGGGAAATCGGTTAGGGTTTTCAACCAATGAAAGTACGAAGTAAAAAAAAAAATTATATTTCTTTATATTTCCTTTGTGCCGAAACTTCGGCTTGAGTTTCAGACCTTCATCAGGGCAAAGCAAAGACAACATAACATATAATTATTAAGAAAATAGTAGACAGTAACAGTGAAGTAGATTGATAAAATAAACTATGTGATGAAGTAAACAATAATAAAATAACGGTTGATTTTATAGTAAAGGCGTAAAACCTGTAGGTCGTCAAGGCCGTTAATTAAAATTATATATTATTATATCTTCTAGTTGTGAATAATAGGAATAAAATTAAATTAAAAAGACGTAAAATGAACGTTAAGGTTAAAGTTGTTTACGGTTAATAAAGTTAAGTTATTTAAAGTTGGCACTTCAAGTAAAAAATAAAAAGGTGGGGAGTTCTGCGTTAGAGGTTCAGAGATATTTAAAGATTCTTTCTTCAGAGAAAAAACACATGATTTCGCTCAAAATTTTTTCCTCATTTCCCAAAGCAGCAGGTGTATTTGCTGGTATTCCTCTTCTGTTTAATTCTCTGATGTAAAAGGCACAACTCTCGAAGATATGGACCATTCTCTCTTCACATTTCTGACAAATGGGTAGGTTTTCTTTTGTAATGCAATGAAGGTGAGTAAGCCTGGTATGACCTATTCTTAGTCGCGTAAGGACAACTTCCTCTCTACGTTTAGTGCGACTGGAAATGCTCCATGCCTTCACTAACTTTTTTATCAACTTTAATTTATTTGGAGGGCTGTTGTCCCAAAGTGTCTGCCAATCTTGGTATTGGTGGCAGTTAGGAAAATAAAAATAACGGTAATAAAATAAGAAAATAAAATAACGGTAACGACTTAATGAAATCAACAAAGCAATAAAAAAAGAAATAACAAATACATGAATTGAAATATTAAGGAGATACAAATAATAAGCGGTGAAAATGTTTATAAGTTGATGTCTTAGTATGTTCAGAGAAAGTGAGATAAACATAAAATAATAATGAAAAACAAAAAAAAAGTTAAATTAATCATATAAAAAATTATATAGAGAAAATAATAAAAGCAAATAGAAAATAATACAAAGATCATAAGATGTAGTCTTCTTATTTTCTATATAACTTCATTCTCATCAATATTTCTTTGCTATCTTGTCTTTGCTTAGCCTTGATAAAGGTCTGAAACTTAGGCCAAAAAGTCGGCATAAAGGACGAAAATAAATATCATTTATTTATTTTTACTTTGTACTTTCATTGACTGAAAGTCCCAATTAATAGGGCGCACTAGCGGAACGAGGATTTAATTTTGGGGGGAAGCTTCAGTCCGAAAGTTTTTTTTTTCATAAAAATAACGATAATTACTTTGGAAAAAAAGAAAGAAACTAACTACCTATATGAAAAGGTGTTTAAGTGATTCCTAAAGTCCTTTAAATGTAATTTAAACGAACAATAATACTTTAAGAGATAATTTTTTATAAAATAAGGCTTTGTTTATTTTTTCACCATATTTATTTTAATTTTCATAGCTACGTTTCGGCCGGTAAGCCATCTTCAAGCCATTTTATCCAACCATGCTTTTTGCATGTAGTCCAAATTCCAATTGAAAAAAGCATGGTTTGATAAAATGGCTTCAAGATGGCTTACCGGCCGAAACGTAGTTATGAAAATTAAAATAAATATGATGAAAAAATAAATAGAGCCCTATTTTATAATATTAGAAAATTTTCACCTAAAACAAGCACATATAAATAATTTTTTAATATTTTTTTCCATAAAACATGGTTATATTTTAACATCTTGGGGAGGCTTCAGCCTCAAAGCCCCCGGTAGATCCCCCCTCTCGCCCCCTCCGGTAGATCCGCCCGTGATTTAACACGTTAGCTGCGGTTACGGTCCCCGGGGTCCGATATTCGTCTCGTCTACCAAGCGGTCGGGATTGTTTCAAATTTTGTCTAATCTAATAAAGTCTCTAAAATGGTAATTTTAAAAAATATTTGAACGGGAGGTGGAGATGTAAATAATCATTAAATCTGATAAAAAGTTTTCGGAAGCAGAGGACCGATACCGTACCAGACTGATAAAACATTATTTCCCTACGGTATCACCTTCCCCTCCTCACCACCGGCGTCCGATACATTTTCCTACCATGGCAGGGCAGTGCACATGGTCTTGTCACCTTCGGGCTTCTGTCACGCAGTAGCTCTTGAGAGTTCATTTTAGACTGTTCATCTTGCTTAATTAACATTTATAAATAAATAACATACATGTAAATTATAATTATATGTAATAAATAAACTTTTTCTCATTTCATTTTCAATATTTAAGATTTATATCCCTAAAAATAACACTTGTTTACTGAAATAAAGAGACATAATAAAAACTCGTCATATAAACGGCATCGAACGTCAGAGTCCACTCTTACGATTGCTGGTTTATTAATGAGAACACAATCAACAGAAAGACACTCTGAATAGGGAATTCAGTTCACCTTTGTTGTCAAGAAATAGCGGTATATCTCGAAACAGATGCACGTCTCCAGCGTCTTATGCCATTAAAAACTAGTGTCGGTCGCCGGAGACCCATATCGTCGGGAAAGACATTTAAGAGATATCACGTTCAGCATCTAACGTTTTAAAGAATATTAGGTCAGTAATTTCAAGATCGAAACGGAAAATCCATTGCGAAAAATGTGAGATAAGTTTTTATTTTTTTAACTTGTACATATGGGTTTAGACATGTAAAAAACAATATAGCTAACGCGGGCCACGAAAAGGAAACTTTTTACAGCCAAAAAAGTCAGATTTTTTCGATATTTTTTTATTTTTCACCAATAAGTCCTAAACGATGCATCAAAGCGAAAAATATATTCCTTAATAAATTAAAGGGCCTTAAATTTTGCGTCGAACGAGTACATAAACTTAATAATTTGGTAACATGGTAAGGTATGAACCATGGTCAACCAACGCTAATTTTGACCAAATTTGTCAAAAACAGACAAATTATTATAAATGGGCTTGTAACTTGGAAATGAGTTCCTTAAGAGGAAAACCCCAAAGGAACAAAGTTGTAGAGAATCAAATTTTGCGTCCACTGAGTATCAACTGATGCATCGTTTAGGAGTTATAGGTGAAAAAACAAAAAAATGTCGAAAATATCTTACTTTTTTCCTGCAAAAAGTTTTCCATTGGTGGCCCGCGTTAGCAATATTGTTTTTTATACGTCGAAACCCATATATACAAGTTATAAAAATAAAAACCTTTCTCACATTTTTCACAATGGATTTTCCGTTACGATTCTCAAGTTCTGGCCTAATATTCTTCAAATCAGCCGGTTTTTTTTTTTGGTTTTTTTTAAGGATCGGCTCTAGAATGGTAGACAAGGTTCGTTTTATTCAGAATAATACACACTTTCGTAATTTAATTTTACAAAAAAATATGTCATCTTCCTGTATATTCTGTATATAAAAGTCCCTGTATATAAAATACCTCTCGTAATTGACAATCAAACCTTCGTCCGGGACCGGGTCGATTTTCGGGTCCTGGCTCCATGACTATTTTCAAGATATTTCAAGGACTTCTCCCTTTCAAATGTATTGAAATCCCGAAAAATCAGAAATTAAGGGTTTACAATGCTATGATAAAGACAGCTCTAATATATGACTGTGAAACCTGGACATTAACAAGCGCCCTAGAAAATGTACTGAATGATTTGGGAGATAAATCCTCTGCACAATAACCAGAGTAATCTGGGATCAGAATTATAGGAGATAAAAAATTACAGAAACTTGTCAATCAGTATCTCATGGTAAGAAGGCAAGGAGTTTAAGATGGGCGAGGCATGTACCTGGGAGTAATCCATCTGGAAGCCTCAACAGGACAATGAATGCCTCAATAGCAGGCCGAAAAAACAGATGGATAGAATGAATACACAAACACGTAATAGAGATTCTTGCAGTTAACTGGAAAGAAATCGGCAGAGATGGAGTAGGCTTGTGGTTGGCTTAGACCCACTTCAACTCGGTATACCAACAGGAAACATGAAAGCGGCTGGGAATCCGAAAGATAAATCTTATGAAATAATCCATCAGTCTCTTCTGGTATTTATACAATGTATCTAAGTAAGAACACAAAAGTTAGATTATTTTTATATTTTAACTGTGTCTGTCTTCTTCCAAACTAATGATATGTCTAAATAACATATTTTTAAAATTTCTTTGGATATGAAATATTTCTTAGTAAATTGTCATAACCAAATTATAGAAAAAGGAAGAAGAAAGGAACTAAATATAAAAATTTTCTCTGAACTCCTTCAATGAATACCTTTCTTCTAGTTCAGTATATTTAAAATTTAACCTGCATGATAAAGTACATCACTAAACAAAAGTATGGTAGCTATAAACTTGTGCCACTACAACCCATAACAGTACTTTGTAAGGAAGTATTGTTTCATGACCAACTGCTGAGCAGGAGGGTGATTGGGCTGAGATCAAGCTCTACTGCCAGGTTGTTTCCCCTTAACTAATTATTTAATTAAAAGTGCACACTTTATAGAGGCTGGGTGTGCCTCAGGAGAGTCTACCGACCACAGGGTTGATCAATGGCTATCAGAATAAATAATTGCCTACCATCGGCCATATTTGAACTCAGGATCTTGAACTTTAGAAGTCAATGCCATAACCACTGAGCTACCCTACTCCTAATGGTAATTAAAAACTGTTCATAAATAAGAGTGAACTTGACAAGTTGTAGCAATGGAGTTCTGTTAGTAAGACAACCGTTGTCATGCAAGATCAATGACTTTAAATTTAGAACAATGACTAATGAATAACATACAAACTGTTGCGTGCAAAGAAAGTGATTAGAAAAGTATTAGAGAAAGATTCCAGTCCTCCAACTAATTTTCACAAAGCAATTTACTATCAGAAATAGATTGTAGAATTACATCAGAAGATTAAAAATATATAATAAAAATGGAAAAAACTATTAAACACGAGTTTTTAGATATGATTTAATGTCTAATAAGGAAAGAAGACCCAAAGCGAAACATCCATCTTTGAGACCAAGAGTTTATTTATTATTATTTATGAAATTTACAACTGTACAAATTAATATCCATTCAGCAAATGTTATACAAAGAAATATATAACATGACAAGGCTTGTAGAGAGTCTACCCATTGGTAGCACTCTAATAAAGTTTCTAAATTAGGAGATCGCTAAGCCATTTTCTTTTCAGAAGCCTAGGAGGGTTATCAGGGATCGAGGAGGAAGCAAGGTTAGAAACGAGAGGATTATGATAGTTCTGAAGTTTATTATGGAAGGATAGATATCTGGATTGGGCCAAATCGGAAACATATGGAACATTCAGGTCAATATAGATTATTTTATTTGCTACAAAGTAAGGAGCATTGGGGATGAGACCTAGAGTTTGAAGAGATTTTTGCAACCATATTACCAAATATTTTTATGAAAATCATTAAAGCATAAACATGATTGGAAAATTGTGGATCAATTGTTGTAATGATTTTCTTATTAATTGTTGGAAATATTATTTTTTGTTTCTTCTTCAGTTAGGTCAAAGCCAAAAGAAGTGGAATGATATACCTTACATTTATTTGAAATGGGTTTTTATGTTTACCTAATTCAGAACATCAAACACTTGGAAACAGATGTGGAATACCTTTTATATTCATAATTAATGATAATTCATTCCAAAAATTTCGCACAGCCCTTTAGCCACTCAGTGAATAAATAATAAGAAACTTTTCATTGCAGACTACAATTTTTTAAAACAAATCATAGAAAATATATTGAGACTTATAGCAAGTAGATTTTGTACTATAATGATAAATATCACAACATTTAGGATATCATCAGCATTGTAGCTTTTCATCGTAATTCAGATTCTTACTTTATTCATACACTTTACTTCGACTTCAAATCAATCAAGTTGAAACATCTATGGGCCCCTTTAAAAGTATATGTTATTTCTTTATTCTTATCAAATTGACAATGATGACAATTCACTCTTGGAAATTACATTATATGATCATCAATTGTTTCTGATTATCATACCCAAGCAAGACCATGAACAACTGGACCATGAACGCAAAACCATCAAAGAATGACTTAATATTGAACATTGGATGTTTTTTTCCTTGTATGAGGTGTTTCTCATACACATCCTTATTTATCTCTAATAAAACGAGATAACTAATGTCCAAATAATTTTTATTTTTATTTTTATTACATACATTATTTTATAGAGATAACCAATGTCCAAATAGTTGACATTAGTCTAGCTTAGAGTTCACAAAATGATGCTTAATTAACTGTAAATTGTAATTGCAATTGTACAGTTGATTGAATTATAAAGTGTGCAGAAGCAAGTAGATTTTACATGTTTGCGGAAGTTTGAATATGAAGTAAGTGGTTAAATAGGAATTGTTTGAAGTAATTTGTGGACGAGGATTTATGTATGGAGGTAGGTAAAGAGTTCTAAAAGGAGGTAGCACGAATGACGAAGGGTTTGCTGAAGGAACTATTGTTATGGGAGGTGATATATAAATCTATAGGTTGAGATCTGGTATTAAGAGAGTGGATAGAGAAGTGTAGAGACATGGAAAAGGAAAATACCAAGAAGGAATTCAGTCGAACAGAGATCACAAGGGTGTCCGATTTCCACAAATATATTAGCTGATAAGTCAAAATCTTTCTTTAATAATTTTTTTAAGAAGAATGACAAAGTAGATTTTAATGTCATTACAGGTATGTTTGGTAATTTCAAAAGAATATATGGGATACATTTTCTATATTAATTTTTATTTCACTTGAAAATTTCTTTACACCCTTTTTTATTTTTCATTATATATTACTCATAAAAACGCCATAAAGGTATTTAATATTTGCTTATAGTAAGCAAATGGCATGTTGAAGTAATTTGGGGACGAGGACTAATGTATGGAGGCAGGTAAAGAGTTCTAAACAGAGGTAGCACGAATGACGAAGGGTTTGCTGAAGGAAGTAGTGTGATGAGAGGTGATATATAAATCTATAGGTTGAGATCTGGTATGAAGACAGTGTATAGAGGAGTGTAGAGTAAGGAGTTACAGGATGTAGGGAGGATTTTTGGTTTTAAGGACTTGGAAAAAGAAAATACCAAGAAGGAATTTCCGTCGGGAAGTAGAATAAAGCCACTTATCAGCAGAAAATATAAGAATCCCAAAGATGCATCAATCTTATAATATGCCAGGCTTAATTTATTATTTTAGTCTATAAAGAAATTATGTGAGGGCAAGATATTAAATTCTGGTGTTCCAGAAATCAAATTTTATTTGAGACTGTTTTCAAAATCTAACATATAAGATAATTAAATATTACGGTTTCAAATAATTGTTATGCTCCGACTTACCACCCAAATATTATCTTCCAAAATACCTTCACGGTAATACAGTATCTTTTCAGGATAAGCGCCACTCTCTTGCCAATAATGGATTATAAGTTCTCCGATTATCTTATCTAGATTTTCAATATGATCTGAATCTGATTTCATAAAACTCCAAATCACATTATGTTTAGTAGCATGTCTATTATAATTTCCAACAATCTGAATTAATTGCCAATTAATTAATCAAACCATTAATCACCAAGTACATTAATAATAGATGTATTCATCAAATTTTAAATTAATTTATTGTATTAGAAAATTATAATATTTTATACTTTAATAATCATAATGTTTCTTAGTTCAAAACAAAGTTTATGAGGTATTTTTAGTTTGTACATGAAAAAACCATAATAAAATCTTTATTTCTTCACTGTTGAAGAAACAGGGGGTGCCCAGAAAGGGGTTGCATGGCACAAGTTGTGCCAACAAAATTTTTATGAGGGTTAACGTTTTTGAGAAGGATACATTTTGGTATAGTTTCAATTTTGAGCAACTTTCAAACCAGAGAACAAGGCGAAAACAGACCACAGCAATTCTAATTGTGTATGATCAACAATATTTTGAATTCTACTTTCCCTTTCAAAAAGAGAGGAGGAATCTTTGATGGTTTAGGGGTGCAGAGAGGTCATGCCCCATGGATCTTAGGGAGGAAGGGATGGGCACCCCTGTGAAGTTTGACTCTCACATTAAGATACAATTTTGAATAATAGTCCATTATAGAGAGGATGAAATGCTGAACGATTCCCTAGCTTACAGTATGCAGGTCCAATTTTTAGTTTTCTGAGATATTTTAATCCAAATAAAAAAACAATTAGTTAACTCGGCTCGGAATCTGACTCACTCTCCACAAAAAAGTGTAAAGCGCGCCTAAAGAAGTTTTCATTTCAAAAAACCTAAAGTTGATTAACAAGAGACTGAATGGATATGGCTCTGTTTTTAAGTACATATTACTAGAATTGCTTCGTGTAGTAATGTTTAAATTGTATTGTGATGTCTCTATACAGAAAAAATTAAAACTAGGTGGTCATCCAGAATTAGAGGAATCTCTTTATATGAGGTTTTCGCAACAGAGATTACAAGGGTGTCCGATTTCCACAAATATATTAGCTGAGAAGTCAAAGTTTTTGTTTAATAATTTTTTTAAGAATGACAAAGTAGATTTGAATGTCATTAAAGGTAAGTTTGATAATTTCAAAAGAATATATAAGATACGTTTTATATATTAATTTTTATTTCACTTGAAAATTTCTTTACATCCTTTTTTATTTTTCATTATAGATTATTCATAGAAACGCCATAAAGGTATTTAATATTTACTTGGAGTAGGCAAATGGCATGTTGACTACCGATGCCTAGTACTTTTGAAGAATTAGTGAAATTAGACATTTTCTTTAGCAACATAATCAGAGGCTCATTTCGATAACCCGAACAGGCTATGTAATATCAATGGATTATCAAGATCGTCCTGTACTTTTAATTAGCTATATAAGAGTTTCATTCATGTTTTTATCATTTTATTTTATCAGGATTATTGAAATTATTTTGGTGGTTTATAGCGAACCAGAGTCAAACAAACAAAAGTTAATTTAACATAAAACGGTTGAAAAAAAAATTAAGGTATGTATAAAAAGAAAAAAGGTTAACATTTCTAAATAAAGAGCCATAAAGAAATGTATTCAGTAATAAAACTTTTTAAAGGTTTTTAAACCAAATGTCATGAAACAAATTAATATTTTTGTTGGTTTACTAACAGAAAATTATACACTACCTAATTATTAATTAAAAATATTTAATAATACTTACAGAAGCGATAAAAGGAAAACTAGAACTTCTCTTGGGATCATTAACATTTACATATGCACCAATTACTAAAACAGGTCTGATGAAATATTTAGGCCTAAAAACATTAAAAAAATAATTTTCTTTTCAAATGTAAGTTTTAAGTGTTTTAAAATATAGTTTTTATTGACCTATTATTCTAAATTTAAAAAGTTATTTTAATAATATATGATATATTGCAATGTTAAAATAAATTATATTACAACAATGTTTTCATTAAATTGTTTTTGATTGCCATGTGAAGGTGCATTTAGACATTTCACAAACAATTGGAAAAACAAATATATAAATGTTATTTTTCCTACACTAGTGTTTTTTTTCTCTTATTTTTGATGTTTTTCATTAGGTATCAATAACAACAGAAATAAAATAAATAGTGTGGTTTAGTAATAATGTTGCAGTTAGTTATGTTAATTAATTGTGTTTCCATGGTTTGTGAAATGTCTAAACGCACCTTAACACTTTCAAATTAGTATTTTCCAGTATTTTGTTTTCAATGTAATAATTTTATTATCTATATTTAAAGGAAGGTAGGCCGTAATATGCTAATGTCCTGGTCGTGAGTAATGGTGGATCATTATAAAAATTATATTAAATTGATGGCTTGTATATGAGTACTTATACATCTAATTTTAACTTATTGTGTCTAGTCATCATATAACTAACAACTACACACACATGCATATATATATATATATATATATATATATATACTATGGATTAATAATATTTCATATAGTTTAATAACGATATTTACAAATATGATGCAACTGTTAGATTATTCTGACGACATTGATATTGTTGCACGGTCCTTTGCAGCTCTCGAAGGTGCCTTCCTTGAATTGCAACAAGTTGTAGCTAAGATAGGGCTCCACATTAATGACAATAAGACAAAATATATGTATACAGAAGAAGAACAGAATCTTCAAAACTAAAGAATATCTCTAGGCTCTTACACCTTTAAGAATGTCTGAGAGTTCTCTTATCTGGGATCTCAAATTATAGCAAAAAATGAGATGCTGTTTTGGCCTACTTAAGCATATGAGAAGCTCACTACTTACTAGACGAACGAAGCTGCAGCTCTATAAAACGCTCATCCGGCCAGTTCTTACCTACGGTAGCCAAACATGGACCTTAGCCAAAAATGACAAAAAAGACCTTCTGGTCTTTGAAATGAAAATCCTTAGAAGAATATTTGAACCTGTAAAGGAGGAACTGGATTGGAGAATTCGGAAGAATAGAGAGGTCTATGAACTGTTCAATGAACCTAATGTGGCCAGAATAATAAAGTTAGGAAGGCTGTTGGGCAGGACACATAGCTCGGAAGGAGAGGTCTAAAATCCCGATAAGAGTGTTTGAGGAGCCATTACACCATACGAGGAGAGCTGGCAAACCGAAATTTAGATGGGGAAATGGTGTGGCAGGTGACACTAGAGACCTGTTGGGAGCCAGAAATTGGAAATGGCCGTACAGAATAGAGAAATTTGGAGGAAGCTCATTGAGGAGGCCAGGATCCACTGAGGGTTGTAGAGCCATTAAGATAGATAGAGATAGTTCAATAAGCAATGAAATAGATTTTGAGTTCAGTTTGATTTATATCCATTAGACATTAAATATTCCCAATTAAGCAAATGAACATAATCTATGCCATAGTTGGTTTTAAAATGTTTTATATCCAAATTTTCAAAATTTCTTGCTCTTGAAATAAGATCTCTAAAATTAAGTAAAATAACTTGGTTTCATCTGATTTAGATAGACATGCTCGTATTTTCTCATTTCGTTATTATTATTTTCTTGAGATATGTTATCAATGGTCTAATTAATATATAAGGTTTGAAACTTTTAATGTAATAAATTAAAGAATGCCTTTTGATTTCTGCATTGTGCTGTGAAGAAGCCATAGTAATTAAAGCATGGCTAATTTGTTTTTTTTTTTCAAACTGCAAGAGTATAAAACTTGATTTATTATAATAAGAACAATTAAGATGCGTTAAAGAGCTAATTCATTAATAAATTAAATACATGTATATATACAGTTGACTGCCATCAATAATTAATATTTAATTCAATATGTTAACATTCTTACCAAAGTGAAGATTTGATGTTATAACAATTTCCATTTAATTTTGCATTCAGTTTTAAAAGAAGGCTATTCATAATAGATAAATCAAGTTTTTTTACTGTTGATGATTTCAAGCATTGTGTGAGTATTCCAACTTGAAGTTCTGCTATTTGCTTGATTTTTCCTGCAAAATTCGGAATAAATTATATATTATGTTGAATTATACTTCAGGTATTTTTTAGAATTGTCCTGCTTATTGCATTACTGCAAACATGTTAGTAAATCTTACCTTTTTTTATTTCTTCAATAATTTATAATAAAGCTTAGATTTTTAAGTTGGGAAATATATTCGAATATAAATGCAGTACTAGATGAGCCAGAAAAGGTTTTAGAATTTTGAAATCAGTGTTGCCAACTTACAGTTTTTAACAATTTATTATTAATTAACGATAAATTCATGAAATTCAAAATAAATAATAATCATTGTCTTCTTCTAAGATTTTGGATATTTTGCTTAATTTAAATTAATTTATTTCAATTTGGTTATAAAGGTTTAAACTGAGGTCGGAGCCAATGTTTTATAATTCTTCTTCCTATAAGATCTGAACACAGAAAGTCTACGACTGAATTTGTTCTCTTTCGAACTAGGGTCTATGTTGAAATAAAAAAGTCTAGTGAATCAGGGCACTACTATATATCCCCTTAAATTTCTTACAACTCTTACGAAAGCATCTCCATTTCGTCTTCCCGTCGAACTTCATTTCATAGCCTCCATCACAATATTTCACCTTCGGAATTATCCCGACGTCTTGAAAATATTTAATAGCCTCTTCTTCTGAAGACGGCAATTCCTACAATGTAGCAACATCCATTTCAATAACGCACAATCAACAAAGTTCAATCAATAAACGACACGCAACAGCTTAAATTAGATAAAAAGGCAGGTTATGTGATGTGAGATAAGATAAGAAGGGAGGTTTACCAGAGACCACGTCGTTCACAAGTACCCAACTATGTATCCAACAAGAGGAAAAATCCAGAGAAAATACAAAGATCGTCTGAAGGCTTCAACAATTCCGTTGAGAAAGGCTTCTATTAATTCCGTATGTTGATATTTGTTGCAAATATTCGACTTCTTACAAACCTAATGACCTGCAGACCCGTCTCGAAACATCGGTTGATTTCGAACTAACCGCACCGCCGACTGTGATCAAAATAAGATTACGACATTCCTGCTTGTATAGACATTCCCTAAGGACATCCTAGAATTTTGACGACCACATTCGTACCGCGCATTCAGAATGGACTATCAGAATCATGATGATCTTAATTTCAACTGAAAATGTAGGGGGAAAATAGCTTTTAGGGTTGGAGTTACCCCGCCAGGTTCCCGTTTTCTCAACCATTTCCATATTTCTCAAAATCAGTTATCTCAGCAAACTGTGTCTCGCATATACCCCGCCTAAGTATATGCCGTCATAAGTAGTTGATTAGTTCGTTAAATGAAATATTCAGAAACCATACTTATTAAGTGCTTAAATATAAAAAAAAAAATGTTTTCAGGAATGTACATGTTCTTCCCGGAGCTGAGGGGCCTCATTGGGGCCAGATAGGGTCTGCTCAAAAAATATACAATTTTTAGTTAAATCTGACCATTATTAGTAATGATAAAGCTATTGTAATTTGCACACTTTCTGGTTTATTCTTAATAATGAAGCATTGTAATCAATAGAAATTGAATTGAATTTGGTGTTTGGTAAAAATAAATTTCATAAAAATAGCTATAGTAGAAAGCAAGAGAATAAGAAATATAAAATGATTCTCTTTGACAAACCGTAAAAAACTCCACTGTTCGGCATAACTACCAACACCACTTCACAATTTTCTGATTTCCTTTCTCTCAAAAATATTTCAAAATATTTTTCAAAATCTTCCTCAGCTTGTACCAATTTGGGATAAAATTGTGGTTCATGTATTTTCATTCCAAGTCGTAGACCTCTAAAACGCAATGCTGTTGCCAAAAACCTGTAAACATTTTACTATGGACGATGCTGTGAATTTATTCGTAATTTAATATTAGGAAGAATGGTAAATCCTAAATATGGTTCAAATGATCAGAATAGTCGAGATAGGTAAATATAGAGAGAGCACAGAAGGAGTCGACAGAGCGTGTTCTATGCGAAAGATTAAATGACTCAATGGATGAGGAAGAAAGGATGACCTCAATTGTCGGAAGGATGAGGTACCAAATAACTATCGGTTGGCGAGCTAAGGGGGTGAACCTTAAGTTCAGTCATGATTTTCCAAAGACAGCTCCTGTCCACAGAATTATAGGCTGTTTTGAAATGACAAATAAGGCGTGGACGTCCTGAGCTACTTCCTATCGTTTTTCAAGTACTTATTTTAGAATGAAGATCTGGTATAGCGTGCTCCTCCCTCTTCTGAATCTAGCTTGATGGTCGTCCATTGTATTCTCGTAATACGGATATATCCGGTTTAGTAGGATATTGGTCATTATCTTGTACTTATGGTAATACAAAATAAAAATAGCATCAGTTAGATAAAATGCATCAGTGCGCACATATAGCGGTTTCTGGTAGCTAGGGCGGTCTTTACAAGAATATATAAATCTCCATTTATTTTTTATTTATTTGAACTACAGAACACAGCAACCCTCCTTGAGTTGCTGGACCACAAACCCTGAACACCTTACTCCACCTCTATGAACATACGATGTCCAGAAATCAATCTTTCTAGCTACAATTTCCATCCCCAAGAAGATATTTCTTTACAAATCTTTTCATACACATCTTTAACCTAATCCAGTCTATCATAAAGAAGATAAGCATATAACATACATTTTATAAATTAGCGTAGGTTTTGTTTATTCTACTTACAGTAAATCTGGGTCTTCTGTCGGATCTACATTGCAGATGGCCCATTTATCAATTTCAACAGCATTTTCAAAATGTTCCAAATCCCACGAACTTTCAGATGGTGAAACCTGTCGTTCAGATTTTGTAGCAACGAATATATTTTATTCATAGAAAATGAAACATCAACACCAATTTGAGATTCTTATTTTAATAATATTTTCATTAATTTATTACATTTGTATAATTTTTTGAACATCCTTCATCAATTTTTTTTATGAAAATACGAATTGGTTACTTTCATGAAAAAAAAAATCGTTTAATCTGAGCTGCAATAGAATACATGTTATAAAGAACGTATACAAAATTTATAATAGTCTTCCCAAATAAAAAAAAAAATGTTCATATTTAGCTAAAATATGGTGGTGGGGACTGGGAGGATGGCCTGAGACTACGGTATCGTGGCGTATACGGCTGCCAAACACGATCCAAGTGTCTCTAAGCTCTACTTTATAAACATTCATTTAGGAATCCTATGATTTGAAGGCACGGAGATTAAGATGAGCGGGGCATGTTGCTCGTAGCAATCCATCTGGAAGCCTCTACGTAACAACGAATGCCTCAATAGAAGGCAAAAGACCAAAAAGCAGATGGATAGATAGAATCAACAAAGATGCAACAAAGCTGAGTGCAGATAAATGGAAAGGAATAGCCCAAGATAGGCAGAGATGGAGAAGGCTTGTTAAGGCGCCAAAAGATCTACATGGTCTGTAATGCAAACAGAAACAAATACATTTTAAACTAAATAATTTTATTCCGAGACGACAGGATCAGAGAAAAAACGGAAAGATAGTTCTTCGGTTGGAGTTTTGAAGCTGGAAATACAAGTATAGGCAAGAGAACTACATTAATATTGCGTGGCTGCTCAACTGTGTTTATTTGCTAAATCGCACAGCATACTCATCAGTCAACACATATTATTTATAAGAAAAACAAAACAGAGTTAGGTCTCTGCCATTTGCCGTTCTCAGGGTGCGGGGAATGCCTGGTTGAGGTCTGTCACAGACAGCGTCTATTTACAGTGCGGTACAGGAATATGCGGCTGATGTTCTCCTTGTCATGACATTTTCCAATTCTGTGTGAGGCGATCACAGCTATTCAGTTTTCTTTATCACTCCATTTCATATTAACTGAGCAAAAGAAATAGGATCTAATTGGGATCATTATGCTGACATGTAAAGAAAATGACCTGATAGAGGTAAGGATTATCTAAATAATACCCAAGAATGTAAACAAAGTTCAACTTTTGTAACAGTATTTATGGCAGAACTAGGTATATTTCTTTTAAGTAGGATATGCACTTCTTCTAAATGTCTTCTCTTTCTGTCCGCTCCTTAAAGCCTCGATCTTGATCGATTGTTTCAAACCTGATCGTGGGATCCACTATAAGCGCCTCATTTTTTGTTACATTAAAAGCTAAATTTTCAACGAACCTTGCAGAGCCTTCTGTATCTAGATAAAGTACTCTAAAAAACATTTCAAGCTGTTTATTTTTAATTGTTTGCAATATAACCAACTGTATGGGCTAGGCGCTAACAACTGAGATCGGCTAGGAGCTGAGATCGTAACTTAAATGACGTTTTAATCTTAAAGCATTTCAACCATGAAAACAAGAATAAATAAAAATAGAAATAAGAAAAAAATGATAATTTTTTGCATTCACCTGTTTTATTCCTGATAGCATGGCGGATTTACAGACTATTATTGGTGGTTTCAGCACTCTCCCATTAGTTTGAACCAAATTTTTATTAATGTGAATACCGAACTCGGAAAAAAAATTATTCCTTTCCAGTCCAAGGGCTGAAATCTATGAACAATAATTCATAAAGTTAAGTTAATAGAGGCCTTAACAATAACAATACAGTAGTAATCAATTATGAGGTGATACAATACTACTGTTTATTGTTTTATTCATGGTGTATTATATTTTTTCTACATCAAGGCAAGGGCGTACGCAGCTTTCATATTAGTAGGGGGGCAAGAGGGAAAGTTTATTATTATTACAATTTATAAATATTTTTATATGAAATAGAATATATACATAGAAAAACAATTTTTAAAAATTGATTTTCTCGAATTGTCTGCAAACCTTTTGTATTATATAATATTATGTTTTATTTTCTTTCGAATTAATTAGGGGAGAAGAGGCAACATAGTAACTATATAAATACAGTAATCTTAATGATATGCTACAAGTGTTTTTGAAAAGAAAAAAAAATCTTTTACATTTCAGCTATAGTTCCCCCAATTGCTTACGGAAATTTACTTGTACTTAATTGGGCACTCATTTTTATATCCACCACATTTTCTTTTGGAATATTAATTTTTTTTTTAGGTTTTATTTTTAGGATTTGGTTAAATTAATTTTCCTAGAAATCGACAATGGGAAATTCACAGTTAACATTATCAAACGATTCTCCATCATTCGCTCCTGGAATTAGGTTTTTATACCTGGTGTCCGTTTTATTTGTAGAAAAACACCGAATCAGTGTAAGAGACCGATTATGAGAGAATCCAGTTATTAGAATTGTTCGTTAGTGGAAATTTAATGTATGCCTACAATTTTATATAAATAAAAATTATAGAAATTTCAATACCATTCTAATGATTTCACTTTTTATCTGCCTTGGTTTAGGTTTGAGCTCTAACAGGAGTTCTTTCAGTGCTTCCTTTTGCGAATCTGTCATCCTCCTGTTAAAAATTTGTCCATCAGCAATAGTGCACAGCTCAGGAGGGAGTCCTAACATCATACCTGGCGGTCCAACAATTAGACTCGGCATATTTGGAAATTCAAGATCGAAGACCTTTCCTAACGAATAGAATTGGCCCTGGTTGTTAAAACTACTTGGAAGCCCCGTTTTCAATCTGATAAAACAGAACAAATAAATATATTACGTAAATAATTCAAATCTTAATAAACGTATTAATGTACATGTGAGTTAAGGCAAATAATTAAAGATATGATAGCAGACCTTAAATACTACCAAACAGTTTATATAAACTATTTTAAGCAGAAAATGTAAGTTTTGTTTATTTTCTAAAAATGTATTTAATTTAGGAAATTAACAACCAATTCATAGTGAACTAGATGAAATTTACTTCTCGTAAAAGTAGAGTTTATTTATGTTAAAGCCATTTAAAGAAGGCTTTTAAGTGGTTAAACTACTTTATGATCTATTGATAAATTATTAGCGATTATTTTTCACGATCCCGCAACAGGAATAGAGATACCCATTTTTAGAAAAACTTCTTTGTTTTATAAGCTTTGGGTTTATGTTAGTTCATTTTAGTTTTGTTATAGAATAAGCTGAGATTTATCTCCAGTTGTGTAAATACATTGTTTATTTTAATATTCTGTCATCTCAGAATATCTCTGTTTTCACTACAAAGAAAAACGATAAATCATTATAAAGTTTTAATTTAATTTTTTAACCGAATCACCTAAGATGATAATGAACTGTTGTTTTATTTACAAAGACCTTTACTTTTATCCTTAATGAATTAAGCAACAAATTGATTGTCTCACACGATGGTCACCATTGCTGTAAAATACAGAAATGAATCAAAAAGAGATGAAGTAGGAATTGATTAGTAAGATAATTTTAATTCAAAACTAATTGTTAGGTTAGAACAAGGTTTTCCAAACTTCAGCCTGTAAACACCTCCAATACTGCCCGTCAAACTTTATTCTGATAAAATTATCAAATTTATAATGCTAGTTAATCAAACAAAAGAATCAGCATTGCTCTTAATCCGATTTATCTCTATAATCGCGAAACAAAGGCGCTCCACGCTCTAGTAACTCCGGTTATGGAGACGGAGTTTGTGAACATGGTCACTCTACAAGTGCTCCATAGTATTCAGATGATCGTTAAAGGAACAATGTATCGTCCAAGTTAATGGTAATTTCGAGAAAAAAAAAATAACATTTTAGCACCGTTTATTCAAAGATTCAGTACTAGTTCAACATTAAATCCCAACACTAAAAGTTATATCGGCTCATCATAAGCTCAATTTAACAATACATTTAGCTTCTGGATGATTTGAATTTCTAGGATTCCACGATATTTTATATTTTTTTGTATAATTTGATAAGCAGAACATATCTTTCATGCATCCATTCCATTATACAACGTTAGTTTATCCATAAGTTATTAACAATATGTTTCCAACGTTGGCTGAATGATGTTCACGAACGCTCCCCTTTGAGTTCGACAGAAGTCGACAAATATCCGAGCACTGTAGAATATTCTCGAACTGTTACACGTTTGAGCGCTGTAACGTATCTAGTTGTTACACCCATAAGCGCTGAAATGTATCCACTTGTTATACGTCTGGAGCGCTGTTGGTTCGCGAAGATAGTGGATACCCCGCTTTAGAATTTAGTGGAGGATTTTTACCTAAAAAGTATGAAGACATCTTTTTTCAATCGATTATTAATACTAAATTATATCATCTTACTTGTATTATTTTATTCTTAACCTAGTACCTTATCGATTCTGCACTGGCAGCAACGTCACTTACAATATGCTCTCTGTTCGTCATAGCATATCCGGGATCCTGGTAGATAACTCTGACCCCTTTTAGGTAACTTTTGACCACTTGATGCTCCCAAGGTTCAAGTGTCCCATCCCTGAGGCTGTTCCTCGTCCTGTCCAAAATGAGAGATATAAAATCAATCACGGATAAGGTGTCGAAGAAGCAGCCATATGTCATGTCAATGGCCATAAAAAAGTTATAATGAAACAAGGGCGACTGTTTGACAATGGTCTGCCTGAATCCAAAATGTAAATTTATTCCTCCATTTATATGTCCAGCGGGTTCTGAGTATCTTGTAAAAAGTATATCTCCAGATTGTGTCAGTTTCCTTTCTTGGCATCTGAAAAAATATTTTTAGTTTGGTCTATGATAATATTTTATGTTTAATGAAAATCTTATAAACTAGTATTCCCTGCAAGAATTCTTTCATTAAATAGCTATTGTGTATTCCGACATAAACGAAATATGTATATTCGTTTATACAATACAATATTATCGAGGAAATCATGTCGAATTATAAATCAGATATCATGTTTGTCGAATAGACTGTCTTGATAATATTATGTATATTTTTTTATAAATAAATAAACATATTTCGCTGCGGTCGCTCATAAGCCGAATGCATTAGGGAGAATAGTCCGTGGTACAGACCCCTTTTTATCGAATTATTAACACCCGCCTGAAGCTTCGTAAGTAATTTCATATCGTTGTAACCTACAACTATTTTATTTACGAAAACTCTTGGAATTAGAGCGTTTTCAATCGGGAGGGGGGCAACTTTATATCTTTAATTAGGTACTAAATACTCGTAAATATCCATTTCCTTTCTACTTGGATCGTAAGATAATTCGATCACAAAATCGATAAAAAAAAGTGGCCTTCAAAAATATTGAACAGTTTGACGTTTACCTACTCCCCCAAATTTTCAAAATTACGAGGTTACATAGGACAAACGGACCAATATTTTTGTAGTACACCTTTTTTATCGACTTTGTGATCAAATTGTGTTACTATCCAAGTAGAAAGAAAATGGATATTTATGAGTTTTTAGTGCCTGATTAAATAAACAAAATTTGCCCTTCTCGAGATTGAAAATGCACCAATTCCAAGAGTTTTCATAAATATAATAGTTGTTGGTTACAATGAGATGAAACTATTTACGAAGTTTCAGGCAGATGCTAATAATTCGATAAAAAGGGGTCTGTATCACGGACTAGGAGGATAGCTATCTAATATGAGAATTTTCACTGATGTATACCAGTTACGAATTAAAACAGTTATTTTTAACTGCTCCTGTTCAATCATTAAATCAAAAGCAAAAATACTTTTTTAAAGCGTTTTCAGCAATAATTGTCTCCACGGCCGCGACTACCTTCTTTAAAACGGCTGAAGAGTTTTGTGTTGCATTCGACATCTCGCCATATCTCAAGATTTCATTGAGTTGTGCTGATAACTTGAAGCTTCTTTTCGCTAGCATATCTTCATCCCAAAGCCATACCATATTGAAGACCTATGTACAATTAACAACTGTTTGTATTAATAATTGTTTTTGTTTCATAAACTTCCAAGAATAAATGTTTTATGGTAAAAACGTTGAAAAAAACATACCGATAATTTAACAGATACGGACTTTGATTCTTTATAAGAAGAGCTTCGATACTGAAACCAAGTTGGTAGCCAATTCCTGCTCTCTACTTCGTTGGATCTTTTTATTGTATTGAGAGTGTTCTCTTCGGAGACTATCTTAACTGACTCCGATATTCTTGTACTCTGTTAAATAATAATGTTACAACAGGTTTGCTTGTCTAGTTTTAGATTTCATGAAATTAGTTTTACTGCTTCAAATACTAAATTCAATTTGACTAAAATTACTTTTTAATAATTATTGATGAATCGAAATACTACTGTATATACTTAGATTAAAAATGTCTTTTTGTATAAGAACAACAATGTGCTACAATGATGCCTTGTAAATGTGTTTATCATGCTTTCAATTATTATTGAATTATTAATTTCAATTATTAATAATTCGTCGTATGACGTACATTTTATAAAATAGAAAAGAGCCAAATGGTCAGTGTCACAGTTATTAACTACTATTTTTTATTTTTGTTAACTAATGGGGTATAAGAACTTTAAACTATATTTACTTTTTGATCAGCTGAAATAGGTTCTGTTGTATATAAGTTTTTTCTACCATCAAATGCACAAGTGGAATTCGGGAACTTCTCGGCTTCAGTTATCTCAAGTACTTTTCTAAAGGTAATGTTAATGCTTTAATTTATTTTAATAACATAATTTTAAAATTAAAATAGATTTTATTATAGTTGACATATGAGGCGAGACAATTAAATAAAGCGAATAATACTATAAAATATTTTATTTTGATTTTATAAACACTTATTCGTTATAACCTTCAATATACATGAGAGAGAGGGAGTGAAGGAGGAGGAGAAAGGAGAGAGAGGGAGGACACTAAAGTACGATATATGAAAAAAAAATTAAATACACGAAAAGTTTGTCTTAATTTGTTAAGTTGTTTCAGATAACAGAAGCGTTGAGATCCTAGAAATGTATTCTGTATCCAGGATGACTATATGACTTTTTTAAATCACATTCTCTGTAATCCATCCACCAACCTATATATAGGGTTAAAAATAAAATAGATATTAGTATTCATTACCATCCTGTTTATAAAATTCATGGTTTTCTCTTTTGAATATCGGAATTTATGGACGTATGAAAAACATATCTCAAAAAACGTATGTAAAGAACAAAAAAAAGTTCTGTTCTTTTCAAGTCAAATTAATTTAACGATTCAGAAGCTGCTCAGTGTCAGAACAGCTTTTTGGCAAACTTTAAATGCACATTCGGTAGATAGTGATTTTCAGGACAAGATAAGGTAGAATTGAAAAATCCCTGATGAGGGCCTGAACTTCGGGCTGGAACGTCGGCAAATGTAAAAATAAATGTAATTTTTTATTTTGATTTATCGTCCCAACCATCCTTTTCTTAAATTATTCACTACAGTCAACCATCAATCCACAATTAATAAAGTAGAATTCTTGAATCCGCGATTTTTCAGATCCTTTTCCAACTGTCTAGCTTTAACAATTTTTTCCCTCTTCTATTGTTTTAAAAGGCTTAAGATAATAAATGCATTGATCGCCAAAAATTATTTTAAGAAGTGATTATTTGGAAGCTAACGTACCTGCAAAGTTTAAGTCGGCTTGGTTCTGGTTCGATGCGAACATGGTAGTGAAAAACACAAGCGGTGGGGTCAGTAAACGATACAGGAACATAATTTATTGTGACCGTTATAGGATTACCTCTCTTTCCCAGAATCCTCTTTTTCACAAAATCTTTTTTTATATTTTCTTCATTCGACGTTTCATCATCTAAAGTCGAAATAAAATATGCTTATCTTAAATTTTATTATAATTATATATTTAAATGTGCCTATTAATTTTTTTTATAAAATACTCTGGTTGATTAGTAATCGCTTACCACTTTTATCATTAGTTAAAATATTTTCGTCTGATTCTTCTTTGTCTACATCATCTAAGTCAACCCATCTTTCTGGCTGTCTACGAATATTATGGTGCATGTTCTTTTTGTCAAAACCAAATATAGTTCTAAATCTTGCGTACCTAAGAAGATCATCGAATGAAGTAAAACTATTTATACTGTTGTGAATATAATTTATAAGAAACATGCAGCAAAAAACGAAAATGCTAGCATAATAAAGACCTTGCTTCGATTGTCTACTGGGCTGAATCTGAAGTTTTATTAAAATGGTCAATACTCAACAAAATTTTAAAGATAAAAATAATTTGGAGGAACAGGATATCCTCAAGAGTCAAACATAATTCTAATTCAGGCAACAGTTTAGGCTTCACAAGTTTTCATTTAATTTTAGTTGTCATTATCAAATCCTATTACTCGAAATATAGAGGAATCCTTCTTTCTTTTAAGATGGCGCTTGTTCTATTAAAACTAAAGACTACACAGAATGCAGAAGCTTTTACACAGAATGCAGAAGCTTTTACACAGAATGTGGCTCTGATCATAGTTAGACCTGAAGCGAGTGAAGGAAAATTGTTTTTAAATCGTTATTATTGTGTGTTTTAAGTTTGAATTATTTTCATACAGAATGCTGGCATATGTAGTTTGATCTTTAAATCTAAAAACCATCATGTAAACCAAAAACGGAGCAGTTACGAACACTTTCAACATGGCAAGATTTGACCGGAAAGTGGTTTCAACATAACATGCTACAAAACGTTTAATGGAATTCCTTACTTGAAAACTTCCTGATATAACGAGAAACTTCACTTCAAAACTTTACAAATATAAAACATTTTTTGAAGCACTTAACAAAACTGGTAAAATCTTTAGGATATCATCAACGATTACATTCTCAAAGCTCCTTTTTTAAACTGCTTGTTTTTAATTACAAAGGACCTAAATCCTTCCTTGTTTTATTTATGACGGTGGGAAACTTAAAAAAAAACGAATTATAACAGAAAACAAAGTATAACCTAACAACTTGATTCTTCCAAACAACTGTTTACTAACGCATATCCATCAAAAATGTCACCTGATATATTGAAGGATTTTAAATATTCGATTTATTATTTTCGAAATTAATAATTGTTGTTCTTATTTCTCATTACCTTCACATAAATCTTTAAGTAAAGTTTGACTTATTCTATGTAAAACTCTAATTATATAGAACTATAACTCGAGATGGACGAAAGATTTCTGAACTGATTCAAAAATTCTTTTCATATTACTGAAGATGATTAGAGAAGTTTGATCGCTCTTTCAAATGAACCATGCCACTACCTCCACACTTCGCCAGTCATTAATAATTAGTATTTTGAAAGAAAACAACAGTATTTATCAAAATAGCATAATTAAGTGACCTCATATCAAATTTGGCCACCAGTCATTTTCAGAACGTCTTGAAAAATCTAATTTTTGTTAAATAGCTTCAACTTAAAACATTCCAATGTTGTTTTTGTTATTAAATTCATTTTTCAACTTAAAAATTCTTTTAAGTTATATGAGTTATTCTAATGATTGTTTTAAATTGCAGCTATGTAACAAAAATTGGATTTTTCTTGACTTTCTGAAAATGAAAGATGGACGCTTTCAAAAGCCAGTGAATTAGTGTTGAAATGAATTGCTTACACTTGAATAGTTTGAAAGCATATTTACATTTTACAGTTTATCAATTTTCCTCAAAACCAAATATGTTATTTCAATAATTTTAATTCAAATTGTCGATTAAATGGCATAATTTAAAATATGTTTACCATTTTTATATATATTTTCCAAATAATATTCATTCAAAACATTTCTATCCATTATCTTGCTATCGTTAACTAGCAATTAAACAATAAAGTACCCCCAAATATTTGTTTTTTCATTTTTAGATCACTATTGTTTTTATATTTAAATATTCTTGTTGAAACAGAGAATTTAAATTCATACATTGAAATTATAGAAGGTGAAATTCTACCTCTTCTTATAAATCGATTGTGCAACATCGATTAACTTAGTTCGTTGATGAAAGTAGAACAAAGTTAACCTTCTTGTTCCTTGTTTATATTGGTGTTGTTTTAGATAAGTTTCCCTTTGAAGAGTTAAAAGTTTAACCATGGCCGACTTTCTTGAAATTGACGATGTTGAAGGTATCGAGATGGATGAAGAAGGTGAAGAGGAAGGCGATGCAGGTATAGCTCTATTGAAAGAAAAAGCTAACAAACGTAAAGGGCGAGGGTTTGATGACAAAATCCACAGGGAAGAATTAGAATATGAAGGTATAGAGGATGAAGATGATAGAGACCCAGGACCTCAGAGGTCCGTAGAAGGATGGATATTGTTTGTCACATCAATCAATGAAGAAGCACAAGAAGAAGATTTGATTGAAAAATTTTCAGAATTTGGTGAAATTAAAAATATACATTTAAATCTTGACAGGAGAACTGGATTTCTTAAAGGTTATGCCCTTATTGAATATAATCTTTATAAAGAAGCACTTTCAGCAAAGGAAGCATTAGACGGAACTGAAATTCTGGGCCAAACAATACAAGTGGATTGGTGTTTTGTTACTGGACCAAAGAAAACTACTAAGAGAAGATCTCACAAAAAATAAGCAGTTTTTTAAGACCTATTATATACACGTGATCACTCCAACACTGTTCTATAGTGGCATTGTTTTTGAGTGATTTATTTTTTAATAAATTAATACTTCTACTAATTTTGCCTTTAACTTCATGTTTCATTACAAAATTAAGGTGTTTTCATTCAAATTTGTAATATTGTTTTCAGTTTTAAACTGATCAAATTTAAAAGTAAGTTTTTTAATTTTGTCAAATGTTAATCTTGCTTAAATAAATAGTATAATTTTTTTTACATTATTTTAATCTATTAACTGTCTCCTGAATATATTCTATTTTTTATTTTAACATATTTAATCTCTTCACACTGTTACTTATGTATGTATTTTTATAAATCTAATGTTCTTGGATCCAATCAGTCTATTTTTGATTAATTGCTGAGACTGAATTATATCAAATATCCTCTTATTTCCTTATGATGTAATTCAGAAAGCTATTCAAATTAAGAGTTTATATGTTGGGAACTAATTAAAAGATAACAAACACAAACTTTGAATCTATAATATAGAGATAAACAACTAACTGAACATGGGTGATAAATATTCAGAACGCAGTCTTTTTTTATTTTTGCCAACGTTTCAACCCAAACATGTGGGTCTTCTTCAGTGCTCAAACCACGCCCTGAAGATGACCGACATGTTTGGGTTGAAACGTTGGCTAAAATAAAAAATTTTAATCCTGAATATTTATCACCCATGATATGTAGAACAGTCGACTAACTTCCTTCAAGAACTAACTTAACATTTTGACAATCCAGGCATCATCATTATCAAAAAACTAGATAACATTCTCACAGAACTAAATGCTTCTTCACACAGAATGCGATATTGGTATCCATTGTCTATATATTGGCTTTGGATTATTCTACTCTGTGTGACTTTGGTAGCAATACAACACTTGCCGTCGACAGAAGACGTATATTTTATTATGTGTGTAGAAGCCATTATACAACACATCAAGAGTTAATAAAGACAATCCAAGTAGAGCAAGGGTTCCCTGATTTTCACTTTAAATCAACTTTAACTTTTTAAATGACTGATCCTACGATCTCAGATCTTATTATAGATATTAGTGTTTAATGTTTGTCTTCATTAAAAACATAGACTTATTTACAGAAGTTTATTTGATATACTAATCATAACAAAGTATCAATGTTAGGCTCAGTGGAGGTCAACTTGATTCATCTATTTCGGCTTTAACACTCGATTCTTTCATCTTTATTACATTAACTATTGTAGGTTATTATTGTTAATTTTAGATGGTGTTTTTCAACTTGTTTACTTTTTAAATTCTTTTACATCTTGAAAGATATTTTTATCCATGTTTTTTTTTTCCTTATTACCTGCAACGTTCTTGCATTCCACCACTGATTCAAAATCCCTGATCTAGAAACAGTTCATAGTGTTATGCGATATCACATCTCTAGTTAATGAGTCTTATTTTCCGTTAATCTGAGATGTGTAGAATTTGATCTACATAATTATGATTTGTTTTTCCTGATTTCTGAATCAGGGAAACATAATAGGGTTAGTTTTTCATATGTATTCAAGGCTGTATGTTTAGAATTTTTTAATTATCCTATTGATACTAAGAGAAATATCTGCTGCGCGCAACACACAACTTTCACTTACCGATCTACTTTGAATAGAAATTATTTTCTGGCAATGGGGGGCTATTATAAAATTTTTTGAAGTGCATTTTAAACGGAGCTAAAGCTTAAATCTTACATTTAGCTAGTCATTAAGACCATTATAATTACAAAATGTCTATTTAATATATCGACGACAGGCAATAAAAATCTAGTCACTCCATCTGCTTTTATAAACCACACAACTTTCTTTGCTTTTTATAAACCACAGAATGACAAACTCCAATTTCTACATTTTTGAGTGATGTCATTTTAGTGATATTTTCAGTTGAAAAAGTTATCTATGCAGACAATGAGTAAGTTGATTCCAGAGGTGGTGCTTGCAGTGTTGAAATATAGAACTGAGAATAAAGATATAAATTTAGGTACTTATTTCTTATGAAAGATGTTCTTAGGAAAAACACTTTATTAAATAACTGTATAAAAAAGGTTTTTTAGTCTCAACAATTAAAAAAATATATTTTAAATTTATCCAAATTTTCGCCTCTTCAGGGAAAAAAACTAGAGACCATATCTTTCCTCCCAATTGTCCGATTTTAACTTTTTTTTAGGAATTTCCATAAACTTCTAAAAAACCATATACAATATACAATATCCCCAAAAAAGCGTATACTTTTTGAGTTATTCGGAATTTAATTTTAACATCCATCGTAACTTTTTTTCCAGCTTCTTTTCGTTGAAGTATGTTATATAGATAAATTTAAAGGGTATCGAGAAAATGACTTTAGCGAAGTTTCATTGAAATCGGTGCATTCGTTTAGGCGCTACAGTCTATAGCAACGCAGGTTTTTCTGCATTTTTATTTTTTTTCTCCTTTATTCACTTATCAAATCCTTTCAAAAGTTATATGTAGCATTTTTCCATAACTCTGAATAATGCGAAATGGTTAACTTTTAAAATAAACCATATTAACGGAAAAGTTGCTGTTACATCCGGCCCATATACAAACCTTAAATACTTAATATCAGTTTCGTACTACTTTTCGTTTATGAGCTAGACTGTTAGTTGACACACACACACACACAGACCATTTTGCGACTCTTGGTTATTTGAACTCAGGGGGACCTCAAAACATGTATTTCCGTTGAAAACTGAGATTCGAAAATTTTCACGATCGCAATACTTACCCTTACTATATATTACATATATACGTAAGTGAAAGTAAAGATAAGATTCAAATCTATGAAACAGTTTCTTTTAAACAGTAATTAATTAATTGAAAAGATGTTGGTTGGGGTGTTCAGTCAAAAATATAAAGTAAAAATATCAGTTATTTATTTTTACTTCCCCCAACCAACTTATCTTCAATTATTCCCTACAGTTAATCATCAATCCACTATTATTTATTAATTAAGTATTCTAATTACTTAGAGCAATACCACATGCAACTTGTCACTAAAATCACCATTTTATTACAAAAAGGGTGCCATTTTCAAAACAGTAAATATATAATAAGTATATTTTTTTATACTCATGGTTAGGACTTCAATTTTTGTAATAAAACACATTTAATCCTTTCTTGACCATTTCCATGGGAAGTAACCTTACTTTATAAGATCTAAAGAGACGGAAGCATGTAAAAAGAACAAATTATTCCAAATGATTTTATTTTATTAAGTAAGGTTTCTTCTCATGAAATTGACCTAATGAGGTGAAAGTTGAGTATAAAGAAAGAAGAAGGTAATAGGACTAAGGATCAAATGTTTTTTTTTATTATTACAAAGTAAATATATAGTTCATTAGGTAACCAATAAAATCAGTCACAATATAAATTCCTGTTTTAATGTGTCGCATGACCTAGGAAAGGACTACCTTAATGGCTATTGGTTTATCTTATGTTGGCGGAGCAAGCTTTCATCGCTATACTTGAAATGATTGATTGTACAAGTGAGGATGATGAGAAAAAATATACCTTTACCACTTTAAAAAATATACCATCCTATTAATTAAGTTTCATTTCAAGACATTTTATTAAAGGAAATAAATAACATATTTTTGTTTTATCATATAATGTGGAATGGGAAAAATTAAGTCTGTCTTTAAAATAAATTGTAAGAAAAGTGTATTGCTATGAATAATAAGTCAGAACAGATTGTTGGTTTCCTCTGAGAATAAGGCATGGAGGCATCCCTGCGGTTATTAGCTCCAGCCATGCCATGTAGAGAGGTGCTGAGACAGTACCTTTTCGTGGCATTGGTAGTGTGCTAAAAATTTAAAATAATAGATTTAGTCAAATTTTTATTATTAATTAAACTTAATAAATAAATATTTAATTTGTAGAGTGGCTAGCAAAATGTCATCCCAGTTGACTTAAAAGTCCATCCAGTCAATGCCTACATGGTACTTAAAAATATATTGATCAAGTATGATGTTAACTTACACTACAAGAAAAGTTGAATCTTTTGAATGTTCAAACAACAGCTCTCTTAACCTCATATGCCTATTTGTTTTCTCTGCTAATAACGAAAGTTCTGCATCGGTGATACCCAATCCATTTTCGCTGCCTGCAAATATGTCTTTAATTATTAAATTTAATCATTCCGTTACTCTAGTATATAATTTTAATGCCAATATGATGACCTTGTTCGGAAGAACCTTCCCTAAAATTTTTCACCATCCCTTCAAATTCTTTAACTGTTTCAGGTTTTGCTTTTTTTGTTATATCTGGAATGATTTTGAGATCACTATAATCTATACGAAATTTAGAAAGTAATGCTGCCAAACTGTAAAAAATGATGAAATAATTTTTCATTAATGATAAATATATTAAGTTGAAAAAAAAATATATATATAAATTATAATTAATAACTTGGAATATATAATAATAATAATAATAAAATATAATAATAATAATAATAATAATGCTTTATTTATTCTGGGATGAGTCCCTTTAGAATAATACAGAAAGACAAAAATATGGGCTAAGGAGCCTCAGAGATACATAAACAAAAACATAGAGTAAGGGAATAGTCAAAATAATAAAAGAAATTATAAGTTAATTTCTAATTTAAATCAGTTAATAATAAAAAAAAGAAAATGAAAAATTGGAAATAAACATAAAGTAAAAATAATGAAGAACGATCTGATAATTTATATACATATTTACAGTAGTAACTATTTACAATTTCATGGGGACTGGATGGATAAGAAATTATTGAACAGGTAGGTTTTAAAGGTAGGAAAGGTTTTGGATTGACGAATGTCGGCAGGAATGGAGTTCCATAGGGATGAGGATCGGATAATGAAAGATCTGTCGAAAGAAGCAGTTCGGTATATATACTATCAAGCAGAGATGGGCAGAAAAGAGAAAATTGAAAAAGAAATCAGTTTTATAGTCGCGTAGTCCTTCAGGGCTGTTTCACGTCAAATATTAATAATATATATATATATATAACAAAAGTTTTATACACCTTATTTAAATACAACAAATTTTTTCAATTCTTACTTTCTATGTGCTCGGTCTAGTTCATTTCTTCTATTGGCCAAAGAGAAGATGCGTAATTTGCATTCAGAGTACTGAGATCTTGTGCTTAATATATGTGGTATCAGTAGCGTCAGGCCTGAAATAATTTAAAAGTAAATTATTTGAAATGGAAGGACAAACCATGACTGCTGGTTGAGCTAAAAATTCTTTGTTATGCTATATGAAAATATATATATATATATATATATATATATAGTTCAAGTGATTCGTTCATAGTTTTAATTGTTTTGTTCATAATTTTAAATGCTTTGTACATAGTTTTATCTGTATTGTATATAGCATGTGCACCTAAGGTTTTCTTTACTTTTTATTTTATTTTATTTATTGTTTCAAACGTTTAGGCCAGTAATATTCTATTATGTTGTACATTATTGTTATTCTGAAGGGACTTAGTCCCAGAATAAAGTTTTTTTTTCTATCTATCTATCTATCTATCTATCTATCTATCTATCTATCTATCTATATATATATATATATATATATATATATATATATATATATATATATATATATATATATATATATATATACATATATATTTTTTTTTAAATTAAATACTTGACCATTCAAAGGCTAGAGCCAATATAATTTAATGATTATACTCCGAAACTGCAGAATAACTTACTTTTCACAATTTTCGTTATTAAACAGGTCTTGATTTGTATATACGACAGTATATTATGTAGGCCAATTTATACATATGTATGTTGTCTTATATACAGATTAAGAGCTGTATAATATCGAAAATTGCGAAAAGTAAGTTTTTCTGTATAGCTTCAGGGTTATTGTAAATAGAATGCATAGTTTTACTGATATAAGCTAAAAACCAAAAAAGTACACTTTTTGAATCATAAATTTAATTTTGCAACTTGAAATCCAAGGGTTTGAGTTAACTGACTATTATTTCATGTCTTAAAACTATAAATACTATAAAGTGAAAGGATTAGTAGCTTTATATATCTATAAGCCCTCTATATATATACGCTTATAACATATGTAGGTTCTCTATCTATCTTCCCATGGCCGCCATTTTGTATTCCAGCGGCTATATGCTGGCAGTCGTGTATTTTTCTCATCAGGCCTGTGGATATGGTCAATTTATAAGGACAAACCTTAGTATGAAATATGACACGGGCTCCAGGACTATTAAGTATAAGTTAAATAAATGCAATTTTAAAAATTGGAATATTGAACAAAATATTTATAGTGTCAATTAAAAAAAAAATACTTGCCACCATCATCATACAGCCACCAAACATCAATGAATCCTTTTTGCTGCTTCCTTCTGAAGTAGGTTATCGCTGCGAGATGGTGAGTGGAAAGCGGTTGACCTTCCGCTCCACAATATATGTCACTGGTATCTTTTCCACTCAAACTATTTTCGATTGGAATAGTAGTCGCTAAATCTTCACCCTTAATCGAATCACAGGATAAACTGCTTTCACTGCACACATCATCTGTTAATACATACCAATGTTAATAATATTCTATTAACAAACATAGAATATCAGCTCATATTGGGTACCGTATTTAAAGATTTTTTTAATTTACATTCTAGATAAATTTCTTTGGGTCGAAATGTCGGCTAACTCATTAAAGAAATTTTAGACTGCAAATTAATTAATTTTTTTTCATCCTTATAATTTCAACAGTCTATCACAAATCCATCTCTATAGTTACATTTCTTTGGACTAAAGTTTCTTTTTTGCGGATCAGACAGAGTAACTAAGGATGATAGTTGGCATTGGAGATTGGGAGACAGTGCCAGTCTTAGACATTTGGCGTCCCCGAGCAATGATGTCATCTCCCTCCAAAAAATTAAATTTATTTCTTAAACTGTTTTATATTAAGTAATACAAATTTAGTTTCTATTTCATTCAAAATGTCCATAATTCAGTTGCTTTATTAATAGACAAAAATTAATATTCTCAAAAGCTTTGTAACTTTTTTTATTCATAAAAGTGGCAGGCTCTCAATTGCCAGGGTTGTTCAGCCCTAAAGCCTGCACGATCAGGAGATGCTATAAAGGATGAACAAAGCTAGGAAAGAGTTTGAAATATGGTATTCTAGTTGAACTTTAGTATAAAAGAAATACATAATTAATAATATTAAGGAATATAATATATTAATATTGCCTACCTAAAGATAGCTGGCCCTCAGATATATTCCGAGAAATTTTAATTTCACATTTTCTTTCCAATACTGGACTCAAAGGAGGATCCTCTCCATCTATCATAGAAGAATAATCAAGTCCTTCAGTCATCCGGAGAATGCCCACTGCCATGTAGCTATCTAGAGCAACGCTGCAACGTCACAAGAAACAACTTTAATTCTTTATATGAATGAATGTTTTCTTAGATTAGTAGGTTCTTTATGTATCTGATCTTAAATTTTTATATATTTTTATGTAACTTAAAAAATATAATCACTATTATGATCTATTAGATTCCGTGACAATCGCTAAACAAGAGATCCCAGCCCATAAACCTGTATATTCCTTCTCATAGAACTGCTTCCTTTTTCAAAATCCTTAATAATATGTGCTTTCTTGTTACGGAATTCGTTACCCACCTCCATATGCAAAAACCTCTTCTTTAACTCGAATTATCCATCTTGCCAATCAATCTTCCGAATGTATGTAGAATTAAATTTTCATTTTTATGTATTGTCAGCCTCATTTTACTGTAACCTATATATTATCTAGGTTGCATGTCAATACAATTATGTAAACATACTGATATTTATTTATGTATAATTTTATTAATTTTCTTATGTTTATCCTTTATATTAATTCTAAGGTTACATCACTCTGCAATTTAATTATTTCTTATAATTTTATGCCTGACAAATGACTCTTCTGTTTATTGTTATTATTCTTATGAAACTAAATGAATCAAAATAAACTTTTTTTTTCTTCTTCTGTTTAATTCTTCTTCCTTATATGACCTTCCTTTGCTGGGAGTTTCTTTTTAATTATATTTTTCAATTAATGGTAAATTAAAATGGCACTTGAATGTATATATGAACCAGATTATTTAGTAAATATGCCACTCAAATTTTATTTATACTTTTTAATGAGTACACTACTTTTTAAAAAGCTCTTCAATACTGTAATTACTTTTTATAATTTAGTATAATTCTAAATAAAACTGATAACATCATTTTTTTTACTTACTGCAGAATCGCAAAATACTGATCCAATTCATTCCTTGAGCAACTGGCCCAATCACGTTTATAACCCATTAATATCATATTCGGCCTTAATTTTCCAAGACCAGAGAGCCTCATTAATGCCTTTGCAACATTTGTCTCTTCTGCAGCATTTTCACCAAGGAGGAAAAAAGCCTTTATCTTAAAGAAAACAAGAGTATAATCTATTAAGTACTGAATTATAAGTTATCTAATGAATTGATAATTAGAATATATTAAATGAAAAATCTAATTATACAAAATTTTGGGGTTAAAATTAACAAAACATGCATTAATATATTTAAAGTTTAGTATTTCATCAAAATATATTCAATACTTGAATTGTTTATTTCCAAATTGTATTCTAATCATCATTGACAAATTTTCAGGAAACACAAAAAATATATTTTCTATTCCATTATTATATTTATATTACTATATTTATTATTATTTATAAAAAATAAATTAAGAAATTCTTTATTTGTAGCACATACATAGTAAAATAATGTTATAAAATTTTACTATAAAAATAAACTTATTGTTTACAATAATGATACAGTAAATTAATTTATTTTTCATTTGAATAAAACTGTTAAATCAATCACACTTACCTTATGTTGTTCGAACCAATGCTGGGCTTTATCGCACAGTGCATCATGGACTCGTTTTGAAAGTGTTCCCTGAATAAATTAAAATAATTAGGTAAAAAAAAAAATTATTGAAAATATTTAATAAATAGCATATCGATAATAAGTGTAAAACAATAAGTAAGTAAAAAAAAAAACATAAAAATGAGTAAGCATTGTCAATGTGAAGGTTTGGATAATAAAAATGTCTGTGAAACTATTCTACCCCCTCCCCATCCAAGATATTTTATTGCTCATTTTCTTAAAAACAGAGCAAAGGAAAGTTGAATTAAAAAAATCACAGATCATACACAATTACAGTTGCTGCGATCCCTTATTGAAATGTGCCCCCTCAAAAATTCAAAAACCCTTTAAAATATGCCTCTCTCAAAATTTTTGATGGCACAATTTGTGCCATGAACCCCCCCCCTCGGGGAATCCCTGTATTTCAATAATTTTAGATATGTTATAATAATTAAGAGAAAAAAAGTATAAAAAGTGGTAAAAAGAAATCTGTGAAAATTGCAGTGTGAATAAACGTTTTTTCTTAGATAAAACTAGTGACTAGTATAAATGAAAAAAAAATTAAAAAGACAATTCCAAAAAAGGATGGAAGGATTAACAAGTTTACAGGCAAGACATTAATATACGTGAATTTTAGTTAACTTTAGAATTCAAAGATGGAGAAGTTCCTCAAAGCTGTAAGAGAAAATCAAGTTGCTGAATTAAATTAAATTATGATTATATCTCACAATGATTAACACTTAAAATTTTTCATGAAAATTACTTGCTCACCTTATAGAACTGTGTACATATAAGAAGTGACTTTCCTTTTGTTATTAAATTGGCAAAATCGATCAGAGCTGGTCTTGCACCGGGTTGTCCGGAGAGAACAAGAACTTGTGGTCGGTAGTTCTTGACGTGTTCAGCTACTTTGTTCAATTCTAGCGCAGATCTCAGTGCGAAATAGTAAGCCTGAGCTTGCGTACTTGATCCCCAGTTTACTTCTATAAAATAATTAATAATCCATTTATTTACACAAATGGAGGTTATCTGATTAAGAGCATTTTTATATTGTTGATAACAACCCAAACGTTAATGATACAGTAGACACATACTGCAACATAAGTTGATATATGTCGCTACTGTTAGTGCAAAAGGTAACAATTTAAGATGTTTATTCTATTAGTACCAAAGGTGACATTTTGTAGTCTGCTACTATAAAAAATAGTATAGGGAAATAAAATATGAAATTATACTAATAAATCATCAGTTAATAATCAGTTTCTCTGTTTGTAAAAAAACTCAATTTTTACATACGACCTTTTGCACTAAAAGTAGCTATATAAATATTTTTTTAACAACTTTTTTTTTTGTTGCAATTAAAAACCTTACAGTTTAAAGAAAAACAATAAGGTTTATATGTCCTAAAACAATTAAGGTGATTTTATTCCTCAGTTTCAATTCAAATCTTGTGTCTGTACATTGCTTATTATCTAAATCAATATTTTTTTACATTTTCAGATATTTTATCCAAAAAGAAACAATGTAGTGTGAATAGCAAGGCAAATTATAGTACTTATGCGGTTCATGAGATTCAGAAGTAAAAATACCAAATAAGAAAAGAGTATCTTCTGACTGTACATTTGTGAATATAAAATTCAGTAAGAAAAAAAAATCTGCACGAACACATGAACTACTAGATGGTGCATTACAGAAATTTATATAAATATCATTTCTCTTTTCAAGATGCTCCGTACTTTCAGAAATTTGATTTTAATACAATCTGTTTTTTTATAGCAGCTTTTCTAATATCCTGCCAATTTTTCATATGAAATAAATATTAATATTTAAGTATTCTTATATTGTTTAAACTGCAGACAATTATATTTAATTTGATTTGAGGATACAGGCAGAACAAAAAAAAAAAAAAAGGGAAGTAATTTTTAAACAATTTAAGTCATGCTTTGATTAAGTGATTCAAGGGATACCCAAAATATAATAAAAAAGAGAAAAAAAGTTACTCAAAGATATTCCAAAAGACAAAATAATACCTGGTTTCCGGTATGAAACATATAAATAAAGGGTAACAACTACAAAAAATGTCGCAAGAGCAGTCCACCATGAAATAAGGAACATAACTGCTATGCACAACAGCGTTCCAGCAAGGCTTACCCAGGCATTATAATACTGAAAAGAGATTGTATATTATTAAAAAATATAATGAAAATACATTTTTTTTTAAGAATTAAAGTTTTAAGAACTTGCTTTTCATGCTTTTTTAAAAAGATATTTTCCAGAGAAAAACCACAGTGTGCAAATGCCGAACATATGGAAATTTATATAAATTAACACAAACTATGATACTAATGCTATCTTAAATATTATCAACCAAAGTTCAATGTGCACCTTACTTTAAACGCTGGCCTCCAACCAGGACTCTTTGAAATGGATACATGAAACACTGAAAAGTTGATCAGTGCATAAGCAGCCAAAAAAAAATTTGATAATAGCGGTGCAATGTAGTTCAACTGTCCTAAACAGGTAATTAATATTCATTACTTTAATTGTTATTTTCTGATAGATGATATTAAAATAATATATAAAATAAGTGAATGAAAATGTATGTTATACAAGTAATTATCTTTAGATAAAAAAAAAAAAGACTTGATGTAAACTAGAAATATGGTGTTTAAGTCATCATTAACTGCAAAGAAACACTTTTATTTCTCTATTTTTAAAAATATTATATATTTCTTTCAAATACAATGAGGTGAAGAATAATTTTATTACAATAAGCGGAATTCAATATACATAAAAAAAAGATGTGATACTACTATTACAGTAGTAGTTTTATTGAATACATTTTCACTTATTTAAATTAAATCAAATACTTATTTTATATATATATTATAATATTTTAAAGCAATCAAATTATCAATATAACCTCTAAATATTTTATACAATTTCAGCTTTATGCTATAAATTATCTATAGACTCTTATTACCAATAAGAATGCATCCAAATGCAATCACAAAAACAAGAAGGTATCCCCTGATTGGATCATTATTTGCACCATATCCTTTTGAAAAAAATTCTATGGAAGGGTATAATTTATCTTTTGCTAAGGCCTAAAACAGAGTAATTATTTTCAGTTGTCAAACCAATTTTAAAATTAATTAAGAATCTCAAATCTTTTTAACCTGCAATACTCTTGGAGCTCCGACCAAACTTGCAATCGCTGAGGAAAGAGTTGCCGCAAAACATCCTCCATAAATAAGCGGTCCCCATAATGCAACTAACTCCATTACCTAAACAAAGTTATCATAATAATAGTTTTATTTAAAATCATTTTAATTTGAACAGAAGAAATAAATGAAGAACACTATATTTTTTTAATATAATCTATGCTAACATGTAAAGTTAAGCTCTTAGTTTATTGAATATTTATTGATACACCCTTAATTAAAACTTAACTAGATTTTATGCATAGAGATCTCAAATTATTAAAATATAAATAACCTTAAACTTTTAATTATAAATACCTGATTGTCATTTTCTAAGCCATATCTACAAGTAGAGTTGCATTCCGTTAGCCTTTCCCATCTTTCTTCAAGAGGAATCCCTTCTTCAGTTTGAAGAGAGGTGACATTCCCTGAAGCATCTCGCAGTACACATCCTCCCATCATAAGTGCATATGAGATATAAGATAGAAATGTAGTTATTATAGCTAAAAGCGTGCCTTTAGGAATAGCCACACTTGGATCCTAAACAATCATAAGCACGACAATTCGTAACAAATAAAATCATTTACAAGAGAATATATTAATATAATATAAACAATACCTTTAAATCCCCTGATAAATTAGCTCCAGCAACGATTCCTGTCACTGCTGGGAAAAAAACTGAAAAGACTGAGAAGAAATCATGTTCAACTCCTTCAAAAAGGCGATAATCTGACATTAAATTCTTTTTGAAAACTCCTACTAAAACAAAAAATAAAATGAAATTATAAAAATGACTCGAGATTAGCCCTATACATAAATATATACAAGAATAAATTAACATAAAATAAATCTTACAATTATAACCAACGAAACCTTTCGCTTCTTCTATTTGAGTTTTGGGGCCAACAATACTTCCAATAACAAAATCTAGCTGAGAGGCTATTAGAACAATAAGGAGACACATTTGAGTCTGTAACAAAAAATATTTTTTTTTACAGTTATGTTTTATTATACATAAAGGATCAGTAGCTAGGATGATTCTAGAATTTAGAAAGCAAATGCCATTGGATAAACTCTTAACTACATTTTACAGTACAAGATGGTTCACAGAAAAATAAAACATTACCTACCTCTACAATCAGTAGTGAAATATCATATTTACGCCATATTTATCAACAATGATATAATTATCATAATCCAGAATTTTAGTACTTTCCTTTAAAGGTGTGTTTATAAATAATTATTTTTAAAAATGGGCATATTTAAAACAAATTACTCATATTGCTAAAAATAGTACAGTATCCATAATTTTACTTACTACATTAATAAATTATAATGGTGAACATCAATATTGTTGAGGATGTTTTTTGTCCTATTGATTTTTTATTTATAATTAGTAAATGGTTGACTGTCGTGGATAATGAAGAGAAGAATAGTTGGGGTGGTCAGTCAAAAAATAAGGCAAAAATAAATGATAATATTTATTTTTTATTATGTAAAAATAAATATTATCATTTATTTTTGCCTTCTTTTTTTACTGACTACCCCAACTATTCTTCTCTTCATTTTTTATTTATAATTTACTTTTATTTATTGTTTAAATAATTAATTGCTTCTTTTTTAATGAGTTTTCATTAAAACATCTAAAATTAATTTTACTTATTTTCCATCCTTCACATAAATAGGTTGTATTCTTAAAGATAGTTATAATTTATTGGTTGATTTCTTACTTATTTATTTCCTTAAATCCATTTATTTTATTTTTTTTTACAGGTAAAATAATTGTTTTTTAACAAATTATATTAAGATGCATTTAGACATTTCAAAAACATATATATAAATGCTATGCTAGTATTTTTGTTTCTTATTTTTTGAAATTTAGCATCTACTGTCAGCATCAAGAGAAATAAAATAAACAGTTTGGCTAGTCTAGCAATAATATCGCTGGTTATTAAGTAAATAATTGTCTTTCCCATAGTTTGTGAAATGTATAAATGCACTTTAAAAGTGTTGTTACAGGAACATATTATTTTTTTACCTACCAATCTATTTATCACAAAACATTAGTCCTCTACACATAAATACTGGTACAGACAAACAATCTAATGCTTTTAGTGTCCATGCTACTTTTTCCTTATTGCAGTGATGATCAGCTTATGAATATTTGCATGCGCTTGAAGGAATTTAAAACACATCCAATGGTTTAAAAATATTTAGATAGTATATTTGACGAGAGGAGTGGGATACCTCAGTGGTATGGAGCTGGCTTCCAATGCTCCAAGTTCTACCTTGGAGTATCTCTGATAAATTATTTATTATGTTTCTTGGGTCAGTGGATCAACCTCTGAAGTCAGGGGTGTCTGGAATTGGTCCTCCAGCACATTCAGTCTCTATAAAGTGGATGCCCATATAGAAATAGTTAATTAAGGGGGAAAATCTGATGGTTGAGCGTGATTTCGATCAAATCACCTCCTTGCATCAACTCTTGACCAAGAAATTGTATTTCCATAAAAATTACTGACCCAAGACCCCTTCATAGGTTGTAGTGGTACAGGTTATATTTCACAAAGGTGTCACTGTGCAGATATCACTTCACCTTCTGCAGTGGCCCTTAAATCCTCGCTTGCGGAACAAATGGAATTCAGAGCATAATATCGACAAAGTGTTCATAATTTACGGAATGGACTTAATCCGTAACAAATAATAATATTAATTTATACTTTTATTTTGTTAAATATCCTAATTGGTGAATCATGTATTATCTTTTAGTTTCTCACATAAAAGCACAAAGCCCCAGATTGCCAGGTCAAGATATCTCTGATAGCTTAGAAATAGTTATCTAGAATGCGCTGACGGGACAGAAGACCCATTATGAAGAGGGAACAATAACCAATTTCAGCCAAAGGGCACTTTCTCACACACATCTTAAGAATATTAACTATTGATAACTTCCTTTGCCGTCCTCTTCCGTCTTCTCCCCCTCTTTCCCCCCTTACTATTCTTACTATTCTTGGGTACATAAACCCCATGCTCCTAAGAACAAATCACTCATGCAGTTACATTATTGAAGTCACACTCTTCACTGTAGGAGACCTGGAGTGAACTCATATAGTCAACCTATTATCCATAGTATATTACTCTGTATTTTAGATGCCATTTGTACCATTATGAATAAAACCATTACTTATAAAGTCTTCACTGCCTCCGATTCGTTAACTATAGTATAACCTCCGTTTATTTATATCGCGATTTACGACTTCACCTAACTCGCTACTAGTCCTCTTCACTTACAATCGGACTGTTAATTAGCTTTAATTAAATCGCTGCTTTAGACTTCCGCTCGCTATTAAACGATAAACGAAGCCCAAGTATAGAAGAGGTTTGGTCTCTTACCAGTAGATTCCACTTAAACCACTAACGGATCCAGGATTTAATTTTGGGGAGACTTCTGCCCGACAGATTTTTTTTTTTTGCATGTATATATTAGGGTAATTACTTCGGAAGAAAGAAAGGAACTAATTACCTATATGGAATGGTGTTTGAGTGATTCTTGAAGCTATATTAAATGTAATTAGACGAACAATAATACTTTTATAGATAATTGTTTTCATAAAATATGGTTATATTTTACCATTTTAGGGGGGAGCCCGAAAGCTCCCTCCCCGTAGATCCGCCTGTGGCTTAGACTTCCGAATGCTTTCGCACACTTGGCCATTCTCGAGATTCCGTTAATGTCGTGAGCATAAGATCTTGTGCCAGCGATGAAAGTGTATGGACATTGGTAGAGTAGTACTTCCAGGGGTGATCATCTCCCAAAGGTGGATGGCGCAAGAATCTACTACTCGCCCCCCATCTCCCAAGATATTTTATTGCTCAACTTTTCTTAAAAAGAGAGTAAGCTAAGTTAGAATTAGAAAAATCGTAGATCATATACAATTAAATTTACTGCGGTCTGTTCTATGTTTTCATCTTATCCTTTAGTCCGAAAATTCATTACTCCGTCGAACTTTACCACCCTCAAAAATTCAAAAACCCGTCAAAATATGGCACCATCCAAAATTTTTATGGCGCAACTTGCGTCATGAAACCCTCTTCTGGGTACTCCTGATTACTTCACAAACAAGATTTGTACATAATCCTGCGCATACATAATCCTAAGCGCCATTGCTCTATAATCTCCCTTAAGTTATTTGCCAATACTAAGATGCATAATTCTGATATTAAGATGAATTTTATATATTTACCCTCGTTACCCAATCCATTCCAACAAATGCTAAAACCAGGATTCCAACCAGTGCTACAGCTGAGACAAGACGAACATCGTTTGTTCCATTGTCTATTATGGAAGCACCAAATGTCCTCAGGAGATCTTGCAAAGATTCACTGAAGCCAACGACATACATTGAGACTGCCACGGAGTTCGCTAGGGTGAACATAAGCCCGATCGCTCCACCGAACTCAGGTCCCAATGATCGAGATATCATGTAGTATATTCCACCTGCAAAAAAAAAAAAAAAAAAAAAAAAAAAATATATATATATATATATATATATATATATATATATATATATATATATATATATATTGGTTTATTATTAACAATAATGAACCATTCTGATCGAACAAAAAATTCAAAAACTTAATCCCTTCTCAAAATTTGAGGCTTTACGTTTCAGGATACCAAGAATTCGAAAAACGAATAAAAAATTTTTGTCCGTCCGCCGTCCGCGCTTTTCTCCGAAAATACTGGACCGATTTTTTTCAAATTTGGATTTAAAATTAGATGTCACTCGAGGATGATCCTCCTTCATCGACATTTCTATTTCCTTTTCCTTTTAAGATAGCCACCGAAAAACCTGCGTTGCTATAGACTGTAGCGCCTAAACGATCGTACTGATTTTCAATTAAACTTCGCTAAATTTTCTTCTCGATACCCTTTAAATTTATCTATATAACATACATCAACGAAAAGAAGCTGGCAAAAAAAGTTACGAGGGATGGTAAAATTAGATTCTGAATAACTCACTAAGTATAAACTTTTTGGTCGATATTGTGATAAGATGTTGCAAAGGTATTTAAATTTCCTAAATAATAAAGAAAGTTTCATCGAAATCAAAGCACTATTAGTAAAGATATCGCGATTTTTAATTATTTTTTGTTTATTATTTTCAATAATGAATCATTGTGACCGAGCAAAAAATTTAAAAACCTAAATCCCTCCCAAAATTTGAGGTTTTACGTTTTTTAATTTATGTTACCAATGAAGTATGTTTATGAACTTTGCAGAAAAAATATTTTTATGAATAGCATTGCCGAATTTAATTAATTTATCAAAATTATTGAAAGTCTATCATGGAAGTGTGTTGCCTGCAATAGGTTTTTTCAAAAAAATAAATAAAAAAATTTATATATATATATATATATATATAAGAGGTTTGTTTTGAGTTGTATGATTGATTTTCGGATTTATGTTATTTGTCCTTAGAGGCTCAATTTATAATATGAATAAATAAATAAATCTTAAAATGTGAATATGCCAAAATATAGCAAAAATATTTAGTTGGAATCGTACATATTCAGAACTTCAATCTGAGGTGGTATACGATAAGATAGTCTAAAATAGTAAAAACCACAAAAAAATCATGGGAGATGTTTCTCACAATATTTTTAATCCGTAGTTAAAATTGATTGTTTTACTTTTTTTCTGTCAAAAATATTACAAAATGAGACCGTTTGTGATCACAGGCGCATTTACGGGGGGGGGGGGAGAGTTTTGGACTGGAGTCCCCCCTCCCTTCCCAAAATGGAAAAATATGACCATGCTTTATAGAAAAAAATATTAAAAACTATCTCTTAAAATATTATTGTTTGTGTAATTATATTTAACAGGACTTCAAGAATCGCTTAAACACAATTTCATATAGTTAGTTAATTTATTTTTCTTTTTTATTAATTATCGTTCTATTATTGTAGAGGAAACAAAATTCGGGCTGAACCCCTCCCCCTCCCCAAAAAAAAAAAAATTAATCCTGGATCCGCTAGTGTTTGTGACAGCAGCAAACTTTAAAATAAAATAACTAAAATTCTAAAGAATAAATAGAAATCAATTGAATGAATACAAATACAAATTTACATTTGTTTTATAATCTATATGCATGTTTCATGGATTTGAAATGTTTCTTACTTCGTACTTTTGTTATTAAGGAACACAGGCGGATTTATGGGGAGGGCTTTCGGGCTGCAGCCCCCCAAAATGGTAAAATGTAACCATGTTTTATGGTAAAAAATATTTAAAAAATTATGTCTCAAAGTATTATTGCTCGTTTAATTACATTTAATAGGACTTCAAGAATCACTTAAACACCATTTCATATATGTAGTTCTAAAGTATTTATCGTTCTATATATGAAAAAAAAAAAGCTTCCGGGCTGAAGCCCCACTCCTGAAATTAAATCGTGGATCCGCTAATGGATGACTTCAAGAAAAATGCTAAAACATCAATATTTAAGTCTTTACACGTAAAATTTCAAAAATATTTCCTTGAGGATGTCTGCTACTAGTGCATTCACTCTAAGGCATCAATGATTTGATGTTGACCTTGTTTCCTGCAAAATTTTGTTCACTTAAGGAAATTTCTGGGACTGCGTATTAAAGCGGGATATGAAATACGTTTAAACGATCCGACCCAAATGTTAATGTACCATTTATATTCAAAGTACTTAACAGCCGAGGAAGTAAGAATAAGATAATAAAGAAATCGGACGGCAATTCTTCTCCCCCCCCCTCACCACGGGGGACCACTAATGCCATACAATAAGATGATTGCCTACCTCCTTCTATTATACCATTCGTGCTTACTGCAGACATCGAGAGGGTAGTAGCCACTGTTACAAGGTTCGCCAGGCAGATAATGATAACACCTTCCGCTAGAACAATACCATATATATTTCATAAATCATTGATAACTTATTTATAATAATGACAATTATTTTAAAAAAAATGTAACATACCGATTCCTGCTTGACCAACTACCCATGAGAGTCTAAGAAAGAGCATGACGCCCCAAATATTAAGTATGCATCGCATCTGTAATTATGAAATTATTTATTTAATTTTTTTTTATTCGTGTTATTTACAACTATGTAAAAATAAATATACATCAAGTAAATCTGATATAGAGAAATACAGTAACACGAAATTTCCGATTAGTTCAGCACTTACTAGACTAACGCTCTAAACTTCCAATTAATTACAAAAACCTTATATACATGAATATAATAAGACCTATTTGGACTTACGGAGTTGAGCTATGGGGCTCCACTAAACCATCGAATTCCTCTCGTATCCAATCCTTACAATCCAAAAACCTCCTTAAAATCCTCAATGCTCCCTACTTTGTTACAAATAAAACCATCCATAATGATCTTAATGTTTCTTTTGTTTCAGATCTGGCCCAATCCAGATACTTATCCTTCCATAATAAACTTCAGAATCATCACAACCCTCTTGTTTTAAACATGCTTCCTCTTCAATTCCTGATAATCCTCCGAGTCGTCTGAAAAGAAGATGGCCCCGTGATCTTCTAATGTAGACATATTATTAGAGTGCTATGGGTAGTTTCTCAACAAGTGTTTTCATGTCATTATACATGTTCAAATTTACTAAATTTATTTCTTTAATACAATTGTAAATATCATTAAGAAATTTCAAAAAATAGGAGACCACGAGGCCTTCTTCTTTTCATACGCCTCGGGGGGTTATCAGATATTGAAGAGGAAGCAAGCTTGGACACGAGAGCGTTCAGATGGTTTTGAAACTTATTATGGATGAATAGGTATCCGGATTAGGCAAAGTCGGGAACATATAGGACATTAAAGTCGTTATGGATGATTTTATTTATAACAAAGTAGGCAACCTTAAGGATTTTACAAAGGATTGGATACGAAAGAAATTCGAAGATTTAGCGGAGCCCGCTCAAAGCTCAACTCCGTATGTCAAAATAGATCCATGATGATGAAAACCATCAATGGAGTTAGCGCTAAGTTTAGGAACTTATCCTAGATCCAATTGCACCAATAGACATAGAGAGTAAGATACTCATTTAATTAAATTGAAAAGTATTTGGCCTAAGAGAAAAAATAATAAAGTAACACACCTAATAATGTTTAAAGTAATTAATAATAATAAAATAGTTTGAATAAGTAATTGCTACTTACATAAACCCCCTCCACCCATCCGAATTTGATAATTTTTCCCTTTTTAGGAGGTTGAGCAGAACTCTTTCTTCTGGTATTCTTTTCATTTTTTTCTGTAGATTTGACCTATAAGAAGATAAGTTTTGAAATATTAAAAGAATATATATATAAATAATAGTAACAGGCTGAAAAGGGATGAGTGTTATGTTAAGGAGTTATAAATGATTTCGATATGAGTTATGTATTTGAGGATCAGTCGAGATGAAATTAAAATTTATTTATTGTAGCGATGGTGTGAATGAACTCCTGTATTACTATTACTAGCGTCCTTAATTGTAATGTAATAAAATTCTAAAAAGAAAAAATAATAACAAAAAAAATGACCTATCGTATTTTTATAACAAAAGCCGATGTTTCGAACTCTGTATACTGTCTTCAAAGCCTACGGATATGACATTAATTCAGGAAGTCACACACTGTGAACAGTACCACTGGAGAAAAAAAAATATTTGTTTTTCTATTCAATAGATACAGATATAAAATATTTAAATTATTATTATATATGAAAATTGTATAGGTATCTGAACAAAAACTGTCGAAGAAATATAAGACATAATAAAAAACATAAAACATATACCTAAATAAGAAGGGTATCATAAAGAAATAAAATATGAAATTAGAAAAGCCACAAGAATATGTAATATAACGGAAAATAATATGAAGTTATGGCAATTATTAGTTAATATTAAATGGACCAAAAAAGAAAAAAAGAAGGAAAAAGATAATTTAAAAACAATGTCTAAAATTCAAACTAAAAAATCCGTGCACTGTAGAAACATATACACTTTTCTCCTAAACTACTAAGCCATTTTTTTTTTAGATTTGACAACTAAATTCACAGAATGATTCTAAAAATTCGATATAGTCATTGGTCATTTAGTTTCAAAATGGCGGCCGATTAGAGATTTCATATGTCTATATGTCGGTCAATATGTCAACAGATCAAAAATAAAAAATAAAGCTGAAAGCATCATACTAAAGCCAAAAATAATAGACCATTGAGAAATAAATTTCAGCCGTCTGCGGTTCTCCTCAAAGTCAAAAACCACGCCTAGTTAATCCCCGAAACTCGAAATTACCATCCAACATGCCGTTTTAAAATTATAACCTATTACTAATTTTATACGTCCCTATTCCTCCCATACAATAATAATAATAATAAAACGCTTAGCAAACCCTAAGGTTCAATGCTGACACCACCAATCGCTTATTACACACCTCCCTCCATCGATCGCTGTAGGAACCCAGACCCTCCAGATCGGACTTAACGCAATCTTCCCACCTTTTACAAACCTATTTAATTCGCCACGATGTAATCAGCTCAATTATATTAACCTGGTATAGTCCACGCAGTTCTGCGTTGTGTAACCGTCTAAACTCTCCGGTTAACTCATCCTTCTTCGGTCCGAATTTTCTATTATATTTTCAAAGACATTAAGAAGTTGTTCATAGCTTAATGTAAGTGGACACGTTTCGCATCTACAAAGAACCGTATATGGGATAAAGGTTATATAGATTCTAGTTTTTAAGTTTGGGCCAGGAAGCGCGAGCTAAGTAGTTCTTACATTTCCTGTCATACAGTGTAAAAATATATAATGTTTTAAAATTCTTATACTAAAGCTGAAAGAAAATCTTACCGTTGCTAAATAATAAAACTATATGTATGTATTTATTTTTTTACTTTAGTATAAATTATAAATGGATAAATTTTATGAAAACAGTTATACTGCTGCAAAATTTATATCTATTTTTTATTTATGTTTTTGTTCTCCCCTTCCTCGCCTTTTCGGCTACATAGAGCATTTTCTCAGGACAGACGGGAGGGCGGGGAATCGATTCTAGAGTTACCAAACCCAACGGCACCGTGGCGCGAACTCGGGTGATATCCTATGTTTTGACTATTGAATTTTGCATCAACTGAAACAATAGAGATTGTTTTCTATATTTCTTAGCAAATTACTTTTCTTAGCAAATGATGAAAAAAAAAAAATCACATTTATTTATTTTTTTCTCTTTATATGTGATTGCATTATGAGAAATTATTTCCATGAATTTATTAAATCGGTTATCGACTTCTTATATCAATCTTGCACAAGGATAAGGAACTATTATGTAAAGGAAGTATTTTCATTGACATCAAAACTGCTCTATGAATTTTCATAATATTATTATCAATTTTTGAAAATGGTTTCATTGATAAACACGATTGACATGTTAATTAATTTTGCTTGTAATTAACAATACATGTTTCAACCCACATGAAATACTGTAATCAGCATACAGAATCAAAGTGACATTAGAAGCCAAATTTAGAAATTAAGTGTCCAACCGGAAATATCGCGATGTTGCTAATCGTAGTGTAGGAGTAATGGTCGTTTGGAACATTCCTTGAATGGAGATGTCTTTACTAAGAAAACATAGTCAAATAACGCCTTTGAAATAAATAAAATAAAACAGGTCATGAGTAATTACTCATAACATATGTTCATCGAAAACATACCTTTGCTTATTTTCTCCATACACCTTGCCAATAGGTCTAATTGAATAAAATATACACTTGATTAAATAAGTAATTAATAGCACAAGTGTTTGCCCAGTGGCCGAAATTCGACCATAATCATAATAGAAAATCTGAAGAAAACATAAATAAATTTGCATGTTTCCAACATTTTTATTTCAACTCTCAAATATTCATATGTATTTACAATACAAAACAACGTCGTACAGTTTTTGTAATTTTTAGCTTTTTCGAAAATAAAATTCTGAATACAATGTTTTTTTTTTTTCAAAGACCAGTAATGCGGCTGAGTGAGAGGCGCTGGGATCTCCTAGAGTCCTGCCTTTCCTACCACGAGTGGAGGGAAAAACATGGCTCGAAGATCTTGAGTAAATGAATTTTGTAAATATTGTATAAGAGCACGCGTGTCTTTAAGTAGTTATTTTGTTTAGTTTAGTTTAGTTTCATTTATTTAGTTAATATACATTTACTTTTAGTATAATTATTTTGCTGTTTATATATTTTTTTATAGTACATAGTGTGAATGGGTTACTTTTCTATCACTATTACTATTACTATTGTCCTTATATGTAATAGTTACTAATATTTCTCAATAAAGAATTGAATAAGAAGTCTTTCAAAAAATATTTGACCCCAATTTCCTCTCTCGATCGCTCCAAATTGTTACATTTAAATATTTTAATCATACTATAGCAATAGGCCAATTTTTTTTTTTTTTTTTTTTTTTTCTAAATAGGCCAAATATAAATTTGTCATAATAGAGCTCTCCTAAAAAATATAAACCAAAAAATATGTTTAAAAAAATAATAAAAGTATATGATTATTGGATATGATTCTTTTTTTTTCGTTTTGTAGGTAATTCAACCTTTCAAGTATTCATACGTTTAATGCATCAAAAATTGTGTACTTTTTGAGTTATTCGCGAGTAAAATTCTGAATCCACCATCACTTTTTTTTCAGTCTCTTTTCAGGGAACTATGTTACATACATACTATGTTATACACTAGAGGATCCAGGATTTAATTTTTGGGGGGGCTTCAGCCCGAAAGCTGTTTTTTTCATAAAAATAACGATAATTACTTTGGAAAAAAAGAAAGAAACTAACTACCTGTATGAAATGGTGTCTAAGTGATTCCTAAAGACATTTTAAATGTAATTGCACAAACATTAATACTTTAAGATATACTTTTTTAATATATTTTTACGATAAAACATGGCTATATTTTACCATTTTGGGGGGGCTTCAGCCCGAAAGCCCCCTCCCCCCCCCCCCGTAGATCCGCCCGTGATGTTATATAAGGAATTCCAGTAAGATAACATTAATTTTTCATTTCATTTCATACATAAATTAAAAGGGCTTCAAGGAGAAGACTTTAGCCAAGTTTTATTAAAATCGATACAGCCGTTTTGGCGCTATTGCCTATGGCGATAAACTTTTTCGTTCGTCATTTCGAAATGAAATGCCGGATGGTAATGAAATGTTTATAAAAACAATTCAGTCCCCCTTCGCGTTTCAAAAGCAATTCCGGTCTACCAACTTGTCGAAATCCAAAATGATCAGAATATATAAAATTTTGATTACACCTGCTTTAACATAATATTTCTAATTTCTATAAATAAAACGTGAATCCGGTAAAACTAAATTATATAAAAGAGTAATGTTTCAACCAGTATTACTGAATTAGTTTCGAAATATGAAACGTATTATATAAAAAAAATAATGTTTTATTTCATATTTATTAATTACTCAAATTTTATCATAGTTGATGGTAACTAAACTTTATTTAATATTTATTCTTATTATCTATCTAAATTGTTCATAGAAAATGTTATAATCTTGTGCGAAGAAAAAATAGATTAATATAAAAAAATAAAATAAAAATAGAAACTGTATATAAATAAAAAACCGTTGCAAGACTCTTACGCAAGACCAAGACCTAGACCAGGACTGAGTTTGCAAGATCAAGACTTGTCTCGGTCTCGCATTGGGGCAACATGACTGGTCACTTTACTATAAGATACTGTATTGTGTTTCCATAGAAACAATAAGCTAAATAGGAATTACATTTCGTTGGTCCAAGAAACAGAAAACAATTTAGTTTTATAGAAAAAAAAAAAATAGAAACAGTGTATATATTCCAATTCCTGTTCCAAAAACAGTCAGATACCAGCTAACCTTTTATGTAAAATTACATATTATTTATAATAACATATTCACATATAGCTCATAACCTTATTATAGATTCGACTTTCTTTTTTTTTTCTTCAACAGAAACACAGATTTTACTGTTAAGAAGAATTTACATTCATTTTTTTTTTGTATTTTTTATTTTTTTTAAAAGTGTTTATTTATATTTTACCATTGTACATAGTTTTAAGTATCTTAGTATGGTTTCGAGAGTTTTGTATATAGATTATTCTATTTTATTTTGTATATAGTATGTATAACTAATATATATATTTTTTTTTACTGATTTATCTTTATCTTTAATTTTTATGTATGTTTTTATCTGGCCAGATATAAAATTTTAATTTTTGTACTTTTTTGTTATTCTAGAGGGACTTCGTCCCAGAATAAAATTATTTTCTATTCTATTCTATTCTATTCTATTCTATTCTATTCTATATAAATAAAAATGTAAATGATAAGTTTATTCAAAACCAATTTTCTCCGAAAGTTCTTCACCAATTGCTTTGAAATTTTGATAAAACTTTGTAATGGAATTCAGTATCGTTATTAAAAGTATAGTTAATGCAACCAAGTATTCAATATCGTTAATGCATCACCCGCAGACTTCGTTAGGAAGACAGCGTAAGTTGTGAATTAACATACAGAACAGTAGCTCTTGAGGTCTGCTACATGGCCTATATGTTTCATTTTAAATAATAACTATTATAACATATTATTATTTCTGTCGAATCCACGAAGGGAGAGAGGGAGCAATGGAGCTGAAACCTCCAAAATGGAAAATTAATTTTTTAAATTAATTTTTTACACTTTTCCACACTAACTTATCCAAGATTAATTTTATTTTGGAGGGGGGGCTTCAGGCCGAAAGACTTTTTTTGTGTATACATATTATGATAATTACTTCGGAAGAAAAAGAAATAAACTAACGACCTATATCAAATAGTGTTTAATTGATTCTTGAGGTCCAATTAAATGTAATCAGACAAACAATAATATTTTTTTATATATATTTTTCATTAAACATGGTTATATGTTACTATTTTGGGGGGATTCAGCCTGAAAATCCCTTCTCGTCCCCTCCTCCCGTAGATTTGTCTGTGCTTGTCCATATTTGTATCTGTGATTGATCTGAGCTAAATACTTATACAATCAAAATATGTATTCTTGTTAAATTATAATGCACATATTTCAGCTAATGTCTTGAATAAATACAAAAAAAAATAGGTGTAGGTTTGTTTTTAGTGCACCTATACTAATAGGACTCAGATATTGGTTTATTATTTTCAATAATCAACCATTGTGATGGACCCAAAAATTAAAAAACTTAACCCTCTCTCAAAATTTGAGGTTTCACGTTTCAGGATGCATAGAATTCGAAAAAAGAATCAAAATTTTTTTGTCCGTCCGCCATCCGCCGTCCACAGTCCGCCGTCCACGCATTTTCTCCGAAACTACTGAACCAATTTTTTTCTAATTTGGATATAAAATCAGAGGTCGCCCGAGGATGATCCTCCTTCAACAACCTTATTATACGCCTTTTACTTTCAAAATGGCGGCCGAAAAACCTGCGTTGCTATAGACTGTAGCGCCTAAACGAATGTAGCGATTTCTATGATACTTCGCTAAAGTCATTTTCTCTACGCCCTTTAAATTTATCTATATAACATATTTCAACGAAAAGAAGCTGGAAAAATGTTACGAAGGATGGTAAAATTAAATTCCGAATAACTCAAAAAGTTTACACTTTTTTGTAGATAGTGTATATTTCCTAAAAAACAAATCGTTAAAATCGGACAATTAGGAGCAAAGTATGGTCTCCGGTTTTTTTTTTTTATATGTTCTACTCCAAATGTTAGATCCTCTGTTTGGTTTTTAAATTTTGAATGTGTTACTGAAGTAATGCTATTTTTAATGCTCGTTCAAAATATTTTAAAAGAAAAGACTTTTTTTAATTAAATATATGTTTGAAAGTTGTTGAGAACCTGGAGTCTGGATAAAAAATACCTGGTCTAGAAAACGCGCTTCATGGAGTTCCTCCAGAGTAGGCCTTAAAGCGTGAGCTGGAAATATGATATCCCTGTAGTTCTCTGCTCTCGGAAGAGCCTCCCTGGTTAGCTGACCAAGGCTCTTCGAGTTGGAAGACTCGTAGGGGCTTTCGGGTCCTCCGACGACAGACACCCTGGCCACCCGGAACCTGGAACTCTCCCATAGTGGTACTTCGAGAAGGCTGCTACTCTTCCTCTCTGCCTCCATGCCGCAGACTGGGCATCGCCACGATGGGAGGGGAGAGAGAGCTTAAGACAATTGCCATCTATTGGGGCGAATAAATGAGCAGACCTACGCCTGCTATAAACCAGGTTTATTGGTCAGCAGTAGCGGATCTAGGGTTTAATTTTGGGGACTGCAACCCGAAAGCTTTTGTGTATATATATATATATATATATATATATATATATATATATATATATATATATATATATATATATATATATACTATATATGTACATATCTATATAAAGATTTTGGATTTTGTCTGCACATTGAATAGAATCAACCCGTTTTATGATATCTTTCCGTTTCATATATTGCAGACACCAACTCCACTTTTAAAAACATTTTTGTCAGTCTGTATGTCCGAATTGCAACGAAATTTTGTCAGGGGTATGCTCAGCAATGGCTTATTGTACACTTTTGAAATTTTAACATTCTTTAAGGTTTTCTTGACTTAAAATATAGGCTTTAAATGAAAACAAAATATTGAGTAGAACCAAAGTAATGAATTTTTGAGTAATTTCTACAGAAATCTTGGTTAATGTTGATAATAAATGTTAATAATAAACATATGTTTATAGGTTAAAGAACATCTATGTAAATAAAATAAAAGTGTTGTCTGTAAATTGAGTAGAATCAACCCGTTTTATGATATCTTTCCGTTTCATACATTACAGACACCAAATCCACTTTAAATTTTTTTTTGTCTGAATGTCCGCATTGTACAACGAAATTTTGTCAAGGGTAAGCTCGGCAATACCTAATGGTAGATCTTTGAAATTTTGACATAATAACTAGGTTAGCTCGACTTAAAACATAGGCTTTAAATGAAAACAAAATATTGAGTAGAACCAAAGTTATGAATTCTTGAGTAATTTGTCTAGAGCTACCTGTTAGGCAGTTACTTCGATTCTCATTCCAACCTACTCTACTGCAAGCCACATTTAAAAGTTGTACATTCAACTGATGAAAAAAAATATCACTACTCAACGAGAAAAATCCGGAATACCGAACATGAAGTTCTAATTTTACATGAATGTAGGTGACTCAATGTCCGATGTTATTTTGATTATTTTGCCAGCGATAAGCTCAGCAGAGTTTAAAGAAGTTGAGAGACTACAACTCTTTTTGATTAATTAATCGGCTCCACAATTTTCTCGCTTCATCATACATAAAAATTAAACAATTAAAAAATTGTAATAGCTCGGTAGTGGTCGGTTTAGTTGTGTGGTACCTAAACAAATAGCCGAATAACAAAGTTTTTGTTATGCCTATTGCGAAACTTTGACTTCCATATGCCCCGCCATAAAAAAATTCAAAACAACCCCCCTCCATCCTCTCGATCCAATTTTATGAAATTGTATTTGGACCCTCCTTCTCCCCAAAATACAAAATCCATCTCAAAAAAAGATTCTCAAATTTTAACTATACACCCGTCAACGATGGGTGCATCTACTAGTACACATATATAACAATAGTTTATTTATTGTAACGTTTGTTTTTATTATTGTTGAAATTAAATTCCTTATTTATAAGGTGTTAATGTTCGTTTTTTAAAAGAATATTTAAACAAATGAAACAGTGAAGGAAGAAATTTCTAGACTGGAGGTATAAATATATAATAATACTGTTAGGTATATTATTACTCATTTATTTTAGTTATAATGATGTAGAGATGGTTGACCGCGATATAATATGAGAAGGAGTTGGTTGGGGGATGCGGTCAAATAAATACAAAATTTTTAAAAAATAGTATTTATAATTGTTACGCCGACGTTTCGACCCACCTTGCAGGTCGTCATCAGTGCGTGACAAGTGGCACTGCAGGAAGCAGTCAACTATTTATTTCAATATAATATCAGGTCCAAAGTTATTAAACTACAGTAAATGCCTTTAAGGTTAAAAATATGTCCATGAAATATTTTATATTTCACTTCTTCTTTCGCACAATTACATTGAAATAGTATTTTAACAAATTTCATTGCCTTGATTCGATACATTTTAAATACTTTTTTTTTCAAATTTAGTAAGAAAATTTCATTTAATTTCCTTGAAAACATGTGACTTACGTTAAATAATGTCAGATTTCAGAAGTTATTATTTATATTTTTTTTTCGTCACTCTCTGTTTCCTTCTACATTTATGTATATTATTTATTCATGAGATATTATTTTTCTAAAATTCTCCGCTTTCCAACGATACGTATACCTTCTGACTATTATTTCCGAAGATTTATTTTCGACCTGGATAAGCATTTTTCTTTTATTCAATTATCGTGTTCTTTCAAACATCATTTTTAGCCATTTTTTATAGTAACTGTGAATAAAACACAGTTTTTTTTTTTTTTTAATAAACCATATTAAAGGTACTTTAGAGGAAGACATTTTGAACATAGTGGATTTAAGCCATGTTAAGTGACATCAATATGGATAAGACCTATATGATATTAAAGATTATTTAATTATACATTAATCAAAATCGTTCGAGCCGTTTTTGGGAAAATCATAAAAATGTGTAAAATCGGCGATATAAAGTAACACGTCCGGTTATCCGATTTTAATGAAAACATTGCTGTCACATCCGAGCCATATATAAATCTTAAATATATAATTTCAGTTTCGTACGACTTTCCGTTTTTGAGCATTACGTAACTTGGTGATTTCGACTCAGAGAAACTCAAAGCGTGTATTTACGTTGACAACTCAGATTCGAAAATTTTCACTATCACAATACTTTTCCTTACTATATATTATATATATATAGGTAAGTGAAAGTAAAAATAGAACATATTGTGATTGTTAAAATATTCAGCTTAGATCACTCTCAATCACTAGCGGATTCAGGGTTTAATATTGGGGAGGGGGGGAAGGGGCTTAAGCCCGAAAGCTTTCTTTTTCATTTATAAATAATGATTCTTGGAGTCCTAGTAAATGTAATTACACGAAAAATAATACTTTGAGAGATAGTTTTTAATATTTTTTTCTATAAAACATGGTAATACTTTACCATTTGGGAGGGGGGCTTCAGCCCAAAAGCCTCTCCCCTCCCCTCACCATAGACCCGCCTGTGCTCACAATAACAAATATATACCAGTGAAAAAAAAATTCAGTGTTAGTACGTTTTGAAAATTGAGTATGCACGGAGTCATTCATAATTCGGAGATTCCAGGCCCAATTCACTTCATCAAAATCCATTGCTTCTAAGAGCCAGAAAATGGATCTATACTACCATTTATACATACATAGCACGGGCGGACCTACGGGGGGGCTTTCGGGCTGAAGCCCCCCCACAAATGGTAAAATATATTCATGTTTTATCGAAAAAAATATTTAAAAAGTATCTCTTAAAGTATTATTTTTCGTGTAATTATATTTAAAAGGGCTTTAGGAATCACTTAAATACCATTTCATACAGGTAGTTAGTTTCTTCCTTTTTTTCCAAAGTAATTATCGTTATTTTTATGAAAAAAACAACTTTCGGGCTGAAGCCCTCCCCCCAAAATTAAATCCTGGATCCGCTAGTGATACATAGTAAAGAAAAGTCTTAATGGTTAAATTGATTCTTATTCAAAGTGAATTTCTAGAATAATAGATTCTATATAAATACATAAATAATATCACTATATAATGAGAAGATTGTTAAAGGAAAAAAAAGAAGTTCGAAAACAAAACTTCTCCACATATTGTTGTCACGTTCACGCGAAATATTTGACTCCATATTGTTACAAAAACATTTTCAGATATATATTAAGTTAGAGAACCTAGAAGAATTTTCAAAGGATCATATTGAAAAATGAAATAAGAGACGATGTACATATATATCATATCAAATCATTCTATTAAATATTATTACTTCATAATTGTTTACCAAATGTTTAATTAAATTAATAAATTCTTGTCTGTAATATTTTTTCTTCTTCAAATTGTTTTATATACTTATCAACATTACTCATTAATTTTCATCTGCCATTGATAGGAATTTCTATCTATTTATTTGCAAACAGTACAACATTGTTCAGATAACCTGCTGATAACAAACCTCGATTTCTAAATAAACATTGATGCATTCTATGGTTTTTACTCTTCGTTTCACATCAGTAAAATTGTTTAGTTTGAAAATGAATGAGGCAGAAATCAGAACATCTCGAATAAACATATTGTAATGTTTCTAGGAAGACTGGTGAGTCAGCTATTGAAACATATAGTTTTCAAAGAATGACACCAAAGTTTTCAATAAATATGTTTAAATTAGTTTAATATTTGCGTTGCATGTTTTAATATTTACACTTATGTTTACATTGTGGTTTCTGAATTTAATTTAAAACTGTAAATTTTCATTGTGTTATTCTCGGATATTTGGGTTGCTTTTCTTTGGAACTGTTAAGGTGATTTAATTATTTGTATATTTCACAGCTTGAGATATTTTCTAATGGTCTAAAAAGTAAACCTAGTACAAAGTGTTGCTGTATACTTCAGAGCAAGGAAATTTATTGTGGGATAGAGTGAAAGGTTATTGTTACCAATATAAATATTTAGTAGGGTTTAAATCTTTTTATTTGATTTGAATCGTCCTTTATGTTTGTAATAATTAGTGCTTTATTGTAAGTGCTGAGCTTAACAATATAAATAATTACATTAGAAATGGATAATTGTATCTGTCATTCTGTTTATACTTGGTTAAAATAAAACATTGTTCATATCTTCACAGTGTTTTCATGATTTTTCCATTGAGCTCCTATTTTAAATTCATAGTTTTGAATCCTTTAAAAAGTATTGGTGCTACTTCACATTAGCTACCCCAAAATGACTGATGGTTTCTATTAATCAAAACATGACTGTACATCAAATGCTAGAATTAATAAAATCTAAACAATAAGATTGATCTCAAATGAAAAGGACCCTTTGATGACTTTTTTATTTCTTGAGCGAACAGAAGTTCGCCAATACTGATCTAATTAATGCTAAAATTGTTTTTATTTCTAATATAAATCAAAACAGTGAGTAATCACTTTAATAAATATATATATTAATTAAAGTAGTTGTAATTGTAGTGTACAATGTTAATCATAACTTACCCCTCCTTTAAAGGAAGGTAATGTAATCTTGCTCGACTACTTTTGATTTTTAATGTACTCTCTGGTTTGGTTATTGGAGATTCTAAGCCTTATTGTGATAGCTCAGTGAGCAGTGGCTTTCTGAGAAGGCTCCTGGAAATGGGAAACATAGTTCAGTGACAGTCCTATCAACTGCAACCTCTGTGCAGTCAGTCTAGATCCTTCCAACTTAAAAATGGCCATGATTTCCTCTGGCCTTCTCCACCGCATCCTTGTCCTATCATCTCCTGAGTGTCCTGGATTATCCCACTTGCCAGACTTTTTCGTCGACATTTATCTATTTTAGCATTGATTGCTGAATGAAAGACTCTGGTATCCTGGGAGATTGATCAGCCCTAGGTTATTCCGCACAGAATGAATGTCAGCTGATTGTTCTTGTTTTTTATTTTTTCTAAATTATTTTTTATTTTTCTAATTTTCTTTTACTGACTCCAATAGTTATAACCATCCTTATTTTATATAGGCTACATTTAAATTTTTATAATTTATTCTAATAAACTAATTCAAATATTCCATTTATTTCAGGAAAATAAGAAATTCCACCCCAACATAATGTAAAAATACAATGAAAATTAGAAAATTTTTAAACTAAAAAAAAAAGAAAAAAAGGAGAGAAAAACAATCTTAATGGAATCTTAAGGCAATAAAAACTTATTAATCTAAATATAATAAGTTCAAGAAAGTATGTGTATGTTAAAATCTCAAAATTTATTTATATTAGTACCAGAAAGATAATTTTTTTATTTTTGATTTTAATTTATAAATGATTTCCTTAATTCAGTGTTGTGATTTTAAATACTTAATGCAGGGATCCCCAACTCTGTACCCTACCTTAAATAACCATAATCTGTGCTAGGAATCACCATGGTGGACAGTAATTATGTCAGGAGAATGTTGTTGTTTTCATGAAATGTTTAATATATTTTTTTTAAATATAATAAAAGTAGTTAAATGGAAATATAATCATCTATGTAAAAAAAAAATCATTTATTGATATCATTGCATTTTAACAATATTTCAAACAAATTGGATCAATTTTCATCATGTTTCTTTACTTCTGGGGAATTGGGATGAAATTGTAAGGAATTTCATTCGAAATTTCTTTAATGAGTTAGCCGACGTTTCAACCCAAACATGTGGGTCATCATCAGGGCTGTCCTTTGGAAGTCGAGACAGGAACTGTTCCTATTCGGGATTCTTTTTGTTTTTTTAGTGTGTTAGTAACATTACGTTTAATTATTATTAACTATGCATATCTATCTTATTTTACTGTTTCACAAAAGTTTTTAAATTTAATCTCAAAATATATGAATGATTCAGTACAATAACTGATGCATTTAAATTTCTTTCCTTTATAAATTTATATTCTGTGTTGTTCATTTACATGTATTATTAAATAACTATATATTTTATATTAGAATGTAAACAATACTTCCTTATAACTTAAAATTATTATTTTTGCTATTATTAATTATAATAAACAACAACATATACTAAGGAAAAAAACTAATAGGTTAATAACCTATAAATATAGGATATTGAAACACAATACTCTTGTTTGTTTCTTGGTATTTAATTTCTGGAATAATTTGATGGACAAGTTATACAGTTTACCAATCTGTTCTAGCCAAAGTGAGAAGGTCGAAATACATTCCCACTGATGCCACATCCTTTAAAAAATAATAATATAACCAATGAAGGTTTGAGATGCAATCACTGCTGATAGAAGACAATCTTTTATAATAAATAATAAGTTAAATTTTAATATTACATTTATATATGATAAACCAAATATTAATTCAAGAAGATAGTCCAGGAGTCATAGTATGATGTTTTTTCTGACCGACTTCTAAACCAACTGCTCCTTAAATGTTATGTTTGAAAATGTTCCTAAGTTGTTGAAGAAGTTTGATTTGAGTTGTTTTAATTTTGAATCTATAAGATTTAATTGTTTTTATCAATTGAATTGAAATATTCTTCTCTTTTATGTTGAGATTGAAAGTTTTCAAAAAACATATATTTACAATGTGAATAAATTAAAACATCATGTTTCAGTTTTGTAATGCACTGGATAGCTCATATTGAAAGTGGTCCCAGGCGTGTAAACCATGCTGCCGCTGCTGTTGGTGAAAGGATATATACCTTTGGAGGTTATAGTTCTATGGAAGCTAATGCTTATAGAAGCAAATTGCCGATAGATGTTCATGTGTTGAATACTGGTATTATTATCTTGTTTTATACCTATTTTTACAATTCAATTTTGCTCTACGGTTTATTTTTCATTTTAAAAAGATATATTCGGATTGAATAGAAGAGGTTATTTTATTGGCAATGTTTTAATGAAATATTTTTTTAAATCATTATTTGTTTTATTGCATTATTTCATAGATAGAAAATTTTTTTTAAAGTTTTGTGACCAAGAAAACATAAATTTAGTATTTTCTAATCGTTAAATATTTTAGTTATTTACAAATAAGATCTTATCAGTATTTGTACATCATTGTAAATTTATAGTTGTTTTTATCTATTCTGTTTCATTGCCAATCAGAACATCACCTCTTAAGTATCCATGATCCACAAATGTTATTGAGTAACAATTGTCGATTATTAAAATAAATATAATGTTTTATTTTACAGAAAAAATATACTTAGATTGGCTAGAAATTGATAAACCTAAAAGAAGCAGTCCTCAATACAGTGTAACTCCATTTCAACGCTATGGCCACACCGCAGTTGCTTATGGTAAAAAAATTTATGTATGGGGTGGGCGAAATGATCAAATAGCCTGCAATAGGCTCTTCTGTTTTGATACAGGTTATTTATTTCTCTTATAAATATATATTTTTTTAAATAGTTTTAGATATGTTATAGACCATATGTGGGGAAGCTTGTTATCATTAGAGGCCACAGTAAATAAAATGGACAGATAATACAGTAAGTGATAATGGAGGCTATAATAATTTTTTTTATATTTTCCTGTTACTGTTTTTGTTTATATGTAAATACACGCCCATATACATAAATTCATTTTAATTCTAGCCAATTATTTTTTCGTAAGAAATTAATAAGTAATGTATTGTCCAATATATGTTTAACTATTTAACGACTACTGCGGGCATATACATCTGCTCACTGATTTACTGAAGAGACCATATTGAGATCCACAAAGAAGCTTATTCTCGGAATCGATGCGCAGTTAAAACATGAAATTACCTGTGAAGAATAACAACTATGATTCTTGTGAAAATAATTATCGCTTTGGATTTCGCTGATCTTTTTTACTATCATCATAAAGATATCTGGAATTTAATTTGATGTTGTTTATCCTATTTTTTACATGATCTATTCCTATCGGTTATGAATTCGAAAAAGGGATAGTATGGCCATACTGTACAATACAGTATACCTGCAAAGGTGAAAACACATTTTGATGATTATAAATGTTAATCAGCAGAGGTTGTTACTTAAACTTTTTTTTTGCAAGAATATGACTCAATATTATTTAAATTTCCAAAAATAATCAAAATATGATTATATACAAATAAGAAATAACTACCAAGGGTAAATATAGGGAAATAGAATATAATTTTTTTTTTTTTTTTTGTTAAATAACACATGCTGCCGCATTGTAGGGCATTAATATTAGGGCTACATTAAACATTCACGCAATATATACATACAAATGATAACATAGGAAAAAAAAAAACAAAGACAAGAGGAAAGAAAAAAATAAATAGAGAAAAGCTAAATGAAATTAAAATATATAAAACACATTCATACCTGAGAAAATAAATTAATATCCTCTAATATCCCTTTGAACAATGGCAGGCCTATACGCAGCTCTGTTGTTTTTTTTTTAATTGTTGCGATTAAATTATTTTCAAAAACTAAAAAAATACATGATAATTTTTTAACAGTAAATTGCAACTTTTGAGAGAGAAAAAACAATTTGATCCATAAAGATTCACCAACCAAGATGGCTTGGTCGTTAAAGTGTTAAATTATGGTATATGAGTTCAATTTAAAACTATAAATTTTCCTTGTATTATTTTTCGATATTAGTGTTGCTTTTATTTAGAACTGTTAAGGTGACTTGATTATTATATATGTTATGTTTTCAGATACATTTTTATGGTCTAGCCCGTCAACAACCGGTATAGTGCCTTATTCAAGAGATGGACATTCAGCGTGCATCATTGGAACTTGCATGTACATTTTTGGCGGATATGAAGAAGAATTCGAAAGGTTTTCTCAAGAAGTTTATGCTTTAGATTTAGAGACAATGCACTGGACATATGTAGTTACTAAGGTATATCATTTTAGTGTTAATTTTGAGATGTATTGACCTTTTTCCTTCTTTTATTTGTTTTATTTTTTTTTTTTAGTTTTTGTCAGCGCCTAAGCATCTCTTGAATGTACATTTTACAATTATATATAAATATAACAACCAGGTGTGTAAATATGAAACTGGTATCCTCCATAGTTGTTAATGTTCATTTGGTATTCATCTATAGTTATTAATGAAGTTATTCAGAATGCTGACCGACCTGGAAATGGGAAAAGTCAGGGAATTTTTTTTTACGTAAATATTTTTTTCAAATTGGAAATAAATATACAGTGATATTGTTTATAATGATCTTAAAGGGGTAAACTTTTTCGTTATAAACGATCACAGTTGCTGCATTCATCCATGTTTTGACTGTCAATAAAGGCACTGGTCATTGTATTGAAATCAAGCAACGGTAATGAATAAAATTTAAGCAAAATGGAATTAAAACAGTGTTTTTTTTTTTAAAGAAAAACATACCAATATTATTTACTATTTGTAATATATACTGCTGGAACTAAATCTGGCTAGCACTCATTCGTTCGACTTGTGGTGCTTCATAAAAGAGAATTAATTAACTAGAAATGTGACAGTTGGTATCATATAGATAATTATAATGCTGTTTATAGTAATAAAAAAACTAAATTACTTCTGAGAAACTACATTAATATTAGAATCCCCCGTAGCTCACTTTATTTTATTATAGGGAAAATCAGAGCTTTATTTGTCAAGTATCAACTTTTACCTCCTCTCAGTTCATAAAAACAAAATTTTAGTTTTCTTAATAAAAGTTTAGTTTTCAAAAATAAAAAATCCTAATCAATTTTAAAGAAATGCTTCCTCTAAAAAATTATATTTGTTATTTAAAAGACTGATTTTTTTTTTACTCAAATCATTTTGTAGTCAATTTTCTTTCATGTATAATAAATAAATTATATATTTTTAATATTTGTATCCCCAGATATATTGGTCATGGAAAACTATCATTAAATAGGGAAATGTCAGGGAATTTTACTTCAACTGTCTGGTAGCCATCCTGTTATTGTTAAACTGCATTACTGGTGCCATTTTGTTTTTTCAACAACTGGCAACATCTCACTACAATACAAGTTTCAAGTAGTAGCAATGTTTGAATATTGTTGAACATATCAAATTTTGTTCCTGCAAACTGTGATTTAAGGAGAGCATTAATTTTCTGTTACCATTCAAAGAATTACATCAAATGCTTGTCCAAGCTTATAATGAACACACTCTTGGTCAGTCACAGTGCTCTGAGTGGTTTAAAAAATTGGAGCTGAGGTAGCCGTGCGGGCTAAGGAGCTTGCAATAGATAACCAAGTTAAGCAAAACCGAGCGTAGTTAGCACTTGGATTGGTGACCGTCCACCAGAGAAAGCCATGCTGCCCGAGACCTCCCTCCCGGGTTCGTGAGAGGCCGTCAGTCTACTGGAGGCAACTCACACCGACCAGGCGTAGTACTGATGACCCTACCCCTGTTTACTTAAATCAGGTGTGTGTGTTATGGGAGTTGTTTCAGAGCCTCTCCTGGCTAATTCGTCCGCCATCTCGTTGCCAGTAATACCAGAGTGACCTTGTACCTATTCAATGGTTACCTTATTGATCCTAGGTAAATTGTTAAGGATTGTGCAGCAATCCCTAATAGCCAGGCTTAGATCTAGTTGTATGATTGCTCAGAGATCGTGTTGGCACCTGACTGTTAGTAAAGATGGAAATCTTCCGTCTCACCAATCCATTAGGCAATCGGGGAGACTTGTCATACAGAAGTCAGTGAATTTTATTATGTGATTACATGATTACAATCATAATTAAGTTTCCGATTACGATTGAAATCAGATAACCGTGTCACATTTTTGCTATATGTTGTAACATCTCTCTTATATTTGACAAATAATAATAATATGACCTCGGAAGCTCACTTCTTACCATTGGGATACTTCCTAAATAAATAAGAGGTTGTTTGATAATAAAAAAAATTATAAGAGAATTAATATATTTATTTATTTCAGGTGTAGGTTACTGACAATAAGATAAACTCTCAGACAAACTAAAATTAACTATACTAAACACTGTTTGATTTTAAAATAAAGTCAAATATGGATTGGCAAGCTAACACTGTTTCTTCCTTTGTAGCACTAAATTCATTTGTCTTCTAACATTTTCCTATGTTTTTTAAATACATCTTCCAGGATGGTGACACTTTCTTCTATTCAACTCAAGCTCCATGGGAGATACTCTCTCTTGTACTTCCAAACAATTAGTCTCTCTGCCAAACAACACCTTTCAAGATGGTAACACTATCACTAATTTTCCCACTGGAGCCAGGATAGGAAATCTTCTCCTATCCTCTCTTCACTGCAGCCACACAACAACTCCTTGCCAAAACAAAAACCTTTGTCCTTCTCCTCTTTGGGATTTTCCTTCTTGGGAAACAACAGAAAAGCCATTTTCTTTTCTCTGCACTAGTAGAACTAGATTAGCTTGCCTTTTAATCGTTACTTCCATTAACTCACTTCCAATAAAGTGCATTACAATGTATAGTCCTGTTGAATCAAGTATAAAATTGGCATGGTCGTTATTTTTATTTTCATGGATGATAAATATTCAGGATGCTATCATTTCAAAATTTTTATTGTTTTATAATAAAATTTTTAAATGACTGCGTCCTGACTTATTATGATTTATGAGGAGTTGAACGGGGGTGCGGTCAAATAATCTTATTTCACCGCACCCCCTGATCAACTTCTCAGATTATAATAACGGTTTAAACATTTTTGTTTGGTAAGTAAACATCACTCTGACACTCTAATCCGAGAATATCAGGACCGAAAATATAAGGTTGGGATAGACAGCAGCAGAAGTCATAAACCAAATAGTGGAATAAATTGCTATACAGATGGCTCTCTAACAGCCTTCGGCTCTGGAGCAGGCATCTATCGCAAAGATATAAAAGAAAAAATTTCTATACCACTTGGCAGGTATGCTTCAGTGTTTCAATCTGAGATACTGGCAATCTGCCACTGTGTACAAAATCTACTGCAAACCAATGTGACTGAGAAAAAGATTACCATCTATACTGACAGTCAGGCAGCAATAGGTGCTCTCGACAACTATTATGTTTATTCAAAGGTCGTTAAGGAATGCAATAGAGCACTTAACGAGCTAACTGAGCACAACAGAGTTGCAGTGGAGTGGGTGCCAGGTCACTATGGCATACCAGGCAACGAGGTGGCTGATGAGCAAGCCAGATTGGGCTCAGATACCATTCCTATAACTCCCGAGCCTGTCTGTGGAATCAGCCTCAGCACTGCCAAGGGCAGGATCAGGGAGATCTATGGGAACAAATTTAATAATTACTGGACCGACAAGAAACAGAGACATTCGAAGCTGTTCCTTGAAGGTCCATGTAAAAAAAGAAGTAAACAGCTACTGAACATGGACAGAGCAGCCCTTAAAAAACTTACAGCGATCTATACAGGTCACTGTAAGTTAAATAATGATATGTTCAATCTCCGAGTAATGACGAATACGTTATGCAGATTCTGTCTGGAGGAGAATGAAACAGCTTTTCACATCATATGCAGATGTGATAGATTTATAAGGCTGAGGCTGGTGGTATTTAGGGAGGAACAGATGGATCTCCCCAGAAGATATGAGTCGGTCAATCCAACCAGCCTACTTAGATACGCGGAAGCGACAGGATTAACGTTTTAAACAAAACGACTTTCTGAAATTGGCGCACAATGGACCCAGTAGGGGTCGACGTGCTTAAGGCCAACAAATATAAAAAAAAAAAAAAAAAAAGTAAACATATATTTTCTATAAAGAAATTCCAGTTTCATATTTATAAGCCTGGTAAGTATTATAATTATTGATTTTTTCAGGTTACTACCTATTTTGTTGATTTTTTTTTCTCAGGGAGAAAGCCCACCTTACACAGATTTTCATACTGGCACAGCCATAGGCAATAGAATGTATGTATTCGGTGGACGATCAGATAGAGCAGCTCCTGATACCTCTGAGCATGACTATTACCCAAATGAAATCATGTATTTAGACACCGATACTTGCATGTGGGTATCGCCTGTAGTTAGCGGAAACGTACCTTTAGGAAGGAGGAGCCATTCTGCTTGTGAGTTTTGTTTCTCTGTTTTATACCCTTGAGGTGGTATGCTTAGTCGTTCCTCTAAATCTATTTGAATGTTCCTTTATAAAGAAATACTTAAAATTTTATAAAACTGAAGGAAAAAGGACTACTTTTAGTCAATTTGATTGCAGAGATGTTTCTAAGAAACAATAAGGGGTACTTGTGACTTAGCCGGTCGCCACGGACTGCTATCTGCCAATGATAATTCTGATACTGATAATATCTATCTTCATATTCATATTTATGGAAATTGAAATAGACAAAACAATTTTATTTTACATTTCATTTATTTTGGGAGAGAAAATATAATTTAAATAACACTTTATATATGCAACATATATATGTACATATTTTATACATAAAACACTTTTATTTTACATGTTATTTATTTTGGGATACAAAATAGCTTAATGCAATTTAAAGTTGTGAGGAACTGCTCTCTGAGGAGCCGCCACAAAAATCACATAAATAGTAATTCAGGTTTGCCTCGCAGTTCCTCGATGTTTTTTTATTCCTCCACTTAGCTGAGCCCCATTATCGTTCTATGTGTTGAGTATGGACCCCACTTGTAGTTATAACATAGTTATACCGGTGATTCACCCAGAAATGGTTGTAGGTTGCTTCATTTATTTGTTGGGTGTTTCATCCTTTCCAACAATCTGAATATATAGTGGTTCTCTCTTCTATATTATTTTTAATACATTCTAATAGAGTTGTTGCTTTTCTGTCTTTTATTTTTACCATAAAACACTCCTCTGTTTCCCCATTTCAAGACCTTCATATAATTTCCCCTTAGCAATAAACTTCTGAAAGTATTAGATAGCTTCTTCTTTCAAAGGCGGCAATTCCCAATGTTTTATTATGTCCATTTTAAACATAAAATAACAAAATTAGCTACAAAAAAAAAATTGAAAACAACTGAATAACTCAGAAGTAACGGAAAGATAACAAGGGAGGTTCCATGGTTAAGTCTCAAGTAAACCATAATGTTATTGTAAATTCAAACAGTCCTGTTATCTCTTTTACTTATTTGATGCTCAATCTATACTTCAACACATTTTCTCACTAGTGTTTAAATGGAGAAGAAACATCAAATTGGCCCTTGGGTTCTAGCCCTGAAGAAGACCTGCAAAGTCGGGTCGAAACGTTGGCTTTTAATAAAAATAGTTTTACCAATATTTAGCCTATTTATGAACGCCACCCCGGACCATCTCCTTCCTTTATAATGCAACAGTCAACTATTAAATATTCAATATGACTCAAAGTGTTATTTATGTTATATTTTCTCTCTCAAAATAAATGAAATGTAAAGTAAAATTGTTTTGTTATTATTGTTTTGTCTATTTCCATATCCATAAATATAAATATGAACATAGGTATTATCAGTATCAGAATTATCATTGTTCAGGTTATAAACATTGGCAGATAGCAGTCCGTGGCGACCGGCTAAATCACAATTCATACCTATTATTCTATGAAACATCTCTGCAATCAAATTGAACGAAAGTAGTCCTTTTTCATTAAATTTCATAACAAGTATTTCTTTTTGACAGAACTCTCAATTGAAATTAGAGGAACAACTATGTCTACCATCCTTAATGTCTAATCCTTTAAAATTTATGTCTCAACCTTGTTACATTTAAATTTTTTTTTCTAGTCACATCCTTCAGGTTTGGTACCATTTTCTCATAATTTTTTATTTATCTATTTTAGGCCAAACTTCACCAAATATACACAGTTTTTTTATTTCCTGTATTCTTTATTCAACGTTTCGCCTTCAGGAGCCATTTTCAAGATCCTGCAAAACTAATTTTAATTTAGTTTTTACCATTCAAATACATCCTTATCAGACACATATTATTTAACAACCATAAGTAATACAATCAATCCAAAATTTATTTTTAATTTTAAATAAGCCGAAGCAGAAACGTTGAATAAAGATTACAGGAGATAAAAAAAACTGTATATTTGGTGGCCTTTGCCCTAAAATAGATATATAAAAAAATATTAAATATTTTAAACTTTGTTTTTAGTTGTAAATAACAAGTTATAATTTGGAAAATTCCTATCACAGCCATAATGTATCCAAATTGTAAGCAATGAATAAAAAACCCATCAACGCTTCACCAATTCAGGCATCATCAGGACAGAAGGAAAAATCAAATCAAAGATCACTCCATGACACTCAATCGGATACTCTAGGAGTGATTTTCGATTTGATTTTCTGTGTGATTGAAATTTTCCCAATTATAACCTAACATTTATGTTGTGTTGCTTGGAGAATTTTTGAAGTAAAAACTTCTTTAGGCGCATTTTGCACTTTTTTTTGTGTTGATTGAATTAGATTGAGCTGTCAGATCTCTGATGTGTAACACTCGGGTAAAGTTGGCTGGAGTCGACTAATTAATCATATGGACTAAACTATCTCAAAAACTAAAAATCGAACCTCCATATTGTTAGGGATAGAAATGTTCATCATTTCATCCTCTTTGTAATGAGCTGTTACTCAAAATTTTATCTTAAGCCGACTCCTTGTTAGAGAACAGAAAAGGGGAAAAATAGTGTCGAAAAATAAATTATAACTAGTTTTATTGAAGGTATGGATTAACATATATCAGAAACTAAAAATCGTACCTGCATACTGTAAGTGAGGAAAATGAGAGGAAACATTTCATCCTTTTTATAATGACCTATTATTTATAATTTATATTTCATATTATTAATCTCACCTTGTTAATATTTTCACTTTCTATTGTGTGGTCCAAAGTACACACCTTATAGTCCATGGTACAGATCCTTTTTTATCAAATTATTAACATCCGGCTGAAAATTCGTACATAGCTTCATCTCATCGTAATCTATAAATATTTTATTTATGAAAATTCTTGGAATTGGTGCATTTTCAATCTGAAGGTCGGCAAACTTTGTCTATTTAATTAGGTACTAAAAACTCGTAAATTGAATGGTAAGATAACTTGAGCACAAAGTCGAGAAAAAACAAGGCTAATTCTGGGGCTATTTGACTTATTTAACCTCGTTATTTTGACAATTTAGGGGTGTATGTCACAGCAAACAGCTCAAAATTTTTGAAGGCCACCTTTTTTCTCGACTTTTTGCTCAAGTTATCTTAGGATTCAAGTGGAAAGCAAAGGGATATTTAAAAGTTTTTAGTATCTAATTAAATATACAAAGTTTGCCGACCTCCAGATTGAAAATCTCCCAATTACGAGAATTTTCTTAAATAAAATATTTGTAGGTTACGATAAGATAAAGCTATTTACGAAGTTTTAGCCGGATGTTAATAATTTGATAAAAAGGGGTCTGTACCACAGACTATTAGTTTTTTTACTGATTTACATTGTTTTAAATAATTGCACAAAAAAAAAAATTCAGATCCCTACTTAAGAATTTTAGTATTAGTATGCTTGGAATTCATACTTTAATTATTAATTTAAACAAAGAATATATGTGAAATCCCGATTCTCAAATACTTCATGTACTAATGTTACCACACGCATTCTCATAGAGCTTGGTAGTCTGAAAGACTGAATAACTTTATATAAAGCAAATGTCCAAAAGATCATTATTGTTGATACTTAATTTTTCAAATATTAAAAAAGTAATGTTCATGTTTATGTAAACTGATAAGACATTAATTGACTGTGACGAAGATTTATCTCTTTTTGGTGGATCGCAGACCTGAACAAATTTAGTTCATGTATGTGTAACATATATTGCATATAAGGTAAATAGCTATCCATGTATCATGCCATGCCTGAATAGTGGGAGACAGATTTGATATTGTGTTGCGGAGAAGGGACAAAGTTATTAATCTCAGATTTATGAGAAGTCATGTATTGTCAATTATTCTAAGCCTTGAAAACATTCATCTTTTTATGGCATGGAATGAAATAATAAGAAGTGGTGAGAAACTTTCATGAAGTTTTTATAATGCACTAGTGTTCACCTAGTGATCAAAATTCGACCATAATTGTTATTGAAACATTTGAGGAAAATATGGATGAATTTGGAGATTTCCATTTTTTTTTTTTTCTACTCTTATATATTCCTATCATTGCTTACATGTGTAATTAAAATAGAAAACAGTACAGTATTATTTTTGTACTTTTTGAGTTATTGGCAAATAAAAATGTGAATCCATCCTAATTTTTTCGAAAAAATACTTGAACCCACTTTGATAATTCGGTCAGTACAAATTGTTTCATTTCAACATTCTACTCATAACTATAGTTATATTCCAAATATAAATTTATCATAATAGAGCTGTCTTAAAATATAAAATTAGAAAAATGTAATGTCTTTTCGATTTCGATCATTTTTTTTTTTTCATTTTGTTGGGAATTCAGGAAGCTTTCAAATACTCATAGGTTTAATGAACCAAAAATTCTGTACTTTTTAAATTATTCGCAAATTAAATTTTGAATCCATCTTTACTTTTTCATGGAAGGATGATGTATACATAAATTAAAAAAGCTTCAAAGAAGACTTTAGCCAAGTCTCATTAAAATTGTTATTGTAGTTTTGATGCTATAGTCAATAGTGACTCACATTTTTTGGTCACCATTTGAAACAATAGGCCGGATGGTAATGCATTAATGTGTCAAAATTTCAAAGCAATTGGTGAGAAACTTTTGAAGATTAACAGTTTTGAACAATCGTTAACACTTTAATTTTTATACTCGCGTTTCCAATTCTTTTTTATTGACAACACTAATGCCCGTTGATATCTACTAATCAATAAAAGAAAATCAGCTGGAAAACAGAAGAGAAAAAGGAACTAAACTATTTTGCCTTTGTCTATTTTTTATAATCTAATGGTGTTATTATATTTCAATATATATATATATATTTTTTTTTTAGTTCTCTACAACAATGAATTATACATTTTCGGTGGTTACAATGCTCTTGTAAATCAACATTTCAATGACTTGTATAAATTTAATCCTTTCAATTGCACTTGGTCGATTGTTCAAACTGTCGGAATTTGTCCAAAAGAAAGGAGGAGACAAGTTTGCATAGTAGTGCAAAATAAGATGTATCTATTCGGTGGAACGAGGTAATTGCTCATTTTCTAAATAGTTTATTAAAATTATTGTTATTGAATTAACTCACTTTCTACTATATTATTATTAACTGTGGTGGCGTGATAATATCTGTTTATTATAAAAATTCGTAGTATTATAGGGGTGGTTATACTACTGTCACATTTGGATGACATGTGCGCAAAGATCACATGTTCACACTGTTCCTAGAATGCCAAAGCTGGCCGAGTAGGTCTGTATTTTAGGTTACATTTCCAATACAAATAAAACAAATTTGACAAAAGAAATTGGCTTGCAGTTATAAATATAGTTTAATTTAAGAGTTTAATTGATATAACAACCAAGTATAAAAAACTTATGAATACACATAAAAAATATATTTTAAGCACGTTTTAAATCTTTTAGCTTTTTAATACACCCAACGCTAAATATTGAAGTATTTATGAAAGTATGTACAAAATATTCTTTAATAATATGCTAGCGAAACAAAAATTGATTAATGAATAAAAGTAAACTGCATGGAATTTATAATTTTTTTTATTTCTGTAGTCTCGGATCATTTTTATTTATTCATTAAAAAGTTGGTCTCTATTGTTTAATTTTTCATTTGGAAATCGAGGTCATTTCATTATTCAGCATATAATATAACCTAGGCTCTAGGGACAATTCATTTCATTCAATAGGAAGATTTGAAGGTCGTCTCTTAACATTTTTAAACACACTCTGCAAGTTTTTGCATTCTCCGAACTGTATTGATGTTGGCGCACTTTTCAACCAGAGGTGGTATGGTTATTGTATTTACGAAAGATTTATTGAAAATATATCAGCTGTTTTCTTAGTATACTAATTATGATAATTTTAATAAAAGATCTTTATACAGTCCTATTCGAGACCCAGTCTATGATGATGGAAGCGATTCTCCTGACGATCATGAGTTGATGGATCATGATGATCTCCATGTTCTTGATCTAGGTAAATTGCACTATTTACTTACTATCAATCTTATATACTTAAATTTAGCATCATATCATATAAATTATATTATTCACTATATATTACTATACTGTTATATAGTCAAATTGTAAAATATTATAAACTAAGTTAACAAATTTTTAAGTTCTTTTATGATTAATGAGAAGTATGCTGTAAGTATAGTTAATTATATATAAGTACTAGCTGATGTACCCATCGTTGGCGGGTGTACAGTTAGAATTTAAGAATGTTTTTTTGAGATGGATTTTGTATTATGAGGGGAGGAGGGTCCAAATTAAATTTCATAAAATTGGGACGGGAGGGGAGAGGAGGGTTGTTTTGAAATTTTTAATGGCGGAGCTAATGGAAGTCAAGGTTTCACAAAACCTTTGTCATTCACCTATTTTTTCAGGTGCCACACAACTCAACTGACCACCACTGATCCATTAAAATTTGTTAAGTGTTTAATTGTCATTTATGATGAAGCGAGGAAATTGCGGAGTTGATTAATTAATGAAAAAGAGCTGTAGTCTCTCCACATCTTTAAACTGTGCTGAGTTTATCGCTGGCAAAATAACCAAAATAACATTGGACATTGAGTCACCTACATCCGTGTAAGATTAGAACTTGATCTGAATATTGTGGCGGGCGGGGTGTAATTTTTGGAGTTTTTTTTCCTGATTTTTGGCTAATCCATTTGGTTAATCCTAAAAATGTATGCGATAACATTTGTTAGGCTCGGGAAGTTGAATTTAATGACACCTTTCAAAAGCCTATATTTTAAGTCAAGCAAACCTAAATGTAATGTCAAAATTTCAAAAGTCTACCATTAGCCATTACCGAGCTTACCCCTGACAAAATTTCGTTGGACAATACGGACATCCAGATAAACAAAATTTTTTTAAAAGTGGATCTGGTGTATGTAATGTATGAAATGGAAAGATATCATGAAACGGATTGATTCTATTCAATGTACAGATAGAACCTTTATTTTATTTATATAGATGTTCTTTAACCTATAAACATATGTAATAACAACATTAATCGAGATCTCTAGACAAATTACTCAAGAATTCATAAATTTGGTTCTACTCAATATTTTGTTTTCATTTAAAGCCTATGTTTTAAGTCAAGCAAATCTTAATATAATGTTAAAATTTCAAAAGTCTACAATAAGCCATTGCTGAGCTTACCTCTGACAAAATTTCGTTGCAATGCGGACATACAGACAGACAAAAAAAATTTAAAGTGGATCTGGTGTATGTAATGTATGAAATGGAAAGATAGCATGAAACGGGTTGATTCTATTCAATGTACAGATAGAACCTTTATTTTATTTATATAGATGTTCTTTAACCTATAAACATATGTTATAACAACATTAATCGAGATCTCTGGACAAATTACTCAAGAATTCATAACTTTGGTTCTACTCAATATTTTGTTTTCATTTAAAGCCTATGTTTTAAGTCAAGCAAACCTTAATATAATGTTAAAATTTCAAAAGTCTACAATAAGCCATTGCTGAGCTTACCTCTGACAAAATTTCGTTGCAATGCAGACATACAGACAGGCAAAATTTTTTAAAAAGTGGATTTGGTGTCTGCAATGTTTGAAACGGAAAGATATCATAAAACGGGTTGATTCTATTCAATGTTCAGACAAAATCTTTATTTTATTTATATAGATATTAAATTATATTTAATACTGAATTTAATATTAAATTCACTATTAAACCGTGAGTTTATATTAATTTTATAGATCCAACATTGAAAACTCTCTGCATGCTGTGTGTGATAAATAATCATATAAGTCACAGCTGCTTGCCAAAGGACCTTATGTAAGTAAAATATTATAGAATAATTTATGTTTATTTTTAATTATGTAATAAATCAAGTCAGTGATGGTTGTTGTTTTTGCATTTAGAAAATAAAGCACACTCACAATATCTCTTTCGCTTAATCCATCCTCGTCTACCGCTAAGCAGTGTGAGGTTTCCGTCTGTCGAGCTTGATCCACACTTCTCTTTCCTGTATCAATTTCTTTCCCAGGTTACAGTGGCTTAATAATACAGTGGAGTCATATAGAGTCGCTTTTTGATTGGTTGGCCATTTTGGATCGTCCCTTGCCATCTGCTTGCTCTATAGGCACCTCAAAACTGTTAAATTTTCATATTTTATTAGCAGTATTTTAGTTTAGAAGCTTAATTTTGTTGTTTAAGTGATAGGTTTAGTGTATTAATAGGTAGGTTTTATTGAATAGTTATATGTTTTAATGTTTAAAATGATAGTTGTGGTTTCATGTTCAGTGATAGGTTTCATCTTCACAGACTCTTATTACTTTCCTACCTATACTAGGTAAGGAAAGTATCGCAAAGTATTGCAATCGGGTCAAATTTCCGACTTGCGGTTTTCGACGGATCTATACGTTTCACAGCCCCCTGAGTCCGAAAAACACATTTTTAGCCATTGATCTGTCTGTCTCTCTGTGCCAAGATTTTCTCGGGAACTACTGAACCGATTTTGTTGCTTCTTTTTTTATTTTGTAGGGTTTTGACTACTGATGGTTGTAACAGAAATTCATTGCTCCATGCACAATAGCTTGCGCGCAATAAATGAAAAACACGTTTTTCTATAGACTGTAGTGCAAAAACGGCTCTAACGATTTTGATGAAACTTTTCTATGATGTTCTAATCATTGTCCTTTCAATTTTCGTATATAGACTAAATTCCCGAAAAAATTCAGGAAAAAAAGTTATAAAGAAAAGAAAAATGTTATAGGGCCTAACTCCCTAAGTATATATTATACAGTAAAATTTATAATAAAACTTTTGAAAGGTAATTAAATTACCAACAAAACAAAAAAAAAATCATCGGAATCGAACCAGTATTAGCGATGATACAGCTTATTCTATTTTTTACACATTTTTTAAACTTATTTTATTACTTTCCTACCTATACGAGGTAAGGAAAGTATTGCAATCGGGTCAAATTTCCAACATGCAGTTTTCGACGGATCTATACGTTTCACAGCCTCCTGAGTCCGAAAAACACATTTTTAGCCATTGGTCTGTCTGTCTCTCTGTGCCAAGATTTTCTCGGGAACTACTGAACCGATTTTGTTGCTTCTTTTTTTATTTTGTAGGATTTTGACTACTGATGGCTGTAACAGAAATTCATTGCTCCATGCGCAATAGCTTGCGCGCAATAAATGAAAAATCTTTTTCTTCCATAACCATTGAATTACAAAGGAAAATCAATAAAATAAAGTAATAAATTAAAGGATTGGGTCATTTTTGAAACCTATATCAGCCAAATCAACCAGTAAGAGGTGATTTAAGAGGATTTTTCATAGAGAAAAATGAGTACTGTTGATACAGAACACATAATTAATTGTTACAATATTAAAAATAGCATTCTTAAGAGGTTTATTGTATTTAGTCTTAGGATAAATTAAATAAGTAAAAGGAATTTCTCTCATTATCTTCTTTTAGCAGTAAATCTGTAAATTTATATGTGCGGCATTTATAAATTTAAATTCCTTTGTAAATAAATAAATATTCTGTGTTTTATCTTTCTTTTTTTTATATTCATTCCTTAATGAATGGTTTCTTTTTCAAGTTAATTTGGATAGTTCTTCAATCAATTGATAACTGATTGTATTTTATCCTTACAGTTTTATGTTTCAGTATTAGTTATTTTTACTTGGTATATCCTGTGTGATAAAATTGAAAATAGACTATAGCCCACAATCTCTAATTTCCCAAAAGAAGTAATGAAAAATAAATAAAACAAGGGAAAGCTTAGATGCTGGAGTAATGGAAAATTCAGTTGTGAAGAACATTATTACAATTTATCATATTATGATTATTAATCCATTTCTTTGATAACAGGAATATTGATATTGATTGATAAATAGAAATTTTCAAATTATACAAAAACTAAGTTATACCACTCCGAAATAAATACTCTCCTACCAACTTTAGCAGGCTTAAAAGTAATGATCAATTTTTTATCTTCTTTAGATGCAATATACAATATCTACATTATGGTAAGAGGTAAACCATTTCATAAAATATATCTTATATCCGTGATCAGAAATGAATCTACTGATCGAGGATCAAATTTTGAACTTTTTAAATTTGTAAGAATAGTGGATTTATAATAGTTAGTGTTGTCCAAAATCAGTCTTGGTCATGCGCTTTGAAAGACCAAGACAGGTAAAAAAAATCCTTTTTGTAAATGAAAATTAAGGTAAAATAGTCACTAAAACTTGAAAAATTTAGTTACCATATGTAAACAATTGGTATAACCAATATCCTTTGGAATTTAACTCTCAATTTTTCATTTGGTCTTAGGTTTCCCATATCTGAAAAATTACAGTAATATCTCTATAACAATAAGCTAATAGGTAACTGGAAGACTGTTGCGAGACTTGTGCAAGATCAAGACTGAGTGTGCAAGACCAATATCCGTCATGGTCTCGTATTTGGACAACACTAGTTTTTTGGTGTTCAGTCACAAGTTAAATAGAAAAAACAAAATATTGTTCTTTGATTTTATTATTTATTTTCACATGATATAAGTGACTCATATACTTCATTCAACTTGCTCAACTTCAATTCTATCTCCCAAACCATTCTAATTAATATTCTCTTACAATAATTACTTTTTAAATTGAAATAACAAAGAGAGACTATTCAAATATTAGTTTCCCACCGATCCAATATGGCCGCCCCATCGTTATGACCGCACTGTATTATTAAGCCACTGTATCCCAGGTCTTCCTTGGTTGCCCTCTAGGTCTTCAATCTCCCACCTGAATCTGATAAGTGAACCTTGCTAATCTAATCTGTCTTGAAGTATCTGAGAGACATGTCCGAATTATCCTAGCTGGTTTTCTTCTATTTTTTCCTTTGCTTCCTGCAGATACCCAGGTTGGATCGGACAGTGGTATTCCTCACTCAGTCTCTCCTCGTCTTACCTTCGATCCTACGGATGTAACGCATCTTCATCGCTTGTAGTTGGCTCTTATGTTTTCTTGTTTGTGTGCAAAACTCGTTTAAGTATTTCAGGATTGTGAAAAATGTATTTTTGAAGACTGTTACCTTTGTTGTTTTTTGTGTTTCTTCCCAAAAAGCCTTTTATAACAGCATTAAAGCATATCCAGCTGCCTTAATTCTCTCTCTTATATCTCCGTCCACCCAGCCATTCTCGTTCAAGTGGGCTCCCAGCTATTTGAAGTCGCTGTACTCAAAATATATAATTTTTATTGTGCAGATTGTTAGATTAGATCTACCTTAAGCCAGTTTACATTGCTTTTTATCAAGTAAATCGTACTCAAATATTTTCTTTGATAAATTTTCAGGAAAATAAATCTAATTCAATTTTTTTTTTGTTTCTTGATGGACATATGTAAAGATATAATTTTTTTTCTGAAATAGGTAGGAAAGTCGTGTGAGTGGACACGCCAGATTTTTTTAATTTGCATTTTATTCTACAAATACTATTGCAACATTTACTAATTTATTTGTATTTATTTTCTTACAGACAAGACTTGAATATATTACAAGCAAATCTTTGGATAATAGACCAGATGACTTTGTAAAGTTTTAATAATCCAATCACTCCAGAGAGCCATCGTCTTTTATAATTATGAAAAAAAAAAGTGTAAATGTTTTACATTGAATGTAAATATGTAAATTATGCAAGTAAATAAGTACGTTGAATACTTATGCTTTTTTTTTTCTCATGATACTAGAGTTATATTTTTAGGTTTGTTTTTAATAAATAACGATAAAATCTGTTGTTTTTTGTTTAATATTTGTAAATGTTTATATAAGATTCTAATGATGAATTATTTATTTATTGAATTTATTTTTTGATAATTGTAAAATTATTTTTTGTTTATGATCTAATATAGTTTATTTATATTCGATAACTGAAATGCTATGTTAATGCTTCTTTTTTCCTCATCTTTTTTTTTTTTGTGCAAACTTGAAACTTTTTCTATAGGAAAATATTTTTAAATCTATTTATATATTTATGTATTTTTTTATTGGTACGCTACTTTTGATAAAATGGTGAGTGATTACTGTATAAAAATTACTGTTATATTTATGGATATTGTACATTTTTCTAAATGAATTACTTATCACCTTTTTTTATATAACTATGAAATTACCTTAATGAAACATAATTAGAAGCACAAGTTTACATCTTCTGCTTTGCAGTTATCCAAACAATACTTCTACAAATTTTTCAACTGGAGAAATGTTTTTTCACTTTTCATTCTATAATAAAAAAAAATGATTGTGATTAATAAAGTATTCTTCCTTTCAAATCATTTTTTCAGTTGTTTACTATGAGCCTCTTCTACTTCATCAAGGTCATTAACCTTCAGAAAAAATTAATATCTTGAATAATATCTTCATTGGATTTCTACATCGTGAATAAAGGGAACCATCATCAGAGGTGCAACTGAAGATGACTGTTCAAGTGGTTTACACTTACTGATCAGCTTGGTAGTATCGAGATTCATTTCTTGTGACCGCCGAGGAATAAATATTAACTGACTCAAGTGGGAATCTAACCCACAGCATTCTGATCTGAGACCCTCTCCCCAGTGTGCTCTGCCCTCACCTCTTATACAATAGAGTACGATCAGGATTATACTTTATATATCCTGTTATTTAAAAGGACAGCCCATTTTTTGTTTTTAACTACTAATCGCAAAAACTTGTGGGCTTATTCATATATATTTTTTTTTCTTCGAAATAGTGTCTGTGTTTCTAAAGATGGTTTTAAGCTATTGAAATCCTTGACATGACCAGTAAAAATAAACAAAACTATTTTCAAGTTCATAAAATTTTGTGAATAGGAATGTTTAATTGTTTCATTGTTGTTAGAATCTCATTTGGCTGTTATTAAAAAGGCCTCAGGAGACAAATTATTGAAAATGCAGCTGAGATAAAAAAACAAAATGAATTGTTAGCTGAAAAGGCTCACCACAATAAGAGATTGGCATGAAACACTACAACACTACAAGCCATGAAGGGGGGAGGGGACTCTTGGGTTCAGTACTATCTTGGGAAGTCCTGTTTCTTGGTCTACAGGTGTGCAAGATGATTTGACGAATAATCATGCTTAACTGCCAGGTTTTCCCATTTCATAAATTAACTAACGAAGAGTACGCACATTGTAGTGGCCATGTGTGCAGGAGAGTCTTCCGACCCCAGGAGCTTTGGATATCAGTGCCCAACCCACTGAACTACCCGACATAAGAGATTATTTTATATGAATTTATATAATACTATTATACAGGGTTAAGTGGCCAAACTGCAAAAATGAACTATGGACCTCAAAACAAGAAAAAGATTTCCTCCGAATGTATGGTCGCAAACGCTTTTAATGTTATATGAAATAAATAAAACCTATTTATTTGTTCTAACTACTTTATTAATTAAATGTAAACATTGACATTCATATTAAATATTGTTCAAAGTGAAGATATGTCCACATTTCTTGCCGCCTCGACTCAATGCGGGCACATTTCGGGAATTTCCTTGATAATGATTACTATAATTTAGTTGAACATATTCCACTACATCTGAGAAGGGACATGCTTCAATTAGAATTAGATGGTTGCCCTGCACATTATGGAAGAGGTCCACTACAATGGCTAAATATTAATTACACCAATCAATGGATTGGCCAAGCCAAACCAGTGGCTTGGTCTACGCGCTCTCCAGACCTGACACCACTGGATTGTGGTAACATTAAAGAAAAAGTCCATGCCAACGTCTGCTCAATGACCTTAATTCCTTATGAAGATAAATAATCGAATCTTGTGAAACTATAACACATCTCCAGTGCAGTTCTGCCACTGCTGTTGTTGAAGGAAGATGCTGAGCCTGTCTTAATGCTCAAGGAAATCACTTTGAACAACATTTAATATGAATGTTAATGTTTACAATTAATTAAAAAAGTAGTTAGAACAAATGAATAGGTTTTATCTATTTCATATTACGTAAATAATTCATAATAATGAAAATCCTTAGGAGTGAATATCTCCTAAACAAAGCATTAGCAGACATACGTTCATAGGATTTTTTGTTTCTTGTTTTGAGATCCTCAATTCATATTTTCAGTTTGGACACTGAAACCTGTATAAATATCAGCCCGTTTTTCATTTTTAACTGCTGAAACTACGAAATTAATCGTACCCAATTTCAACATCTTCATAGTCCACACAGAAGGATTAACTTTCACTAGTTTTTGTGTAACATTAGCTATGTGACCTGACTTTTGTTCTTTACTTCTATTTAAAAATTTGGTAAAGGTGTAAGACAAAGGTATAGATTGCTTTTGAGATGTAGTCTCGCTACGCATTCCGATGATTCAATAATATTGCCATTCGAATTCGCGATAGTCATCAATGGAGCATAGGGATAATCATTATAAATGCTTTACCTAAATTAAGAAAACATATGCCAAATGGAAAGATAAAAAATACATATTATTCATTACATGAAATAAACTGCCTGATTAAGACAAAATTTTAAATAACGTTTTTGGATTGTATTTCTGAAAACGCGTGAGACTAATATTGATTTGAAAAACACAATTTCTAATATTAAAAAATTTTACTTGCAGGTTTTTGGTGTTTAATTGTCGATATATTATCACTTTGAATCGAAGACTACGCGAACGAAGTCGCGGACAACAGCTAGATAATCATACTTACAAAACTCTCTAAACACGATTGCAGATCTTAAGTGTCAGATAGAGGATTTCCATAGCTTAAAATCGTCACGGTATAGTACAAATTATTTTGAGAAAAAAAAATGAACCGTTTAAGTCAATTTGAAGGTTTACAAACATTTAAATCAGAGAAAAAACGCAGGGGTTTGCCGACATTTATCTAACTTTAAATTATTTTTCTGTCTAGAGAAACAATGATAAATACCACAAATTACAAATTCGGCTTATTTGATCCATAGGAGACCACTAGAGGTGCTGAAATGCAGCGGGGAAAAAATCAAGAAAACATAATTAAGATATTATCATGATAAGAACAGAACAATAGCCTAAAATGCATTTTTTGAACTCAAAGATCTCTGTAGCGTAAAGATCTGTTGAAAGTTACTACTTTACAATTTGCACCAAGTTGATAAGTGGAAACAATATCACAATATGAATGGAATTTCAAGAACGACGGATTATTGACAAAGTATTCACGGGTATAACCACTTTTTTTTTTTTTAAATCGTCATTTACGATTTTCACCAACCACAAACATTTCCTTTTCAGTTAAAATCGGGCCTTTAATAACATTGCTGCTTTTGAATTCAACTAGGGCCTAACCAAATGGATCGGTCAACTCCGTCTACTTTCGGACACTTTCAGTCTTTCTCGGGATTCCATTTATTTGCTTGTCCATCAAAGTGGAGCAACACTTGTTCAATTGGATAACGAAAATTGAACCTGATTGCAATACCTTCCCTAGTCAAGCTGACTAATTTAGCGAAAATGGAAGTAAAAATAACTTAATTCCCACCAACACTTGAAATTTATACTTATATCCCTCCCCATCACAATTCTAATTAAAAGACGAACCTTGTCCTTAACTCTATGGAGGACATCGTTCGTTTGAAGGTTTCAACATTGAACGACAAAATTTTGTATCATGGAGTGAATTTCTAGTGATGAATAGACTTCCAGAACTAAAATCTGGAATAAATGAAAAATTAAAAGAAGTTAGTCCTAATCTTGATCTCGCCCAGGTGATTATTAATTAGATCGTATAAACGATTAAAAATAAAATTTACTTTTATATTTAGAGTTAATTTATTGCCCATTTTTAAAAATTATTTATTTATTTTTAAGAAATCTTAATAAATTTTATTAATTAGTGCTATTGTTTACAAATTTATGAATCAATATTTAATATTTAAAATTATTGGAAACCTTTGTTATGGCGCTATTTTATCTTCAGATTTTAAGTATTCAAAGTAATAGTATTTATTTACTTAGTTCTGTTGTTTCGGTTAATTGAAAATATTTGTCTACTAAACTGTTACCACTTTTGATAATCATTTATGATCAGTAAAATATAGTTAGTCTTAAAGATAAATTATTTTGTATATCTTTATTTATAGTTTTGTGTAAAAATTTGTATTCCTAAGAAAGATGTTTATCTTCTGCACCAATTATGCATAGGAACCTTTCATTATTACCTGTAAATTTTTATGAATGTTAACATATTTGATAAGTAAATCCACAGGATTGAAAATCCTGTTAATAGGAATATAAGATGATACTAATTCTTACTAAAATTTGTTACAATATTCATAAAAGAATATAATTTACAAAAAAATAAATTTCCATTATATTTCCTTTTTAAGTGTAAATTTATTTATTAGTTTTAAGGATTAAAAAGTTATTTAATTTTTAGTAGTTATATAATGGTTGTTCTTGTTTTCTTTTTTGAAGGCACCACCAATAAACCAAAAAAGGCTTGTTACATTTATAAATCATTTTCTTATAAACACGGTTGATTTTTTAAATAAATTTTCTAAGCACTGTACTCATAAACTCTTCACTCTTGATCAAAAAATAAACAGGATCGAAGCTGAATTATGTTTGTTGGAATCTAAGGTTTGTTAAGAAAAATATATGTATTTGCCTGTTTAATGAAAAAATATAGAGATTTAAGCTATTTCATTGCAGTTAAATTCCATTCCGGAAGTAGCTGATTCAAAAGATGTCAATGTCGAATTACCTAAGCCTGAAGAATCAGAAGTACCTAAATCTAGTGAAAATAACGAAGAAAATGGACAACCTACAGAGGAGGTATACTAATTATATATATATATATATATATATGCATATATACTTTTGTAATTATATATATTCACTTAGCTTGTATTAATTTGTAATAATTTTAGGTAAAAGAAAAGGTTGAAATCCCTGTTGTTGATGAAGTTGACCCACCTAAGGAGGCAGAGCCAGAAAATCCTGAACTTCTTAAGTATCGTAAAATGATACAAGTGGGTGTTCCTTTACAAGCTGTCAAAATTAAAATGCAAATTGAAGGTCTTGATCCTAATTTGTTGGATACTTGATGTAATGCAGCTGTTATTCATGCTAAGCAATATCTAATTTTGTTTATTCTGATTATTTTAAGCCTATAAAAATAATTTATTTGTAATATCTCTGCATGGATAACTTGTAACAGATGTTGTACATATGATTCTAACCAGACAGCCATAAGCTGGTTTCAGTTCCTTGACTTTTGCAATTTTAAGTGATCTGCCATAAACTATTCTTCAGAAGATGGATTAGTATTGATGAAGCTGTCCAAACAAGCCAGAAATGATTATGTGATATAATACATTATATATTTGCCTTATAATAGAATATTTTTTGTAAATATTTAAGTACGAGCTCAAATTTTCTCTTGGAAAACAGTTCTTGAAAATGTGTTTTATACTAAAATTCTTTCACTGTTTTATATTTGCAAATTAAAATGTTTTTAAAATTTTATTGTTATTTTATTATACTTACTTATCCAAATCTAATCTTCAAATGCAAATAGATAATTTATTTGGACTAATAAAAGTAATACAATTTTTTTTTGTATTTTATTACAAAAATTTGATTCTGTTTCTTTATTTACGTAACTATATCTATTGATAGATAATTTATAGAATAAAAAACGCAACTTCATTCTGGAACAACTTACCTTAACAATAACTGGTGTACAGGTAAGTAAAGATTATTTCCAGGTGTAAGACTTTGTCCGTGGTACAGACCCCTTTTTATCAAATTATTAACATCCTAAAAATTCATAAATAGCTTCATCTAATCGTAGCCTACAAATATTTTATTGAAGAAGATTCTCGGAATTAGGGCGTTTTCAATCTGAAGTTAGGCAAACTTTGTTTATTTAATTAGGTTCTAAAAACTCATGAATGCCCATTTGATTTTCACTTTAATTGGAAGATAATATGATATCAAGGTCGAAAAAAAAGTGGGGCTTACAAAAATATTGGTCCGTTTGGCGTGACGTCACCTCCCAAAATATCAAAATAACGTGGTTATATAGGCCAAACGCTCCAATACTTATGTATGTCACTTTTTTTTCGACTCTTTGATCATGTTATCTTATTTTTCGAAAGGAAAGTAAATGTGTATTCATGAGTTTTTAATACCTAATTAAATCGAATAAGTTTGCCAACCCGCAGATTGAAAACACCCTATTTCTGAGAATTTAAATAAATAAAAAAGGAGATGAAGCTATTTACAAAGTTTCGGGCAGATGTTAATAATTTGTTAAAAAAGGGATCCACAGACTATCATTACTTAATTGAGGATTGGTGGTTGACTTCGGTGAATAATTGAAGAGAAGAATGGTTGGGATGATCAGTCAAAAAAATAATGGACTATTATTACTTTTAATTAATGGATAACTAAATAAAAGTGTATATGTACTTACATAAAAACAAAGATATATTTTTAAAAACATGGAGAATGGTGTAAAAATATATATTTACTACTAAAAAAAAATAATATACAAAAAAGGAAAGATTAATTAATTTTATAAGCAAAATGTCCTAGTTATAAAAAAAGGATAGTAATCTATGTACAAAGACATAGATTGAGAAAAAAACAGTGAGGGTGGGCTAATCTGGTTGAGTAAAAAATGAATTTCAGCTGATAAATAACAAAAAAAGTAACATCAGGAATAAATAAAATAATTTAATTGATAATTCATGATAAAAACAATACTTTTCAGTGATATGAAGTATTTGTCCATATTCATAGAAAATAAATAAATCCTTGTTATATAATAAAGAATCAACCAGCATTTTATTTATTTGTGAACAGGAATTGCAATAGGAGGGTTTCAATTGTGGATAAGGATGGGATTTGGCGGATTTTAAGAGCAAAGAAATTCCAAAAGGTAGAGAAGAATAAGCAGAAATAAAAATATTTTCGAAATGAGAGATCTGTGAAAACGATATATAAAGGTCAGAAGGTAAAGATCTTGGGGTATCAGTTGATAAAAGAGTTAAATTGAAGATAACAGGAATGAGATGGGCAATGGTTATTGATTATTTGGTAAAGGCATATGCCTAGGAAATAATACATCATTTTTACAGAATAAATTACTCATAATTGTTCTCTAGAGAATAGGGACTCTAGTATGTGCCTAATATTTTGTTGTAAATCTTTAGGTTAGGGACAAAATCTTGAAAATGAAGGATTAACGAGTTTCACTGAAAGTAGCTTCAATTAAATCTCTTCTCATTTTGCCAGGTAACATAAGTAAAAATTTAATAGGTTACTTGTGATCCACCAATCATGATTCTGTATAGCTATTTGGTCTATATAGCTATTCAGGGAAGGCCACTTAGATCTTCTGTGCCATATCTAATAGATTCATTAATTAAAAGGATTTAATAATTTTTCAAAAAATTCCATTTTAACAGTTGCGAAGGAACTTTTAGTGATTAAGTTTTGGATTCCTTATAAAAGTATAACCTAGTTTTTTTTTTAAATTATGTTAAATGAGAAATAAACAGTAAACTTGCTTATATTGTAGTTATAGTATCTCCTGAATAAATTGCCCGATTCTTATATATCATTTTATATGAAAAGCCAAGAATGTCATACACAATTACCATTTCTTAAATATAATTTTTGGCAACACTTGGACAGAACTTTTAAATTTAAGTTCTAAAAGAACAGAGCAAGTTAAAAAAAAATCAAGCATGATAGAACTAATTAAAAATAAATATTACTTTTTGTTTCAAGTCCTACTTTGTTCACTTAAAGACTGGTCAGAGTGGATTCCTTACCACTTTTCTTAAGGAGATAGGCTTGAAATTTGGATTTATTCATAGTTTAATAATAATTCATAATTTAATAGTTAATACTATAGTTTGCTATTTCTTAGTTTAACAGCAGAATTTCTCTTCTTTTTTTTTAATTATATAAAATATCTATTAATCCCAAAATCTGGGTGTAATTACTGGTGCAATATACACTCGCTAATATATTTCTTAAGAGTTTCATGTATAATTAACCAATTGGCTGTATAGAAACAAAACTAAATTTGCCGAGTTCATGTATTAATATGATTAACAATAATATTTACATTAGTTAACAATTTCTATTAACAGTACATTTTATTATTTTATCTTATTTTATTGAGGAAAAATGCATTTTGCCTCAATCAAGGGCACTGAGTATTTGAAATGTGAGATATTGATTCATACAATATATACAATTACAAAAATAATTTAAGTTATAACAAAAGGAAGAAAAAGAAAGTTTAGTAAAACAGAAGAAATAAAATATGATACAACACAAATAAAAAACTCATGCTTATTTACAGTCAGCCGAGGAAGCTCCAAGTCGGCCCCTTTCTTCCATGTGTGGAGGATAAAGCAAGACTAAGAGATCACAGTGCTTTTCTCTCAACCGCATCACTGGGATGGGGATAAAGTGGAAACTGAGAAAGGGTACTGAAGCCACATACACTCATGACTTGAGTGACCAATGGCTGGCCATTGGTAGGACTCCTAAGATGTATTTACAAAAGATCTCGAGGCCACTGCCTTTTCTACCTACGAGGATTGTAGGGATGACTGGAACCGGATAAGGATGATGGATTAAGATTTGATGAAAATTTGAGAAACAGGATGGAATAACATCAAGGACATAAGGGATGTTAGTCATGATGACACGCAAAATCGTGAAGGTACCACAGTACATTTACTAATATAAATTAATTAGAAACTTATCAAGGGATATAACATAAATGTTAGGCTATAATTTGGAAAAATCCAAGAGTTACCAGCAGAGTTACCAGAATTTTTGTAGTTGTCCGTAAGAGCTTCAGTACAATAGTCACATATTTTTTTTTTAATATCATAGATTTATTAAAAATAAAAGTAAAGTAATAAGAGAAGTTAGCATTTATTTCTTTTATTTTAAAGTGAGTTAAAGATAAAAAGAAATAATCATAATGGGGCTACACTATAAGATTTCATGATAAAGTTCTTAAATTAAAAAGATTAATCTAATTTTAAAAACTACTTTTTCTACCTTTCTCTTAAAATGTTACCCGCTCTTTCTGATGGGCTCCTTCAGAAAAACTTTAAAATGAAGATGAATATCATAATAAAGTTAATAAATCAAATTCACAACAAAAATATCTTTAATAATTTTAAAAATCAACACACACTTAACTCAATTAAACAAACACACCATAACATTTCCCAAACACATAACCAAACAACACATAATACTTAATAAACAACAAAATTCCACAAAATTCCCATCCAAACCCCAAAACCACCAATAAAAAAAATTACCCTAGACTAATCAAAATACTACTACCAATTAATCACAACACACCTACAATAAAACCCACCAAATCCAAAATTACTCAACACAAAAAAATCCCAATTCAAACCAAACACCAACAACCCAAAAAAATATTTAACCTTTAAAATAAACAAAAACAACAAACAAATCCACACCATCTCACAAAATAACACCTCCCTAACCCATAACACCCACCACCACATATAACCCACACACCAAACAATTATTCCTAATAAACAATCACACAACATTATAAATAACCCAAACCAATACCATAAACCCACCAAATCTCCATTCCTCTACCCTTCCAACACCCACCAAACCCAACCACAAATCACCTCTACAACACATACCTTACCTTATCTAAATATCACCCCCACCCACATAAAATACCATCCATCATACACACCACCCCCAAAACCAAAACCAAACAAATAAACATTTATAAACAAAAAAAAAAAACCAAAACAAACAAAATAAACTCCCAACCTCAAAATCTTCTCCATTTACATCCCACTAAAATACAAAACCCCAAACTTACACCCACACAAACCACACAATAACAAACCAAAACCATAATCTCACACCCCAACCCCATTCTACATCTCCTTCAAACCCACATCCCATCAAACACCACCCAACCCTCTATAAAAATCTACCACCCCACCCAAACAATCACACCCCTCTACCCTCACACCCCCCCCCAATACCATTAACAACCCACCTAAACCCCAAACTCTACAACCCCCCCAACCCAACCCACCCACCAACGACCCCAACCCGCAAGTCACACGCCCTGGCAACCCCGCGCCCCCCCCCTACATCCCCAACTCACATGTTTCCACACCACGAACACAAACAACCACCCAATCTCCCATAATACACCAACCTCCAATCCTCCACCCGCTGCCCAACCCCAACCCACCCCGTAAACATACAGTAACCAGCAACAACCCACCTTTAATAACTCCACCTATGTACATAAACCCCACCTCCCTCACTGTAAGACAGAAATGGCGGAAATACATGTAAGATATGTAAGGTACTCATCTAGACCTCTACATAACCAGAATATCTAATGAAAAGCATGAATTATTTTATATTATAATTCCAAATTTTCATAAATTTAAGATACTCAAGTCTGAGACAATAACCAAAAATAATATTAACAAACTAAGCTATTGAACGTTATAACCAAAAACTAAAACTTGAAACATTGAATATGAGTCTCAAGTTTCTAATTAAAGCTAATAGCTTGTCAACAAGTTAACACAGCAGGATTTACTCCAGAATCATGGTTATAGCGTAGCAAGGTAAACGTTAAGCATTGATCATAAGTTATATGGCCCTAATGGTCTAAAATTAGAATTATAGGGTTTACAACAGTCTGAAAATATACCTTGCGCTTCTTGTCTCCACCCAATTCAAAATGCTTACACCTCTTCAATGGAACTTGCTTCCTATATTTGCAATCAGTACATTCCATCCTTAAAACAATTTTCTTCGTGGTTTTAGCCTAAAATACATAAATTAGTAAATAAATGATTCAAAAAAAACACAGAATCATTAAACAAATTCATAAACCACAAACATACCTTCTTCCTGAAAATGGGTTTTGTTTGACCACCATAACCTTGCTGTTTACGGTCGTATCTCCTTCTTCCTTGAGAAGCATGCCTTTCCTTAGACTTTTTATACTGTGTTACTTTGTGAAGCTTGTGGACTTTACATTTTTTGCAAAATGTACGTCTCTGTTTCGGAACATTAACCTAACAGAAAATTAAAGAACATGAAACATTGATTTAAGAAGTGAAATGATGTAAAATAAATAACACTTTCTTCTAACCATTATTTTATTTATGGATGAGTCTAGTAAAACCAGATATTACAAGATTAAAATTCTATTTCTTACTCACCATTATGGACTTCCAAGAGATCACACAATAAGGAATCGAGTAGCTCCCAATGCTCACTTGATGGTGATACCTAGACCAGTTTTGCAGGTGGCATATTTTTGCTTTATATTTTTTCTGAGAAAATCAATTGTTATATAAATGTAAAGATTAATCAATACTTTATATTTAAATAATCTTTTAAAATATTTTGTCTCTATTGGTTGAAATTATTGTAAATGTCGTTACAAAGTTTATTAGCTCTTTGAACTTGACATCAGTTGAAAGTTAATTATATTTATACTTCATATTCTTTATTATTAAGAATATATAAATGTGTAAAACGATACTTTTAATATATTTCTGTTTTTTTTAAATTACTTTTTTCCAGGGAATTGATAAAACCATCTTGGTTTATAAATATGTTTCATAAAAAGCCCTGGCAACCAGTGACAAATTTTCATGGACATCCATGAAATATCGGACTTATCTCTGAAACCAAATCCAAAAATACTATATACATTTGTGTCATTATTATATAATAATAATGTATTGTTTAAAGTATAATCAATTAATAAATATTTCAAGAATTATTTCTATGACACGAGCCGATTTTGAAACATACCTGCTTAAGCAAAAGTAGTTAATGCATTTGATTTAATTGATACTGTACTATTTTTACACCAATCTCTAAAATTACTACAGCTTTGAACCAAATTATAAATGGTAAACTATACCAGATGGTATAGAGAGAGTATTGAGAGAGAGATCAATCGGAGGATGGAGGAGACTCGCCTAGGATAGGGAAGAGTAAAGTAGGATTATTGAGGAGTCCCAGACCCTTGTAAGGCTGTAGCACCATGGGGTAAGCGAGTGATACCTCAGTTTGCATGGTATTCAAATATGTCAGATTGCCTTCGCTTGTATAGTTTTGTAATTGTGTGACATTAGAGTGGAAATGTGATGTCGGGGTGTGTTACCTTGCTATTCTAGGTGTCGCGGTAGCGAACCAGTGTATACAAATACATCAGACCCTGATCAATTAATTATTAAATATGATGTACCAACGGCATACATTTGAAAAAGTAATATTAGTGAATGAGAACACAAAGTGAATTTTGTCACGAAATTATATTTTCTTTACGTCTAAACAAAATTTAGAATATTTCAATGGCTAAATGTGTTTCAACAGTAAAAATATATTTTTTTTATAATAAACCATTGACTACATAATACCCATGCATTTCTGTATAAAATTTTAATTTCTGAATATCTTTAAAATATATCCACGTCACCCAGTATGGCACTAGTAAATCTATTTTTGTAATGCTTTATATCAACCCCTGGCCTAGTTTTTGTTGCCGCGGACTAACCAGGATGGAAATGTCAAGATTCATTCCTCAGGACTATCGATAAATAAATATTAAATGACTCAGGTGAAAATCGAACCCACAACTTTCTGAACCGGACACTCTACAGCCTCGCACCAACGTCCTCATAAATTGCGTACATACTTTGATACTTCGAACTAGTGAGGTTGATGGAGAAATATGAAAAGATTAAGGGTTGAACGGGGAATCTTCAATCCGATCCTCGTTAACGCACTCCAGATTAAGGGTTGAACGGGAATCTTCAATCCGATCCTCGTCAACGCACTCCATCTTATATATTGTTATATTGTTGTTACACACAATATATATTGTTTCCTAACATAGTAGTTTTAAGGTTCATTGAATATTTCTTTCAAGAAACTGCGAATGCAATTGTCAATGGCATGAGTTAGGACATTCCTTATTTAGGTAGTGAATTTATTGATAATGTAGTGAGTCAAACGGAAGAAAGTTTTTCAGAGAAAATGTTTGCATAAACTTATAACTGATTATTATTAAATCTTTAAATGCCCGAAAAAGATCTATTGTAAATCACTAGGTTAATCGGTCATTGGTTTTGAAAACCTATGGCCCTTTTATAATGAATTCTATGTTTAATTAAAAATACTATTTAGTTCGCAAAGATGATTGGTTAAAAAAAATTTAATTTAATTTAGACAATTAATTCTAGCCACGTTTTCTTGATGTTGATAAAAGAAATTGTCATTGTTTAAGTTTGCATTGAGCTTCTAAATCGAGACATTTCGATTAAGATTCTTCTCTACTGCCTTCTACATCTGGCTATAGATCGTAGGTTACTAAATGTTATTCAAATGTTTACCATTTCTTTGATTTCTCCGATCCTAAATTTTGAAATGTAACAAGGTATACTTTGCTATTAACATTTTCAATGCTGTAAAAAATCTTCCGATCGTTATGTTATCAGTTTAATTTCATACTAAAGGTCGTCGAGGTTTTTTAAATTATGAATACAAAAAAGTTTTAAGTCATCTTATGAAACTGTTTGTTTATAATTAAAATATTTCCTGGCTAATGTTTACTTTAGAAACAGAATTTTCTGTAACTATGTTATTTGAGTAAAGTCATCAAGTTATTCAATTCTAATACTTATAGTTACCATCATATTTCTTATTTTCCACGAATTGTTATATTTCCTTTTAGTTACATATTTGAAGAATATATTATAAGTTCCAATCAGAATATTATCAAAGCTCCAATGGAGTCTAGTAAGTAGTGATTCAATTATATAGATTTATTAAGAGTTATTATTAATTTACTAATATATACCAAATTTCTTAGATGCTTCACAAGACGAGTTGATTATTCAACAACACAGGGAAATAGAGAGAGAGGTATGTGATTTCGTAAATTATTATATTTTTGTATGAAAAAAATTCTAATGTCTTGTGTTTTTAGATATCTGATACCATTAAGTTAATTGGAGAAAAAGAAAACTTATCAACCCTGAAAAATGAGTACATCAATGATCCTGTTTACCAGAAAAAAATCTTAGATCTTTGTAATAAATATGAAAATATAAGGAGAACTCGTCCTGATGGGAATTGCTTTTTCAGAGCATTTGGTTTTGCTTATTTAGAACATTTATTGGACAAGAAAGATCAATATGAAAGGTTTAGTGTTTTCATTAATATACTTTTAATTTGTTTTATCAAATTGGCAAATTTTATTGTAAAAATTTGAAATGTTTTCAGGTTTAGAGAATTAGCTGAAAAAAGTAAAGATCAGTTGATTGCACTTCGATTCCCAAAATTTACACTGGAGGATTTCCATGATGTTGTAAGTCTAATGAGTTTTGTTTGCTGTGTTGTGTTCAATTATTGAAAATTATTTAGTCAATTCTAGATTAGAATCGCTTCTTAAGGATAGTGATTGATTTCAAAATCATATTGACTACACTGCTGATAGAATCCCAGAACTAACAAAGGGTGTCCCAAAAGTAGAAGGAGATTGCTCATTCCTTGATGCTTGTGAAGGAGTCCGTTCTGACTTATATTGAATGTTTGTTAGGTTCAGTCAGTTTTAGTCTCTAATAATATTAAATTATTTTTTTTGTCTTAATAACAATGTTAACTGAATCATCAAAATGTTTGTCAGCTGTGTATTGAAACTGTCACTTCTTCCTAGGATATAAGTATTAAAATAAACATATTTTTTTAGTTGCTAAACTACCATCCAGATTATTAGGCACAATTACTGCAATTAGCAATACTTGTAATTAAATTAAGAACTTATGCAATCAATATGATATTGTTGATGTAACATTATTATATTTTATTTATATGATTATATAAGTCAGGGCATGGAACTGAGATGACCTTGTGGTTTATTGACTTTGAATAGGTGATCAAAGATAAGCAATGTCGAGTGTGGTAAGTTCTTGGGTGGATGATCGCCCGAAAAGACTATCCACTGCAGAAACTGCCTGAGATTCCTCCCTCGGGTTTGTAAGACCTGTCATGTTACTGGAAAAAATTCATACTGACTGAGTTTTGTAGTAATGACCTTACTCCTCATACTTTGATTGGTAGTTGGGAGACGTTTTTATAGGATGCCAGTGGGTCCCCTGGGTTTTGGTACTTGAACGGTCTGTTTGAAGGAAAGATATGTATGCTTATCTGTTGTGGGTTGGAAATACTAAATACATGTAAAAAGCTTTGGACTGTTCTAAATTAAATAATTTTGTGTTTATTACATACATATACAGGTACAATTCATTGTAGAATCAAGATCCTCTTTAAAACTTTCCGCCATTCACCTCTATTCTGTGCAGCAGCCATCCAGTCCGTTATTCCAAGGATATAGCTGGTATTTGTGTGGACGCTATCCAACCATCTTGTTGTGGGTCTTCCTGCTCTTTTGGCTAGGTAAAGTATCCATCCCACCCAGCCAGGTCTCCTTTCATTGATCCTAGTAACATCTGCGTTCTTAAAGAGTGCATAGATTTTTTCTTCTCTAGGCATTACCTTCCCTTCCCCTGTCGATCAGATAATGCTTCTTAGTATCTTTCTTTCAAAAATCAGCTGTCTTTCGTAATCAGGGTTAATCCTTGCTCAAGATTCAGATCCATACGCGAGGACCGGGCAAGGACTTAGTACAGACTCACTTTTATCTCATTGATTATATACTGTTAAATAGCTTGGCAAGACTAAAATAGCAACTGTTTGCTGCTGCGATCCGACCTTTAATATTTTGAGATTTATCACCATCCGAATTCATCTCAGACCCCAAGTACATAAAGGGCTGCGTCCTCTCAAACTTGTATGTCTCAATTTCTATATGCTCTTCCTGGAAGCGCTCTAGTCCAGCTTGTATATGTTTAGTTTTTGTTTCGTTGACAAGTCCAAACTTTTTAACTGCCTTTTGTAGCTTCCTTCAGTGTATTTGAGATCTAACAACAATCATTGGTATATCGGAATATATGGAAAATTCTGTTGAAAATTGTGCCTGCCCTTTGTATTACAGATTCCCTTACTGCCCTTTCTTCAGTAACATTAAAAAGCAGACAGGCCAGCGTTTGTGTTAATTGTAATTATTTATTTTACAGTTTATGGAAGTAGTTAATGCTGTTGGTGAAGGTGGTGAAGAAAGAATGTCAGAACTTTATAGAATGTTTAATGAACAAGGCTACTCAGATTATGTTGTTGTATATTTAAGGCTAATAGCTTCCGCTCATCTTCAGGAAAAAGCGGAGTTTTATCAGAACTTTATCGAAGGAAACAGAACAGTTATTGATTTCTGTCATCAGGTAACTTAATTTAATTTTTATATTTGCAAATGTACACATTATTATTGTTTTTATAATCCAAAGATATTATTTGATATCGAAGTTTTGAAGCGTATCATCGATTAATTGCAGAAAGTTACTGATTAGTAGAAAAATATATTTTGTTCTTTGTGTTTAGAAAAATATGCTGTTTAATATATTAAAATTAAAAATAAATCTCGATTTAGTTGTTCACCTATTAAAAAAAAAAAATTAACTTTTTTTCATAATTAAAAGTGTTACTAAAAGGTTAAAATAAAATTTTCCCTAATAATTTTTATCTTAAAATTATCATTTTGGTCGTTCATGACTCGAGGAATATTGATTGCTAAATGCGGTACATACGAATTCTACTAGGAGGATCAGACTAGTATAAGTGAGATTAGTGAAATTGTATTTTGGTTGGTGAATTTGTAAATTTTATCTCGGTGACAGCATTATCTTTTGCTTAACGCTGAAAATAACTGGGATCATCTTTGATTTCCTTCAAATGAAAGAATTTCTTTCGTCTTGAAGTTTTTGCTATAATTAAAGTCACAACCTTTTAATGTAGATCCTAAAGTTGTCAACTCATCAATTTTTTAAATATTGTTTTACGCTAGATTTTTTTTATAAATAAATTATATGCACTATATTTCTATCTGATTTTTTTAGGAGGTGGAACCTATGTATAAAGAAAGTGATCATATTCATATAATTGCTTTGAGTTCTGCGCTTGATGTTGGAATAAGGGTTCGTTATATGGATCGTGGAGATGGCTCTGAAGTTATAGCTCATGATTTTCCTGAGGGAACGGCTCCAAGAGTCCATCTATTGTATCGCCCTGGCCATTATGATATTCTCTATGAGAAAAATCCGTCATCGTAGCCGTTAAAGGTATCTAGTTTGATATATCATTGAGTAACAAATGACGAAACCTAACATTACGTTTTGAGAGTAATAATATAATAAGCATATGAGAATCTATAATGTTAATACCAAAGTAGTTAAAAAAAAATCTTGGCTAATAGTTTTCTCTATAAAATGGTTATTTACTTATTGTTTATTTGTTAAAAGAACAATGCATTAAATAAATCTGTTTATTCTTCTTTACTTCATTATCAGTTATATTTATTTGTAATGTAAATCATATGCCATGTTTTTACTTTCCTGTATGCGGTTTTCAACGTATCTTTACATTTAAAAGCCCCCTGAATTAGAGCCCCTGAATCTGAAAAACACATTTTCAGCCATTGATCTGTCTGTGCCAAGATTATCTCGGAAACGAATAGACCAGTTCTGTTGCTTTTGTTTTTGTTTTGTAGGTTTTTGATTACAAATGGCTGTGAACAAATTTGGTCCTCCCTGCACAATATAAGAAAAACACGTTTTTTCATAGGCTGCTGTAGCATTAAAACGTCTCTAATGATTTTGATGAAACTTTTAATTATTGTCTTTTTAAAATCATTTCAATTTTTTATATATTGAAAATTTAGGAACAAAGTTATACAGAAAAGAAAAATGTTCAGGGACCTAACTCACATAGTATACCCTCTATGGTTGGATTTATGTAGAATCTTTTGAAAGATAATCAAATTACATACAAAGCAAAAAAATTCATTGGAATTGAACCACTATTAGCAATGGCACAGCGTATTATATTTTCTATGAATGTTTTATTACTTTCCTACCGTTATAATTTATTTATTTTTCTTTTATGGATATATTTAAAGTCATATAAAGTTGTCTAAAATAGGTAGAAAAATCTTGTGAGTGTATATGCCAAATTTTTTGGGGTTAATATTCTAATTCCAGTCCTCATAAAATTGTAAATAGTTACTACTGTAAATATGTATATAAATTATTAGAATGTTCTTTATTATTTTTACTTCATGTTTATTTTAAATTTTTTATTTTTTATTATTAACTGACGTAAATTAGAAAGTAACTTATAATTTCTCTTATTATTTTTTTAAAATTTATTTATTTTTTTGACTATTTAATCAAACTATATTCTTGCTTGTTTGTGTATCTCTGAGGCTCCTTAGCCCACATTTTTGTCTCTCTGTATTATTCTAAAGGGACTCTTCACAGAATAAATAAAGCATTATTATTATTAGATTATAATCTGAAAAGTTCCAGCTACACAGCCTTTTGTCTCCAAAATGTAGGTAAAGAAAACAACCCATCAACCTTTCGGGAATTCAGGCATCACCAGGACAGAAGAGAAAAGCAAGTCGAACATCATTCCATGACACCGAATCGCATACTGATTATGCGTGTTTCATTCATTGAATTCATTTTGGAGACATAAGGCTATGTGGTTAGAATTTATATAATTATAACCTAACATTTATGTTCTGCCTCTTGTTGAGTTATTTTATACTGATTTATATATAAACTCTAATTAGAATTATTTTATGGTGTGTTTCAGACTCCTTGAATATGAAGTAAAAGAAAATTCTACTAAATATTTTTTGTATAGATACTTATTAATTCTCTAATGCCTTTGATCTCAAGCAGATATGAAGTAATAATTGAATATTGAAAAAAAAATTAATTGAGACCACTAAATTAATTTTATTTTTTTTTTTTATTAGATTTTTGTTACAATTTCATTATCACTGCACTGTATCCATTCTTTCCACCAATGTTCTCTAATTTATTTATTTTTATAATTTGTATATATACAGTGAGTGGATATATATTTTAAGATTCTTTCAATCCAAGTTTCCGTTTTGTGATGTGTAAGAATTGTTCAAATAGTGTATTTTTTATATATCTATTAATAAATACACATTTCTATGAAATAAATATTTGAAATTTTATTATTTGGCTATGTAAATTATGTCTACCTACTCCACGTATCTACTTGACCAATCTTTATACTGATAAATGGAACATATTTTTTGGAGGAGGCATTTATATTTTTATTTTTTTTATACCTAGGACTCCATCTGGACTAACATCTAACTTGGAATCCTCATACCAGACTGAAACGACAAGAAACAGCTCGACGTTTCCGACTACTTCAACACTTACTAGACAAACGCTCTAACCTTCCAGTTAATTATAAAAGACTCATTTACATGACTATAATAAGGCATATTTGGACTTACGGAGTTGAGCTATGGGGCTCCACCAAACCTTCAAATTCCTCTCGTATCCAATCCTTACAATCCAAAATCCTTCATGCTCCTTACTTTGTTACAAATAAAATCATCCATAATGACCTTAATGTTCCTTATGTATCAGATTTGGCCCAATCCAGATATCTGTCCTTCCATAATAAACTTCATAACCATCCCAACCCTCTTGTTTCTAACCTTGCTTCCTATTCAATTCCTGATAACCCTCCGAGGCGTATGAAAAAAAGATGGCCACGTGATCTCCTAATATAGACATATTATTAGAGTGCTACCAATGGGTAGTTTCTCAACATGTGTTTCATGTCATTATATCCATGTGCGAATTTACCAGATGTATTATTTGTATACAGTTGTAAATATTATATAAATAAAAAAAATAAAAATTTTATGCTAAAAGATTTTGAGAACCTCGCTCCCATAGGTATTATTTCTTTTTAAATGAGATATTTCCCAATTACTTTATGAAACTTTTGTTTTGGACAAGTTCCTTAACTCAGTGCTGAACTCATCAATGGCCATCGGATATCTATTAGGCTGTTCTTGAACTTATTGCAGGATCCATAAATGGAATTAGGGTTCCTATACTTGGCATGAATCTTCTTCCATTGGTGCTGGATTCAAAAATTGGATGTCCGATGGAATAAGCACATACTGTAGCAACATGGCCTTTCTTATGTTTATTAATATTATGAAATAACTTTTTGAGAATTACGACATTTAATATTTTATTCAAATATACAGAATGTTTTTTTCTAATAAAATTTAAAAAATCAAAATGTAAAGACTTTTGATGTAGGGTTTCGATTACATAACACTATCGAGTTATTAAAAATATTATAAATTATATATTTATAAAAACCTTTACACATGTATAAATATTTAGACAACCACAATGCGTAATTTATTATTATGAATATCTTACTATTTCAATTGAATATAAAGGATACAGTGTTATCAGAATAGGATAACGTAATAGAGACAGTGGAAACGTAGGACATAAGATGAGAATAGAAATTATCAGGTTATGGTTTAACATTTTAATTCAAACTGATTAAAAAAAAAATCAAGTTTAAAAATTATGATACACTTAAGAATTAATTATAATTTACAAATATTTACAATATACAAATGTATATATACAAAAGACAAATATAAACATGAAAGATCAATATAAACGAAGCATCAATAAAACAATACTGCTAACTATGAGCTTGTAAGACTAGCCATAAGGAGTTCCATTTTATTGAGGAAGTTCTTCCCTTCCATTTTATCCCAACGCACTTCTTTAAATGCGCCACCCAAGTTTTCCCACTTCCTCTCTTTCACTAGCTGCCCACTGAAGAAATCTTTTTTAGGAGAATGAGCAATAGACACTTGAACAGCACCTTGGGGTTCACATCGTACAGCGATTAACCTGAAAAATAATTCATTTAATAATTAAATAAGAAACTGAAATATTTTATCATAAAGCAAAAATGTGACCCATAATAAAAGAAAAACTCGAAATTCCTAAATGAATATGCATGCTTATGAAAGTGATGGATACATAAAATAACGGAAACAAAGTTAAAAACTATGAAATAACAATAACTTCATGAAATTAACAAAGCAATACAAAATGAATTTAAAAAAGAAATGATATGGAATATTAACTAATACCAATAAATCGTAGATATATGTAGTGAAAATAAGATATATTAATCACTATAAGTTGATGTTTTAATATGTTAAGAGGAAATGGGATAAACATAGAATAATAATAAAAAAAACAAAGATAAAGGAATATTAAGTTATACATAGAAAATAATAAAAGTAAATAACTGCTTAAAATATTTTCTTGCTGATAAAGGACAGTTAATACAAAACTAGTTTATAATTTTTCTATATTGGAAAGTAAAATTCGTTATCATTTCTAAAAACATTAATGGATAAATATAACTGACTAAAATTTAGATTTAATTAAAATGAAATTATTAGGAAAAAATATACAATAAAAATAGAAATGCAGTGTTCTTTTAAACAATCACTCATTCAACTAATATCGGACAATAGAGCTCATTTAGTATTATTATAAATAAAAAAAAGGCTCAATGAAAAAAAAACAGAATTCAATATAAAAGTACAATAATCCTTAATTTTAATATTTCATTTCCTCATTCATGTAAAAACAATATAAACATTCACTGGTCCCCTTCACTTTTCTAGGTCAATAATAAGGGAATTTTGATCTTCGAAATAATTACGTAAGGATATGACTGATCTTTGGTCATCTTTTCCCTCTCTTTTGGCATGTCAGACCTAGTAGATTTTTTGCCGCCTTAACTAGACTTCTCCATCTCTGCCTATCTTTGGTTTATTTTTTTTCCAGTTATCTGCATGCAGCTCTATTACATCTTCGTTGATTCGATCTATCCATATGTTTTTATCCTCCCTGTTGTCTTATAACTTCTATTGAAGCTTTGCTGTTTAGAGACTTTCAGACGGATTGCTCCGAGCTTTATAGCCCGCCCATCTTAACCTCCTTGCCTTCATATAATGTGATATTGATTGACCATTATTGGCCTTTCTCCTCCATGCATAATTATTCTGATCCCAAATCACTCCAGTTATCATGCGGAGAGGTTTTCTCTAAAAATTTGCAATACCTCTTTCTAGGGTGTTGCATAGGGTCCAGGTCTCACAGCGGTATATGAGAAATGGTTTTATTATATTATTGTAAATACATAATTTGTGATTTCAATACCTTTGAAAGAGTAAAGAAAGCCCTTTTAATGCTTGTTACAGGGTAGTCAATTTCCAACCGCTGGTTGTTCTATAGAGGTTATTGTGGATCCGAGGTATTTGAATTTGTCTGCTCTTACCCGACTACACTTCACCTCTAATACATAAGTGTAATAGAGTAACAAGTATGACTGTATATACATCAGATATTATGTTAACCTTATGTCACAACTAATAATAATTCTGAAACATTTATTTATTTATAAACCCTGCCGTGCCTAGTAGGCAATAGAGGTGTCTGCAATAGTAAGATGTTAGGCAGGTCAGCTTAACATCTCACAGCTGCAAGTAAATCTTGGTCTTCTGCTCTTTCATCATTTCATTGGTTTCATCTGTTTCATGCCAATGGTCTAGTACCTTCTTAATCGAAATGGGCTGGCCCCACCGCGGCTTTTCACCCGTACATAAAATCTTTGTAGTACGGGTAGTTTTCCGCAGTGACTAACTGAGGAAAATCGTTTTCTGTGAGAATGTAGAGACCGATTTCCCTCAGTAACTTAGTCCTTAGTTCTTCAAAGGCATTGCAGTTGACTATGATGTGCTCAGCAGTCTCCGGAACACCGCAGCTAGAGCATAGGGGGTCGATGTCTATCCCATGGTAATGAAGCTTTGCTCGAAAGCCCCTATGGCCTGTGAGAAATTGCGAGAGCCAGTAGTCCGGAACGATCCACTTTGCTTTTAAACGTGACCGGACGGTGGGGAAGTACTTCCTCAAGGTAGATCCTTATGGGATTATAACCCACCGCCGGTTCCAATCCTCCATTGTGTCCTATATAATGTATTTCCATTTGCAAGGTTTCTCGTCAATTCTCACCTTAAGGTTTTCCAGCAGATCTTCTGAGCCATTTTTCTTAAACATATGTTTCATCATGTCTTCACGCAGGAGGTCGAGAGGTTCCCCTCCTGCTAATACCTGCACCCCCTCATGGGATACGCTCCGATAGGCCCTGGTGATCCGCAGCAATGCTGTTCGCTGTATTGTCGCCACTCTTTTGTCGGTGCGAGAGGTTCTGGTTTCAGGCGGGAGACGCATAATAGCAAAGTTGCACTCATGTTGCTCTGTTATGTTAGTTTGTGAAATTCCCTGACTTGCAGTTTTTTCATTTCTCAAATTCCCTGAATTTCCAGGTGCGGTGAACAAATTAATTTTATCTCCAGGTGGTGATATCAGCTATCAGCGACACCCTGATATTGTAATTACTGATTTTATTTATTAAAAAATTAATTGTACCACTTTCTCAGTTGAGAGATATTTAAGAAATAAAATTAGTAATACCTATCGCCCATCGGTGAGGCGAGGATACAGCTACTCGCGTTCCCAAGAGGCTCAACTGCTCCAATTCCAAGATGAGTACTGTTAGAAAGATACTGCCAGCCCATGCACCGGGCGAGTTGCTGGACTGCTGTAATCTGGTGCTGGTAAATCTAGAAATTGATTGAAACTGTATTAGAAATAAAATTAAGAAAAAATTTACCTACAACATAATGAATATAAATTATTTTAAAATGATAATACAAAATTAATTAAAACTTATTTGGTTAATGAAACCAGTGGTCTACATTGAGACCTCCACTAAGTCTCGTAGGCCGCATTATACCTCCACTATGTCTCATAGTCTTGTGAAGAAAAAAAAAATCTTATTCTATAAATAATGCTTCAGTTGTGAAATGAGTTTTTTTAAGAGAAACAATTCATGCAATAAATGTAGTAATAATCTCATGTTTGAGTGTTTTACTAAATTTCATATCTTTTAAATAGTTTTTGAAATGTTACCATATAGAAAAAGAAACTTTCCGTGATTAGGAGATCCTTGATTTAAGCCACTGGTTTCTAATAACAAAAGGTAATAAAATACTGAAAAAATAAATTTGATACCTGACAAAATATAAGATCACGAAGTTCCTGAAGTTCATAAGACATATGCATAACACGGCCATCACGGCAAACACATTTTAATGATTTATCAGCAACCTGTATGACAAGGGAAGTTCGACAAACAGTATCGTACCTATCAGACAAGAACCACATATTAATTTAAATTATAATCAAATAAGAAAAAAATATACCTTCATAAACTTGGATCAGATGAAATTTATATACCCATGGGTCATTATGTTGATTTTTACGCACGAAACACAAGGAGAATTCAAAGCATTCCAGTGAGATACAATAATTGGATCCTTAACTTCTTTGATGATCGTATCGAGAACATATTCGGTGCGAATGCGAAGGAAGAAATGTTGGGCTTGCTGAATGATTTGTTCTAGAAGTGTTTGACTGCAAACAAAATAATAAATTAGGACATAGAATCAGAGGCTAAAAAATAAAATTTTATCCAAATAAGTAAAAAACAGATTGTGATGAATGGTAAAATTGTAGATTATTATTTTTGAAATGGTTTAAGATAAATGTACCAGTAATAGAAACTTTAAGAAAAATTTTCAACATTAATGTGAATCACAGCTTTAGTTCTGACGGTGGATATTTTGAAATGAATTTAGTCTTTTAAACCATTTTTTTTCTTATATGCAGTCAATAAGTTAAATAATCATGACAAATTTATGGAATTCTGACAGGATATTTTAAACTATTTAGTAATAGACACTCAGATTTTTGGAGTAAATAGGTTTGTTTATTTAATTAGAAAACCTAAAATAAATTCTTCACAGTTTTAAACTAAGAAATAGCAAACCACAGATGAATGAATACAAATTTAAAACTTATCTCCTCCTAAGGGAACCTCCTTGAAACAAATCCCAGCCTGGTCTTATTAAAAAATAAATTACCAATCTACTCATATTAGCACCATCTTTTTGGAGTATAATTAAGTATAAAGAATTTAGCATTCTTTAAAGGAAAGAAAAGGAAATTTTATTCTGTGATATTCAGTACCCTAAGAATAATTATGATAAACAATGAAGTGACATTTGTTTGGCATTAGAAGATAATCAAGGAGGTAAGAAGTTTTTTGGCTGTAAAAGTTCGGAAAAGGAATACACCTAGGAAATATTGCAGTCGGAAAACCGAGATAGAGCCACTTCAACTTGGTATAGCGAACTGGAGACGTGGGAGTCCCTGGGGACTCCAAAGATGAATCTAATGAAACAATTCATTAGTCTATTCAATCTGATCTAAAGCCAACAAGACAGCCCATCGTATACAAGACAGCCATAATTGAAAAGAGGCAAAATGTGGGAAGAAACTAAACTAGGATTGGTGGTTTTAAGGAGCATAGAATCATGGAATCTCAGCAACTATTTTAGGCTAGCAATGGATTTTTGTATTATTTGAGAAATATGATTATTGCAGAGCAAGTATTGATCAAAAATTACTCCAAGATTTCAAACGGAAGTATGGAAACGAATAAGTAGACCATTGAGGTAGAGCAGAGGATAATAAAGAATGGAATTAATAAATAAAATGCTTAGAACCAATGAGAATGATTTTGCTCTTCTGAACGTTAACTTCATTGCTGACTGCCCAAGTGTTAATTCTGTCTATATTTTCTTATACCCTTGGATCATCTCAAGCAACTTAGTAGGATGGAAGAGAAACTAGATTTGGAAGTCTTGCTTCGGTTAGTTAGCAAATAATTTTTTGTTTTAAATGCCTAATCAATACATCAAAAATAACGAATAAAATGCACAGAAAGATACCTTATGTATTATAAAAATCATTTTATACTATATAAATTAATAAACAATTTAAATAATTATTTGTTGCGAATTTGTATTTACCTCTTAGTCATTTCAAGTAGCTGGTAGCGATCTGCAGCAGTTGGTCCAGCTAGGCAGCGCCGCTTAGATGGGCCAAGGGGTGCAGACGATGGATGCGGGAATGGATGGTGTGTATTTCGATGATGAACCTCTCTCAATAACTGATGTAAAGAATGTTCGAGGACATGATCATGTTCAGATTTAAAACCACTTTCGCGTTTCTCAACATTCCCTCCCGTTGTGCTGTGAGTTAAATGAATAATGAGTTGTACGCCAGGAAACATCTAAGAAAACAAAACATATGATAGTAATAAAAATGTATACAAAATAAAAAATTATTATATCATATTAGATAGTTTTAACAATTTAGGATTGTCTGGTACTTCATATATGTAAATATCAAGAATTAAAGAAGTTTTTCTTTTATGAACTAACTATAGAATAGAAATAATTAAATTCCAATATTTATCAGAGTACTCCAAAATGATTATTGAGAAAATAAAAAACCTATAAAATTTCATAGGTTATAATAAGGAAAAACATTAACTTTATCTATTAATTTATTAAAACAGGAGTAGCTTGAGTAAATTTATAATTAAATACATCTTCCTAAAACACTTTAAACAACTTACAGAAGCCATTATTTGATTTCCAAGAACCATATGAGGGATGGGAGCATGCAATTGAACTGCCTCTTTCGCCAACTGATTGAATAACTCCTTACAAAACAAAACATTCTGAGCTGATTCTAGTTTTTGCCTCCAATGGAGATCTGGATGGTTTACAGCCCTCTCACCGAGGGACGTGATTGAAGCTGAGCAAAGGTCTTCTTGATCTATAACAGTGAGGGATTGTACCAATAAATATAACATAAACAGATGGTAGAAAGAACAATTATCTATTTCAATAACAATAATTTGTGTGAGGTAAGTAACAAGAAGATATATTTCAAAATCATTTTTGCCTTAGCACTAAGAATAATAATATGGTTCTGAAGATGGTGTTATAACCCCAAAATGTAAACTATGATTGGATGAGTTAAATAATAAAGAAGAAAATACAGAAGTTTTTGAATTTCTTACATAAACTTTAATAAAGAAGAGAAGAATAGTTGGGGTGATCAGTCAAATAAGAAGGCAAAAATAAATGATACTATTTATTTTGACATTAGCCTACGTTTTGACCTGAAGTTCAGGCCATCATCAGGGCTAAGAAAAGAACCAGATAACAAGGTATGAGAAACATTAGTAGTGTAGGAAAAAAAAATTAAAGTAAAATTCAGTTGTTAGAATAATGACAATAGTAAGAACAAAGAGATAAATGATAATAAGCGGTACAAAGTGTGGAATGATGAAGTAAACATAATCAAAAAAGGTGACATAAGTATTAAAATGGGAATCTTAGAATAAAATGTAAAAACAGAAAAATATGAAGTTATATAAGAAATGGAAATAAACAGTAAAATTAAGATATTGTGAATAGAATAGTTAGATAGAAAATTGAGATGTTGTAAAGTCTATTAAGATGTATGGACAACGTATATTATAATACAGAGTTAAAACAGAGCAGAGGGATGAAAGGAAGGAGGAAAGAAACTGAGAAGGCTGAAATAAGAAAGAGAATAAGAAAGAAAAAGAAAACCCACCTGATTGCGGAGATGTAAATCTAAGCAATGAGCATGTTAGTCAGGGTGGGGGTGGAGAGAAGGGATGTATAGTGGCGTCTTCTCCAACTGTTATCTGACGAAGTTTGAACTAAAGTACCGGAAGTGTAAATAAGGACGAGAGATATATAACTCATAAATATTATGGATAATTAAACGAAAGTTGATAGAAAGAGGCAATAAAATAGTTTAATATAGAATAAATTTATAATAAATTTAAATAGTTGATAGAAATTCTGGAGAGGCAATAATTTTACTGTTTATTTCCATTTCTTATATAACTTCATATTTTTCTGTTTTTACATTTTATTCTAAGATTCCCATTTTAATACTCATGTCACCTTTTTTGATTATGTTTACTTCATCATTCCACACTTTGTACCGCTTATTATCATTTATCTCTTTGTTTTTACTATTGTCATTATTCTAACAACTGAATTTTACTTTAATTTTTTTACCTACACTACTTATGTTTCTCATGCCTTGTTATCTGGTTCTTTTCTTAGCCCTGATGATGGCCTGAACTTCAGGTCGAAACGTCGGCTAATGTCAAAATAAATAGTATCATTTATTTTTGCCTTCTTATTTGACTGATGACCCCAACTATTATTCTTCTCTTCATTATTCACGACAGTCAACCATTTACCAATTATAAACTTTAATAGCTTCCTATAAAATTTAAAAATTCAGTAAACGAATAATAAAAAACCTCTTTATTTAGTTACCACATTTTCATACTCGGTAGGAACATTCTACAGTCACTTACTCTACCACATATTGGAGGGAGAAGGTAAAATAAGACCCTAAGGGAGATTCCTCACTATTCCTACTCGTATCGTGAGCTCACTGGTAATGAAAGCCTTCAAGTTAATTTATTTCTAATGTCAGGAAGAAACAAACGAATAATAGACAACTCATTGATATATTATTCTATAAATCAATGTAGAGGAAGTAACTACCTATAATTAATAGTTGAATGTTACAAATACAAAATCACTACGATATAGTGATTGTACAATCCTTTTGAAATCCGTTGACTCCTGGTCACCTCCTTAATATTCCTCACTTCGACTATTGCTGCACAGTATATGGGGGCATCTCTGGGGATCTCGAGGCGAAACTAAAACATTTGATAAATTGCTTTGTACGATTCATCTTCGGGATCCCAATAGAAGCCCCTGTTTCTATGAAGAACTGAAATGACTTTATCCGTCCTACCACCGTAAGTATTTCCTGGCATCCTTCCTCTTCCAAGTAATTCACTCTCGCCGTCCTTCATACATCGCCGAGCTCCTTCAATTTAAAGCCTCTGTCCACTCCCGCAATATCCGTTCCCGGTCTTCAGATCTATTTATAATGGCCCACCGAACGGCTGCTTTCGATAAATCTTTTATCATTCGATCCTCAACCCTATGGAACTCCATCCCTCCTCACATCCAACAATCTAAAACTCTTCCTACCTTTAAATCCCATCTGTTTAATAATTTCTTATCCATCCAGCCCTCATAAAATTGTAAATAGCTACTACTGTAAATATGTATATAAATTATTAGATCGTTTTTCATTATTTTTACCACATATCTATTTTCAACTTTTTATTATTAACTGATTTAAATTAGAAAGTAAGTTATAATTTCTTTTATTTTGGCTATTTAATCAAACTATATTCTTGTTTATGTATCTCTGAGGCTCCTTAGCCCACATTTTTGTCTCTGTATTATTCTAAAGGGACTCGTCCCAGAATAAATAAAGCATTATTACTATTATTATTATATATAAGGCAGTAATTACCTTTCTGAACTATTACACCGATGTAGGCTACACCTTGTAACTCTGACGGTATAATAACTCTAAGAGCAGAAGCAGGCCTTGCTATGCCTCCCGGATCCGGACTGCTTTCTCCTGAAGTTTCTGGTTCATCCTCAGCCTTTGTAACTTCAAATAAGCCAGTCTGGGCATATTTACTGCCAGCTGTAATTGATAAATCAACATAAGTTTTATTCTTATATTCATAAAACATAGATAGTTTAATATAGAATGATCAATTCATAATTAATGAAATGATACCTAATTATGGTATATAAAAAAAAAATGTTCGTATAATAGGTAGACTGTATACATAATTCTTAAAATATAGAAAAATACCCTTTAATTAATTCAGTCTCAAGTTTATTTTTTCATCACGAGGAGCTTTCATCATATACACCTATTATAAACTGCATGTTGTTCTTTAATTTTTTTTTTCCTTCCAACTCATATTGATTGTTACACAAGTAAGCCTCATATCAAAGACTGACATCGGTCATTTTTAAAACGTTGAGAAAAAGCTAATTTTCTGTAACATAGCTTTAATTTAAACCAATTCTATTGATGGGTTTCATAATTTAACTTGAACATTCTTAAATAAAACCATCAGAAACATTTTTAATTAAACCTATGAAACAAAAATTGACTTTTTTTCCACTTTCTGAAAATGACAGATGTCCAGAAGACACTCATATTGTTTATTAAATTATGTTATTGGAGGAGAGAGGATCTTTTCAATCTTAGCAGATCATACTGTGAATATCCGATTATATGGCCCTGTAAAAGTCTTCTCTCCTCTAACAATATAGTCAAAGAAAAGTTTATTGTGACTGCATTCATTGTAAGCAAATAATATTATTTAAATTGTTTCAAGTAAATTAGAACAAAAAGAAATTAGATTTATTTCCTTTGGGCCGATGTTTCGATCTAAGTTTCAGAGCTGACCAAGGACCAGATTACAAATAAATATTGAGAAATATTTAATGATAATTGATGATCTAGGGGTTTTATGCTTATAAAGAACAACAAACAAACAAAACTAACATTAATAAAAATGCGGAATGGGAAATCAATAGCAATTAATCAATTATACTATTTTCACTAAATATTATTACTATTACTTTCATTATTTTCTCTATTTATATGTTATCTAATCTTGGTTTAGCCCTGAAACTTATGCCGAAATGTCGGCACAAAGAAAATAAATATGATTTATTTTTGTATACTTTCATTGATTGAAATCCTCAACCAACTTCTCTTCAACAATATCTTCCAAAAGTCAACAATTATCTATTATCTCAATAATATAATTTAATAAACAGTACAACAATGGATGAATGATTGGAAAGAAAAAAAAATCTGAAAGAATGACACTCAAGTTGATGATATACAGGTAAGAAAAGATGAATATAACGCAATGCATTGAAAGAACCTTGATATAATAAACTTGAGACTGAATTAAAATATATTTTTCTATATTTCAAAAATAGTTTTTTGAAAATTGAAAACTAATTAACACTAACATCGAAAGTGTCAACTATGAAAATACTCTTCGTAAGTAAAGCTTTATTTGATTTTATCTATTTATCAAATTTTCTCCCAAAGAATCTTTAACTTGTATTATATCAAGTCTTAACAATAAATGAAAGTTGATAGTCTATCTATTACCCTCCACAAACGGCTTGATTTGTATTCTGATTCAAATTAACCTCCCACAAAAGAGCACTGTTTTAATTTTAACAAATGTTGTTCACAAATGATCTAAAATAATACTATTACACCAGTTAGAAGAGTCTTAACAATTGAAAAAGCACAATTATTTATGTACATACTTATATACACTAAAGGAATGTTTAGTATCTTGATTCACTATTTAATTACTTGAAAATGTAACTAATATCATACCAGTACGATAAGAGAGATCTCCAATGATGGTATTTGACACTTTCTTCAACCTCCAGCTTTGTCTCAGACGCAGCAATTCAATATGAAAGTCTGGTACAGCTCTGTTGCGGGCCGCTTCAGTTTGGCATGTTCTTAACCTCTCAGCAGCGGTTAATAATACAGATGCTGCTCCAGCTAGGGCCTTGACAACAAAAATAATATAAATAGACATATACCTCCCTCATTATTGTTTAAACTATATTTATTTAATTAGATAAATAGGAGAAAAAATAGGAAAATAAAAAAACTACAGAGTTACAATTCCTGTCCCTAATATGCCATCAATCTGATGATTAGATCAATCTAATTAGAATCTTAAATACTTGTTCCAAATTCCTACTCCAAAATGGCTACTAGTTTCAAGACCACTTTAGGCGCATTGTAGATGGAATTCTGAAATAATCCTAGTTAGTACAAAATAGAAGTAGACAACCAATCCCTATTCCTTCATAACAGAATGTTTACATTAGGTTAAGTCAGCCTTCACCTACATTTCTTTACAAATATAAATTTTAGTCTCTATGTGATATTAATTTAATTTTGTTCTAAAAGGTCAATGTCGCAGAATAATAATTTTCATTTTAATGAATCGACCTGTTTGCTGGTTATATTTCAAATTTCCACTTCTTTTAAAGAAATAAACATAAAAATAATCATAATTTTCATTTCCCAACAATAATCAACATCCCGAAATCTCTTTTACATTATTAAGTACAATCTGTAATTATGATGACCAGAATTAAATAACTGTGATCAAAATGAAGCACTATTAGTTGATTATATATTAATCCATATTTTATACTGCATAATTAATTAATATAACATTTTTACATGTAATTTAGTGACTTTTTTTCATTCATAAAAAAAAAACACTTTTTTCAGATTTTCTTTAATCACTTTCAATGCATTTTAGATAAAAATATGTCCTTAGGATAAGTTCAACTTCGGAACTAGTACTCCAAATCTAGGTAATAGCAGATTTTATCCTCATAAGAGTGGTTATAAAAGGACCTGGCAATACATTTAAATTCTCAAACAGATGTCAAATACAGCTATCGATTATTATTAATATTTTTTGTGTGTTTGTTAAACAGTAACCAGTAACCTAAATTTTTAACAACAAACACATTTATTACCTTTTTTCTGGCATATACTTGGGCCATAGATTTCTGCTCATGCATCTCCTGGGGAATAGGGTCAAAAACCATATACCTCTTTTCTTTGGCTATTGACACTACATCTGCTAATACACAAATTTCAGTGTATGCGTTTCTAGAATATACACAAACAATTAATAACAAACCACAACGAATGTAAAGATATAAAACATTGATAATAATAAACATACCGCAACTTATTTCTGACCGAATCCCATGGCCAAATAGCAGACTGATATGCATCTTTAGATGTTTCATCTTCTCCATTTTCACTAGTTTCTGGATCTTTTTTGATATCTTCACATCCTGTTTTACTGAAATCAATCTTTGCAGCCAATTTAGTAAGGCTCTCAGACATAGTAAGAGGTCTACAAAAATAAATTAAATTTAATGAAAAACAATAAATTATTAGAATAATAAATCCATTAGCATCTCATAAAATATTCTTACGTCTGGTAAAATTCCTGCCCATCATAAGATATTTCCTGAATCTGATTTTCGACAGGAGCTTCAACTGCTATATTCACAGTATACCCTGGTAATCCTGCCATAGCTAAGTATTTAATTTACACTTAATGTCTTGGAATAAGAAATATTGAATTACTTTACGTATTTCCTTCAAGAAGCACGTACAAAATAAACCTAGATCCTATGAATCCTGATATCATTATTAAAAATGGGAGACTAATTATCTGTTTATAAATATTATTTCCATCAACGGCTTATATCTATCCCGGTCACCGTTATGAAATATATTAAATAGAATTAAAAATCTACAAATAAAGAAAATAGTGTACACTATGTAATTTATCTATGAGGGCAGAGTAATAGATTAGGAATACATAAATACAATACACTGTAGTTTTCTAACCTCCTAGTTGTTATAAAACATAGAGGTAGAATACATTGAAGATATGAAAACAAATATCATAACCAAACATGATAATATTTATAATTCAATGTTCCTCTGTAAGTTTACAAACCAAACAAATGTACGTAAAACGGCAAATATCCCATTTACCAAAAACAGGCTTTTTAGGAAGAACAGAAGTGACGAAAACTGTGAAGAAAAGATACCATATATAAAAACTATGTATATGTAGGGATTGGTGGCAACACTGATTTTAGGATTGTTCTGTTGTTTTTAATTGTTATAAAAATATACAAAAAAGATCTTTTGTAATTAGTGAAAATTACAATTGGCGACAAGAATTAAAACGAACTCAAACGATGTAGTACATGGAATGAAAGTAAGAGATGGAATCTGTATTTTGGATTTGTATTTGGTAAACCTTGAATGTGACAGTTTGTAATGTACCTCTATAAAGAACTAATAGTAAAAAAAAAAAAATTTGGTACAAATAAGGGAGTTATCCAGATGGGCATATTTATATTAAAATATATAAATACGAATACCATTTATATTTATGGTAATTTTGAATATAAATATGAATATATTTATATTCATAAAAAAAAACATGAATACAGATGATATGTATTCCCAACTGTGAGTATAAATATTAAACAGTGTAATCTCTTGTGTGGGATATTGAGGATAATAAGTGCTGAAAAGTTGAAAACTGTCAAATGGTTAACAAAGCCTCATTTGTTTCCTGAAGTAATTGCCTAAAATTAAGTAGTGTAATCTCTTGTGTGTTGGAAATCAAGGATAATGAGCCCTGAAGAGTTGAAAACTGCCAGATTAGAAAGAGCTCAGTGGAGAAATTTATTTACACCTTTAGCTACCTCAGTAGAAAAGAAAATAGCTGAATATGAGCCTGAGTTCAAGAAGGAATTTATAAAACTAGAAGCAAGAGCTAAAAATCTATTAGAATTGAAAAAAAGGTAAGAGCTTTAATACTAGTTGATGAAAATAGCTGGAGGATGAATTCGATGCATCCATAAGTTATCAGGACAAGTGGATAGATATAAAAAATAAATTTGAGGTTTCTCAACTTCTTCTTCGGTGCATACTATTTATTTTCAAATTTATTTATTATCAGCCAATTTTTAAAATATTGTCAACAAAGTTGGTTAAAAATGACAACTGTAACAAAGAGATAAAATATATTAGTTATGATAAAAGCGATAAAGTAAACCAAAATAATAAAATTAATAAAGAACCGAATTTAATAACAAATTATTTTAAAACTAAAAATGCCGTAAAACAAAAACCTTCCATGAACGATATACATGACAAGAAGACACAAAATGAAAAACAAATAAAAACAAACAACAACCTAAAAAATGTTTTAGCATCACATATATTAGAAATTTAACGGATAAAATAGAAAAAACATTTAAAAAATATTATGTAAATGAAATTAAATTTGCAAGCAAACCAATTAATAAAATAGATACAATTTATTCCAAAACTAAAGACAAAATACCTACCGATAAATTAACGAATATTATTTATAAAATAAATTGTAAAAATTGCAACAACAAATCATATTTTGGACAGACATCACAATGGTTTGAAAAAGGCTTAAACAGCACAAACAAAATTGTAGGTCAAAAAACACAAAAATTAAATTAGCTACTGGACTCTCTCAACATACTATGCAAACAAAACATGAATTTGATTTCAAAAATCCTGCATAATGAAAGTAATACGAATAAACGTGGAATAAAGGAAGCAATATACATAACGAAAAATTAAAAAAAAGCTAGGTAAATAATCATACAGACGTGGATAATATGAACACATTTTACACGAGTTCAATTGAAAAAATAAAAATTTTAAATGAATTAGCTAATTTCACTTAAAATAGGTCCACATATAATATTGGGAAACATCGTTGTATATGTTTAAAATAAATAATCTTCCCCTACTCCTTTATGAATAACCAGTCATTGAATAGAAATGAGACTGATGACATGTCGGTTATACATGATAAGGTAATTTTAACTTTATTGAATCATTTAATAAGAAATAATTGAGTAATGATAATGTTATAAAATAATTAAAGGTGGACATGACAAAAATAAAAAAAATTATTATGAGTGGACACATGCAATTCGCATAAGTGAAAAGGACAGGTACATGATGGGTATTTGGGTATAAAAAAGGATCTCTATATGTTGAAATATGTGATGTTTTAAATATGATTGTAAATTTTAAAAATGTTTTTAGACTTGAAAATGGCTCAACGAGCCGAAACGCCGTAATTAGATGCGATGTCTTTAAGTTGACAAAATTTTAAAAATTGGTGTGAAATTGGCTGTTAATAAATAAAGTTCAAAATAAATTTGAGAATTTGGTTGAGCATTCAAATAAAACTTGGCATGGTGATGATATTTCAGCAACTATCAGTCCTTCAAGAGAGAAATTACAGTTAGAAAAGGAAGAAATACTTTCATATAACCTTTTTGGGGACGTTGAAACAAAAGTTGAGCATGATGTCAAGCTTGAAAGTTTAACAGGTAAATTTTATGGTGAAGCGAACTTGGAAAGCATAAAAATTTACAGTAATATCCCTAGGTCAAATGATGAATGCCTAGATATATTAAAAGGTAAGAATATACCATGGAGCGATGGCGATGGTGAGAGAGACAATCAGGAGTTGATTCATGCAACAGATGTCATGGGACAAAACTTGACAGGAAGATTAGAACCAATAACTGAAAATTTGATAGCCACAGAAACTAGGCTAGGTTGGATAGTTATTGGGCAAACTAAAACACAGACCTGTTCCATGCTAAGAACACCTACGAGAGGGAGTCCTTTACAGCTCTTTGACTCTAGTGCATGTGAGTCTCACCATTCAGGGCAAGCTAGAATATCTTCAACCCATTACAATAGTTTACAAAGGGTTCGTCTAGATGATGGCACTACCAAGAAGACCGGATCGGTAGCAATTAAATTTTAATTCCAACCACTGTGTTACCCCCTGGAGTAAAAACATCTGTCATACCTACAGCTCGAAACAGTCTTCCCCAGGAGCATCACAAGAGATAGTATCAGACCTGTCGTCAGCCAAAGATCCCGTCAGAAGCAGATCTTAGTAAGAAAAGTACAAGGAAAGGAGTAACAACTGGTACGAATTCCTTTTCTATATATTTCATATATAGGTAAGTGAAAGTAAAAAAATTTATGCAAAAATTAAAATAATGTTCTGGACAGTAAGGAGTTTATTAAATAAAGTCCCATTCAACGTCACTCGTACAGAGAACCTTAATTGTCTTAACGAGCCGGTACTGCCTTGAAAATACTCACTAAAATCAAAATTCTGATCCAAACTACCAGACCTGCTAAAGAAACAGACTCAGTTTTGCTAACAATTTCATACATTATTATAAATGCAAAACTTAAACACATTAACGCAAATAGTCACACTTTTATTGCTCGTTCTTACTTTATTACTTTCTTACTTGAACTGCAGGTTCGGAAAGGTCACTATCCAAATTCATTGTCCTCTAAAGAAGTTTTCCAAAACTGGAAGAGAAGAAAAAACCAGCTAAGGAGAGTAGTGTATCTCGGTATGTTGTGGTATGTGATCTTACCACAAGACTAAAAAAGGAAGCATAAAACATTTTTTAAAGTAGTTTATTAAGTGTTCTTAAATTAATGATTTAACCTGTAAATTTTTGTATTGCATATTTAATTTTTTTTTGTTATTTTATATCAATTTACAATTTAAAGCATAAATTGTAAAGGTGGGAGTGTGTGGAGTTAATGCATGTTATCAAGCAGCACTGTAGCTGTTATAAACAAAGGCAGGTTGGCTTGGGTGAGGTTACCCTGAGAGTAGTAGTCCTTTTTCCTGATAGTGTGATGTTTATGTAGAGCAATACAGATGTTTTGTGTATTTGTGGTGCTAAAGTTTTTCAGCAGAGTCTCATTTGTTTCCTGAAGTGATTTCCTGACATCACCCACAGAGACCATTTTGCGGGACTTGGTTATTTGGACTTAGGGAACCTCAAAACATGTTTTTCCGTTGAAAACTGAGGTTCGAAAATTTACAAAATCGCAATTATTTCCTTTACTATATATTTCATATATAGGTAAGTGATATGATATATATTTCATATATAGGCATGGGGGTTTACGAGCAAAGCTCGTTCAGTATGGTATAAATATCGATCCCCTATGCCCAAGTTGTGGGGTATCGGAGACCGCTGAACATGTTGTACTTTCCTGTACGGTCTATGAGTCACTGAGGGCGAAACTGTTGAGAGAAACAGGTCTCTGTCGTAACAGAGAGAGATCTTCCTCAACTTATGGCCAAAGACAAATACGTTCACTTCAAACGATTTATATACGGATGGAAAGAAGTTGTACTACCAACCCACTTCTCTTTGGGAAGAAGAAGAGAAGCTGCACCGGGGAGGCCACCAGAATAAGAAGAAAAGAAAACCAGATGCAAGTGAAGAGAAGAGCAAGCTGTGTGGACAGCTCAGAACAATAATGTAATAGCCAAAAAATGCAGCAGTGGGTTGTTATGTAACAGTAACATCCCACTGCTGCAAATACCCGTATTGCCTTCAGGCAGGGGAGGGTTGAAAATAAAATAAAAATATAGGTAAGTGAAAGTAAAAAATGTATGCAAAAACTAAAATAAATTTCTGGATCTCACTAAAATCAAAATCCTTATCCAGACTGCAAGAGCCTGCTAAAGAAACAGACTCAGTTTTGCTAACGACTCATGCATTGCTCTAAATGAAAAACTTAACACATTAATGCACTATTCACTTTTAACGAGGTGAACAAAAAATAAACGATTGGTGTAAACTATGGAAAACTCAAATAAATTATCAAAAGTCACAACACATCACATTTACTCTAAGACTAGAAACATGCCCTGCTGTATACTCAGACAACATACCGATTCCACAAACAGATATAGTACAATACCTAGGCCTGACGTTTGACAGAAGAATGACATGGGGTCCACATGTAAAGAAAAAACGTACATCATTAAATCACAGATTAAAACTGTTGTATTCATTATTAAGAGACATTCTAAATTAAAAGCAAGACAGAAATTAAATATTTATACATACCTATTAAAATCTCTCTGGACTTATGGACTACAAATATATGGAATTGCAAAACCAACTCACATAGAACGACTTCAAACTTTTCAGTCTAAGATACTACGACTAATTACCCAAGCACCCTGGTACGTGAATAATAACACTTTACACACTGACTTACAAATTGCAACGATCAATGAACAATCAATCAATGAACGATCAATACATGGACACTTCAACCAGCTAATTAAAGAAATGGCCACTATCATTATGCCGGAGAACTCCAGAAGACGACTGAAGAGGGTCTGGATGAGGGACCTACTTACGTAATTGTATGTAAGTAAAAGCCATGGAAAGGATGCTGCTGGGTATTGCTTTACCTCATGCCTATCAAGCCTTTTTATTTATTTTATTTTATTTATTTTCTCATGACTGTGCCAACACATCTGCTGATTGTCAATAGTTGTAATTGACAGGTGCGGATAAATATATGTAAGTGCAAAAAAAAAAAAAAAAAAAAAAAAAAATACGGCCTTATTTATATTTACAGTTGTGAATACGTATCATCTGTTTTCATGTTTGTTCTTATGAATATAAATATATTCATATTAATATTCAAAGGTGTCATAAATATTAATGGTATTGGTATTTATATTTTTGAATATAAACCTCCCATCTCTGGAGTTATCCCTCTACAAGTCAGAGTTTTTCTTACAAATAAAACAATCTACGGAGGATGAAACGAAAAAAGCTATTTTTCTGAATGCCCTAGCAGAAGATGCTTTTAAGCTTTTATCTAATTTGTGAGTTCCAAAAGCTGCTATCGATTTAATGAATAATGAATTCGATCATATGCTTCTATATAAAAATTGATTCACCAAAATATAATTAACAAGATATATTAGATTGATTTTGATAACTTTTGGAGTTCTACCTCTTTGGCACTTTCCCCTCCAAATATTCCTAAAAAGAAAACTACCCCCTCTCCCGGAAGGTTTGTTAGTGTTGAAAGGAATTGAATCAATCAGCAGTTAGCCGGTCTGCTGGTTGGTCGTAGTTGGAGTGAAATCGAAAGTTGTCACGAAACTGGGGTATTCTCCAACTTTCCCTAATATTTTCAGTTTAAAGAATATAATTTGATCATTTCTTACAAGGGAAGACGTTTATATTTTGATATTATTATTTGATTTATATCAAAACAAACAAAATGGCAAACTTTCATCATGTAAGTATTTAATATTTTACCTCTAGGATTCTGAAATATTTCTATGAAAACATTAAAAACAACTGATAAAATGTTAGATAGATTGTACAAATTATTTCCATTAATAAAGTAAATCAATATTAATTGGACATATCTTCTATAAATTACTAAGTATTTTAAATTTTTTATTAGAAATTATTAAACAGAAAAATGTCTCTATTCTTTCCTTGTTATAAGAATCTGTTATACTTGCATTTCTGGGTGTTGTCAAAGTTATATATCAATCCAAAAAATATTTTATAAAATGTAAGAAAATTTATAACTATTTTGAAATCTATCTCTGAATGAAAATTTAAATTATGGGCATTAATTACTTTTTTATTCTTTAGTATGGTTTCTGTGGTGTAGAGATTTAGGACTAATCAATATAGTTTAATTCAGTTGGTTAATCTGACAGATTACTGGACTGTCATTAATAATAAATTATTTAAATCTTTTTGTTTTGAAGATAAAGTTACATTTTTTTAATTTTATTATTATTAATATTTATTGTTAATTAAGTATCAATTAATTTATATTGTGAATAATGTAAGCTATTAAGCACCTAATGTTTTAAAGGGATTTGAATTTCTTTATATTTCTTTTTTTATTTTATTAGATTTTGTTATTTAAGTTTTTAAATATTATAATACATGTCTTTACAAAGCTTTAATCATATTTAATTTTTACCAATCTTGACGTATTTTAATATTTTTAGGTGGTCTATATTTTTAGTTAAAGATGTTGAGGGATGATTTTCAATATTTTAATTCAATTAAACAAATACTAGTCTCTTTGATCTTAGGTTCTTTTATTATGGAAACAAATAATAAATATAATTTTAAATTTTGTTGTTTGACTATGTGTTTAGGTTGTTTCAAAAGCAAGAGAAACATTTGAAAGCGGGAAAACTCGCTCTTATGAATATCGTAAAAAGCAACTTGAAAATTTCAAGAGAATGGTGCAAGAAAACGGAGATAAAATTGCTCAATCATTAGAACAGGATTTGAAAAAGGTTTGTCACAGTTCATTTTTCATTTGTTTATTTGTAATTCATTAATACCATTTTAATGTTGTTTTTTCTATTTAGTGCAAAATGGAGTCATTCTTTACTGAAATTGGTCTTTTGGTAACTGAAATTGATTACATTTTGGAGAATTTAAAACAATGGATGGCGCCAGACAAAGTAAGTTATTATTGCGATTTTCCAAGTATAGCTTAAGAAATTACGCTTATGACTTCTACTGTTTTGAATTACTTATAAACTATTTTTTTTTATATTATTCAGTTCATTGCTTATTGTTGCTATGTTTATTGGTAGCAGTTCTACCTTTCAGTATATTTTTTTGTATTGTCTTCAATTAATTTATCATTAATATTGTTTGTCTAACTTATAAATATTCCCTAGTTATTACAAATAACTGAGTTAATGTGAAACAAATTAAGAGTATAATTCATTTAGTAAAAACATATTATTTCAATTTAATAATAAAAATAAAAACGATCTCTCTTCTCTTTTTTTATGGTTTATTTTGAATAAGTTTTGAGCGACGTTTTTTTTGTATATTTTCCTTTTAACTACTCTTAATTCTTGAAGAGTTTTTGGTAAAGTTTAGTGTCTCTTTATTTGTTGTTTCTACTAATTCCTGAGTTTCGATAGTATTCATATCTTCTTTCAGCCTTCTGATGGCTACTTTAAAAAATCAGAATATTGGATGTTAAGAAAGAATGAACAAAACAACTTTTTTTTGCTTCTCAGTATGTTTATTAATGATGGATAATAAATCACGACAAATCAGTCTTTCATTTTAAGTATATTTTTCATATATTAAAAATCAGTTAATCCTAATAAATATTAAATATTTATATTTCGATAGAACACTTAATTACCTTTAATTACGTATGCTAAGTTATGGGAAATATTCCTCCCCTTGAAATTATGAGGTTTAATAAAAAATTAATGTAATTATGTTTTTTTCTATTGTTTATATTTCTCATAAGAGAATAATTTGACTTGATAATTCTTAGTCTATTTGGTATGCATTGTTTCCGTTGAATTTTCAGTGTTATAAGAATTTTCTTGTTTAACCAACTAGGCAACTCTTTTAAATAAGGGATCTGGAGCCTATTTTTACACTTGTCCTTGATAATGATTATGATTGGTTCTCCAGCTCTTGTTACTCAAGAGGAATTTTAATTTCACATGGGAAAAAATTATTAAATCTTTAAATGAAATTAATTTTTATCATTCATTTTATTTGATCAATTTTTAACAATAATAAAATGTTTCTGGAAGAAAATCTGATTTTTACAGTTTCATTTTGTATTTTCTCATGATATAATTACTGATTTACTTCTATATTATTGGGAATATTTAAAATGAATTCAAATTGCATGTCCGACTATGCTAGCTAGATCTCATTCAGTTATTGTCACAGATTTGGTTGTGTTTTATTTCATTTCCTAATTGTATCCATCTATTCTCTTCTCGTTTTAATTTCAAGACTAATGAATATTGCATTTAGATGGTTCCAAAATAAAGTGCTACTTTGCTTACTCACTTTACTACCCATTTTTAAAGTAATGTTCCAAAAAAAAAATCTTAGACCTCAGAACACCTAACCAAAATACAGGTCAATTTAATGATCTTTAATTCAGAATTTTTGTCAAATGTTTCATTGTAGTTATGACCACAGGCGGATCTACTGGAGACGGGTGGTTAGGGCTTTCGGGCTGAAGCCCACACAATATGGTAAAATATAACCATGTTTTATGGAAAAAAATATCTTTAAAGGTATTATTGTTCGTCTAATTACAGTTAATAGGACTTCACCAATCACTTAAAGAGCATTTAATATAGTAGTAAGTTTCTTTCTTTCTTCCGAAGCCATTATATTTAAAAAAACAAAAAACTTTCGACTGAAGCCCCACCCAAAATTAAATCCTAGATCCGTTAGTGGTTATGACAAATGCTGCTTTGGTAATACATTTTTTTTTCTAAGACCTGATTATCAAAAACGATAAGTTGGGAAACATTATTATAGTAAAAATTAATTTATTGATGCAGTGATATTTTTTAATAAGTAAATTACAAAATAAAATAATATACATAAATTTTGTTTTCCCTCTTTCTTTTTTGTCATTCTAATCTTCAATTTTTCTTTCTTGGTATCGAACTATTTAGGTCTTCTTACTGCCCTCTCTCTAATAAGTAAAAATTTATATAAATATTATGGATATAACATGAGAAGGAGTTAGTTGAGAGTGCGGTCAAATAAATAATAAATTAAAATATATTAATTATTTTAATTTTTGCCGACGTTTCGACCCATTTTGCAGGTCGTCTTCAGGGCGTAGGATGTAGCACTGCGGGAGGCAGTTGAAACACTGGCAGTGTCAAAAAAAAAAGCTCTGGTAAGTTTGAGAGTTTTTTTTTACACTGCCAGTGTTTCAACTGCCTCCCGCAGTGCATCCTACGCCCTGAAGACGACCTGCAAAGTGGGTCGAAACGTCAACAAAAATTAAAATAATTAATATATTTTAATTTATTATTTATTTGACCGCACCCTCGACTAACTCCTTCTCATATTATATCAACGGTCAACCATCTCTACATCATTATGGATATAACAATTAGTTTAAAGTTTTGTTGTGTCTGTCAAAAAATTCGTCATTACCATACTTTCCATTTTTGCTACGGTAATGACAGATATTACTTATGCAGGTGAGATAATGGAAGTTTCCTTTTAAATATCACTAAGAAAAAAAATTTTTTTATAAGTATAAATAATCCTTTTCGGTTCCCTTAAACTAACTTTAAAGATATAATTTTGCATTGAAAAGTTTTTAAAATAATAATAATAATGCTAATGACCAAATAACTTGTACTTACCTCACTGACGATTTTCCTCTTTCACTGACTAAGATAAACTCATTTAAAAACAGTGAAAAGCAAAGTTGGTAAACTGTCTTAGAATAACCCTTATACAATGTTACCTTCTTGAGAATTATGAATTGTAATTATTGACAAACTAATATTGTTTACACAGCCTGAGAAGAATTTAATTACGATGCTTGACAAAGTGAGGATCTACAATGACCCAAAAGGAGTCGTGCTAGTCATGGGTGCGTGGAACTACCCAATTAATCTGACACTTATGCCTGTTATCGGTGCCATTTCTGCTGGTAACTGCGTTATTATCAAGCCATCCGAAGTCGCTCCAGCTTCAGCCAATGTCATCGCAGAACTCATCCCGAAATATCTTGATCCCGTAAGTTTTATATTTTATAACATTTTGAGTATTTATTGTTGTACAGTATATAGATTTTAAAAACTCCAATCAATAATTTATATTATATCAGCTTTTATAACCGTATTGTATAAATATTACCACTAATTAAACATAGATTGCAACTTGAAAACAAAAATTTTATTTTGTTGATTTATGGTTGATATTTATAAAAAAGGAGTAATAAATGTATTTTTATCTTGTGTCAAAGAAAACATTTCTTTGATCTTATATCTAGCACACTTCAAAGTATATTTTTTGTTCTGTTTTTCATGATTTCTGAGATTATTAACTTTAATATTTTTATCATTCTGAAAGTTTTTTTTTAATATATTATTCTTAGATTTTTGTTTCGATATTATTGAACAAAACTTACAAAGATTTAATTATTTATAGTTAGTACAAAAATTTAAATTATTTTCAGATTTTATTTAATCAACTTTCAACATTTGGCATATTATTTGATCGTCACAATATTTTTTACTTATTATATTTTTTTTTTGGAACAAAAAATACTTTATATATGCAGAATTTTTGATTGAGGGTCAGAATTCTTCTGTTTCCAACTCTTGAAATGTAAGGTCACCCTGAAGTTAGAAGTGTTTCCTTGATATTATAGTCCGTGGTACACATCCCTTTTTATCAAATTATTAACATCCAGTTGAAACTTCGTTAATAGCTTCATCTAACTTTAACCTACAAATATTTTATTTTCGAAAATTCTCGGAATTGAAGGTCATTCGAGCGGTTTGCCCTATATAAACTCGTTGTTTTGATAATTTGGGAGTTTAGGACACGCCAAACCTCTCAATATTTTTGAAGGCCATCTTTTTTTTTTCCAGTTTGTGCTCAAGTTATCTTACGATTAAAGAGAAAATCAAATGGTTATTTACGAGTTTTAGTACCTAATTAAATCGACAAAGTTTGCCGACCTCCAATTTGAAAACGTCCCAATTCCTATAATTTTCGTAAATAAAATATTTGTAGGTTACGATGAGATGAAGCTATTTACGAAGTTTCAGCCGGATGTTAATAATTTGATAAAAAGGGGTCTGTACCACGGACTATTAACATTGATCTTGTCAGACCATATCTGAATTCATAAGCTCTAATTTTTAGTAGAATCGTAAGATACCTTATAAGAAGATAATGAATCCGGATTTTACTTTTTATAAAATCATAATAGTCATAAACATAGTAAATAACATGATAATTTATTCCTTCTAAAAACATTAGTTGCGGTGGAATCAAAAGTCTTTACTCCGAATTTTTCATCAAGTAAAGGATTAAAAAAATGAATAAAATTTATGAATTTTGTCGAAATTATGACCAAATTACTTATAGTTCGTTTAGAGAAATCGTACCGACATGGGATCACCGATTTCAATGAAACTTTTTTTGGTGATACTAGGTCGAAAAATATCAGACTTACTTCCGAAGGTTCTTAGGAATATGCCCCAAGAGCCGAAAATGTTTTTTATAAAACTATAATTTTTTATATTTCTGTTTTATGTCTTGATTCTACATGTATTTCTAAGTTATTATACATCAATTGATTATTTTTTAAATAAGAAAAAAAAATTCTAATTTCGGTATTAATTAAACGAATTCCAATGTATAATAAATTATAAAAACCGATAAAGTTGGCCAAGTAAATTTTTTTCGTGGAAAACGAATCAGGTTCGTTTTTAGTATCCTTTAAAACTCTTAAGTACTAATTTATTTTTAAATAAAAAATATAAATTTTTGGACTCAATTTTATGTTGGATTTTTTTTATTTTATGACGTTTCCTAAGACATTCATAGCTCCCCAGGTTTTTCTCTCATGTCAAGGCTAAATTATTGCTCTTCCAAACCTCAAGAATAATTCTTAAGTTTTACGCCTTTATAAGGAATAAATAAAGGAAAACTGCTCAAACTTTTTTTTTTTTTATATCTCCAAGCCTATTTTATAAATAAAACAGGCGTCTGGTTTGTGTCATTTCTTGTATTTAATAGGTTATTATCGTATGGAGCCATGTAGAAGTGATTTCTATCATTTTCGAGAAATATCAAACAAAGGCTCCAGTTAAGATAAAAATTTCAAGCAAAAATTTTTTATTTTTCGATTGCTATGAAATTTTGTATTTAATGGTTTTTCGAAGATTTAAAAATCTCAACTTTGTTTTTCCTTAAAAAAATATTTTAACCCACTTTGCAGGTGTCAAAACTGGAGAATTAAAATAAATTCGCACAAATCATCTTTACCCTTCCTCGTAAATCTATGATTTCCTGTCCTACAGTATCCTTTAATAACACCCCACTTATCCCAGTTGAAGAAATCTATATCTAAAACCACCTGGACAAACGTCTCACTTTGAATCCTCATACAAGACTGAAACGACAAGAAACTGCTCGACGTTTCCGATTACTTCAAAACTTACTAGACAAACGATCTAAGCTTCCAATTTATTACAAAAGACTCATATACTTAACTATAATAAGATCTACTTTTTATTTAGATAAGATCTACTTTTTATTTGGATTTATGGAGTTGAGCTATGGGGCTCCACTAAACCATCAAATTCCTTTCGTATCCAATCCTTACAATCCAAAATGGTTCATAAAATCCTCAATGCTCCCTACTTTATCACAAATAAAATAATCCATAACAATCTTAATGTTCCATTTGTTTCCGATTTGGCCCAATCCAGAGATCTATACTTCCATAATAAACTTCATAACCATCCTAATCCTCTCGTTTCTAACCTTGCATCCTCTTCGATTCCTGATAATCCTCCGAGGCGTCTGAAAAGAAGATGGCCTCGTGGTCTCCTTATATAGACATATTATTAGAGTGCTACCAGTGGGTAGTTTCTCATTTCTTATGTCTGTGTACACATTTAATTGATGTATTTATTTTATAATACAGTTGTAAATATCTTGAATAAATAGTTTTAAAAAAAAAGATCCACTTTGCTCCATCGATCAGTTCAGTTTCAATATTGTACTCGTACAATACTTATATACTACATATAATTTTTTTTCTCATCCAGAAATCTTAAATAACTTTACATGTCCAGATTTGGTCGGAAAATAAGAAACGTCTATTGTACATATTATATGCAATATACAGAACCGGATACCATCAAATATATATTTGTTTATAAACAAATATATTTGAAATGCTATTTCGAATTTTCGAGAGAACCCACTAACATGGGTTTAATATTTTTCGACCTCGTATAACCAAAAAAAGTTTTGTTGAAATCGGTGACCCCACGTTTGTAACCCTTGTTTGTTAGATAGACTGCTGCTAACTTTCATTTTTCATTAACAGCAATCCATTTGTATGCACCCAATTACCTTGTCTGATATTTCAAGTATTCCTTGATTTTATATATATATATATATATATATATATATATATATATATATATGTATATATATATATATATATATATATATATATATATATATATATATATATATATATATAAAAGTAATTATTTGCCCCATAAAAATTATTAGGTAGCTCTAGTGACCAAATTGGATGGCCTTTCTTAATATTGTTTCATTCACCTATTACTTATTATAAATATAGAATAAGCAAATGAGAAAATCACTTTATTGTTTAAATTATGTTTGCTACCGTTTCACTTGTTTTTTTTTCATGTAGTATTTTGTTTTCTATGCAGTTTACAGTGCGAAGTAGGAATTCCGGTTGGTAAAGGCACATTCGTGATGCTAGACTGGCCTTGGCGGTTAGGATCAAAGGATGTGGGGATGGGAATAAATAAAAGTCAATTTGGATGGAAACACTGCTCTGCCATTTTCCCATATAAAATACCATTGACTTTAAAATAAACTGGTTCTTTGGGTAATTAAAACGTTTCAAGAAAAACGCGAGCCTTATCTAGTTTGGAAGACAATTAGGCTTTTAAACATAATACTTAAAATTCATCTTTACACTTTAAATCAAGTTGACTACTTACAAAATACTTACTTTTATACCCGTTTTATTTTAAAATAATTAAACAATGAAAAAGTTGATTTTGTTATTGTACAATATTTTTAATCCCTTTATGAGTAACACACTATTTTTGTTTCTCTCTAAAACAAATCCCAATCAATCAATTTTTTTTTTTTTAAACGGGCCTTGAAGTTAAATTCTTTTCAAAAGCGACCCTATTAAAATTTAAATGTTTTTGAATTACTATTTTCAAATAATCAGTGCTTTTCGGAAATATGTGCCATATAAATAATATAAAGAATTTCTTAATTTATTTTTTGCTTCCTCACTACCGAAAGTTAGGAAGCATTGTATTTTTAAATATTGGTATAGTTCTCTTCGTTTTCTGAAAATTCTTCAACAATGAAGTTGTACTTCGGAAATAAATGAATCATGTGTATTTCGAGCGTACCCCAAGGCTGCCGCAAAGAATAGAAAAACGATTTAGAATTGTGTCATCTACTTCATCATGTTGTGCAGAATGCTTCTGAGAGGATCACAACACGCCTACTCATGAGAACCATCTTTCTATTTATCAAGTTGTTCTCTGTGACCTTTTTTAAACTTTAAACACTTTAAATCAAGTTGACTACTTACAAAACGAGTAGTCAATAGTAATGGGATATAGAAGGTCCAGTATCATCGGACTATAACTTTCGATACCATAAACATATCGAACTTGAAAGATCGATAGTAGATATTGTCTTCGATGTAATATTTTTTTTTCAATATGAATATCAATATAAATATTGATTATCTAGCACAGAGGGGGATCAAAAATATTTTATTTTCCTCTTCAAATTAATTAATGAAAATATCAATTCTTCTTCCCTCCTTAGTAAAATTAATTTTCTAGTTCCTGTCCTGTCATCCTCAGTTTTTCAAGAAATTTCCATCCAACCAATTATGCTTTCCATTCACCCATAGATCGGGTTCAGCTAATTTATTTGCATCCTACATAGATTTCTTTGATAATTCGTGGCCTTGGTTTGAGAAGGTTCTTACTAATAAATTCGGGCATATTGAGTTTACTGGATGAGAAGGCACTTATATTCCACTCTACTTAGGTATGGCCATCGATAGTCAATATTATCGAAATATCGATATTTTCCTTTACTACGCAGTACATTCAATATGAAACAGGCAAGATGAGTATAATTTTTTCCTAACGATCAGATTCATTTATAATTTCTAGAGCTTTACGAAAACGATAGTTTTAATTTTTAAGTAAAAATATCGAAGGGACGATATAGATTGTCGATAATATCGATGTAGATATTATCGACCGATAAATATCGAATATTCGAAGAAAAATATCGATATTTCGATAATATCAACTATCGATGGCCATTCCTTGTAGTTGATATAAAAATTGATGTTTAAGGAGTTGGTGCTTCTAAATGTAGGTTTTCTTATTCTCATTGATGTTCTCTAACAGAGCTTAAATGCTGAATTTCGAAATTTCTTCCTGTAAAGTACCTTTAATTTTGTTTATTTAAAATAACTAATCATTTTAAGATTATAACTACTAATAAAAATGAGATAAATACAAACTATGAACGAATTTAGTAATTTACTAAAGTAGCAATAAGGGGTAGTATTGGATAAGAACTGTTGAAGCGGAAACAACCGACTCTGCCCGACTTTTCCCGATCCTTCATTTAAACTACACAAGTCTTTATACGAATTTTCTATTATTCAAACTATTCACATTAGCTTAAGTGAAATACTGGAATGTCTAAACAATCTGTTTCTTTTTCTCTTGTTTACGTTTGATAACCGTTTTTTGTAATGTCTAAATATGGCTTAAAGACATTATTGTTCCCAGTATTCTGTTATTTCAAAAACAAACAAAAAAAATGAAGAAATAAATAAAAAGTGAGCTACTACATCCCCTCTCCCATAATTAAATCCTGATTACGTGCGCATCCGTTATTTTTAGAGAATCCGGTTTTTGACCTTTCATGACATTCGAACTATTCGTCTAAAGTTCCTTAATCTATCCATCGCATCTTTTCTTCGGCTGAACGATAAAAAAAAAAAACAGGAATAGATAAATATACGTCTCTTTGCTTAAAATGCATTTCTAGATAAGAAAGATGTGGCACATACAAGATAAATAATAAATGATCTTCACTTCGCACTTCTTTCTCAGGGACAGTAGTTTGTAAACATCAAGACAATTATTCCTAGTACGAGAATAGATCATGACGTACCCCTCAGCTATCTTAATTTTTCAGTATTGTGGATAGTAGGTAGGTAGTATTAATTCAATTTGTCTGAAGATGGGATTTTGTTTTCGTTCTTTTGGAAATTCGATATTTTTGAATATTTATGCTTGGCACAACGTTTCAAACGTTCTATTTACAACAAGCCTCTTCAGTTTACAATCAAGATCGACCGGAAGAAACCCATGATATCAAAGGGGCCGTGGAAGATAGCCAAGTAATAAATTATCCCCGAAATTGTTATCACTGTTTATTTTGGTTGAAGTATTTGAATAGTCAGGAACTCTTATAAAATCTGGATTTGTAAATTGCTTTTTCAATTTTTTTTTATTACTTTATTTTAAGTTGGTTATATATTTTCATTTAATTACGTTAATGATCAACTTAAGTATTTGTTCTCTTTAGCTACTCAAGATCACACAATTTCATCCTAAATTTCCGAAAATACACGAATGTATCCGAAAGAATACGGAACATCCTTAACTATTGATTGAAAATTATCTGTTATAGTCCCTGGTACCTTTTTATCATATTATTAACATCCGCCTAAAACTTCATAAATGACGTTTTAACAGTTTTCTCATTAAAATAATTAATTTAATGAGAGTCTAAAGATTCACAAATACTTGAATCTCAACCTACAAATATGGTTGGGCCATTTGGCCTACATAACCTCGTTATTTTAACACTGGTGTAATCCACGCCAAACGGCCCGATATGTTTGTAGGCCACCTTTTTTTTATCGATTTTGTTTTCAAATTATCTAACGATTCAAGTGGAAAGCAAATGGTTATTTATGAGTTTTTATTACCTAATTAAATAGACAAAGTTTGTCTATCTCCAGATTGAAAACTCTCGCAATTCCGTGAATTTTTGTAATTAAAAAAATAGATAAAGCCAATCACGAAGTTTTAGATCGATGTTAATAATTTGATAAAAATGGAGAGGTCTGTACCACGGACTATTAATTTGACTGAAGTAAGTTATTGAATTGATGCATTAACCATTCAGGTTGTTGTTGTTTATTAAACATACGTTATAACTTCACTTCAACAATATATGTTTATTGAAAAAAAAAATCCATTTGAATAAATACATTTTTATCAAAATAAATCTAGCTTGTTTATCTCTGAGGACAAAGAACTCCAGAAAAGCATCTTCCTTATCGTCCTTGTGCTGAAACTTTTTTTTCTCTCTCGTAATAAGCAATCCAGGTTCTTCAATAAGTGTAAGCCATTAGGACAGACGTCAGGTGAATAGATTTGTGGGTCATGAATGATTTCGTAGCCCAACTCGTCAGTCGTTTAAACATCGATTGTGCAACGCATGGTCTTGACATTCTTGGGATGAAGTTCTCTTCCATTTGCTGGACATATTCTTAACAGCTTCCGATGTATTACATCGATTTGTTGACACTGCTTGGCGAAAGTATTAGTCTCGCCATGATTGAGAAAGCTGTGGTGGATAAAACCTGCTGTAGACCGCCATAATGTGACCTTGTCTTCCATCTCGAAATCTTCAGAGCGAAGCTTCTGAAACCAACGCTGCACTGAGCAGCTGCTAATAGCGCTCTGTTCCTTGAAATATAACTACCGAGATAAAAAATCGATATTTACATCGTATCAATAGTTTTCAAATATATAGAAATATTGATTCGATATATCGAAAAATATCGATATTTCATCGCAAACTTTTTATTTTTAGCTACTGTAATGGAAAGGAACGTGAATATCTATATTTCTAGTCCCCGTATTTTTAATTTTTATTTTTATTTATTATTTATTTAGACATATAATATTCTGTCACAATAATTATATTGATAAATGAACACATTCACACCGTATATACAAAAAAGAAGCAAAATTAACAAAAGTAAAATAATAATTTTTAATTTTTAAATGATCAAGATCTTTGATCAATCTGCAGGCGTTCCACAAGGTAGCATCCTCGGTCCCATCGTCTACACAGTTTATACAGCTGACATCCTAACCCATCCTGACACTGTCATCACCACTTACGCCGATGACACATGTTTGCTATCTGTTAATAACGATCCTTTAATTGCATCCCAAACTCTTCAATCACATATCACAAGCCTTGAAGAATGGTGTAAAAATTGGAGAATAAAAATAAATTCCAACAAATCCCATCACCTTTACCCTCCGTCGTAAATCTATGACTTCTTGTCCTACAGTATCCTTCAATAATACTCCACTTATTCCTGTTTGGCAAATCCGCTACCTAGGACTCCACTTGGATAAACGTCTTACTTGGAATCCTCATACTAGACTGAAACGACAAGAAACTGCTCGACGTTTCCGATTGCTCCAACGCTTACTAGACCAACGCTCTAAACTTTCAATTAATTACAAAAGACTTATCTACATAACTATAATAAGACCTATATGGACATACGGAGTTGAGCTTTGGGACTCCACCAAACCATCGAATTCCTATCGTATCCAATCCTTACAATCCAAAATCCTCCGTAAAATCCTTAATGCTCCATACTTTGTCACAAATAAAACCATTCATAAAGACCTTAAGGTACCATATGTCGCTGATTTAGCTCGAGCCAGATATCTATCCTTTCATAATAAACTTCAGTCCCATCCAAATCCGCTTGTTTCCACTCTTGCTTCTTCCTCGATCCCTGATAATCCTCCTAGGCGTCTGAAAAGGAGATGGCCTCGTGATCTTCTTACTTAAAATTATTTAGGGAGTGCTACCACTGGGTATCTCTTCAAGCCTGTCCTTGCCATTATTTATAATTTGCGCATTTTTACTAGTTGTATTTGTGTACAATTGTAAATTTCATTAAATAAACAAACAAACAAATGATCAAGAAGAAGAGTGACGATATCGAATTGAAATTAAGAATAGCTTTGATAGCAATAATCATTTATCCTATTTGTAATAAATATGTAAATTTGTAATTTTTTTGCCGGCTGAAACAGCCTACTCCATCTCTGCCTATCTTGAGCGATTTCATTCCAGTTATCTGAATGCAGCTATATTGTATTTTTGTTGATTCAGTCCACAGGCGGATCAACGGGGGGAAGGGAGCCTTTGGGGGTGAAGCCCCCCAAAATGGTGAAATGTGACCATATTCTATTAAAAAAATTATCTCTTAAAGTATTATTGTTCGTGTAATTACATTTAATAAAACTTTAAGGATCACTTAAACACCATTTCATATAGGTAGTTTTGATTTTGAATCATTAGAGTGAATCTCTGGAACGCGAACACTTCATGGAATTTTAACAAGGAAAGCATCTCATCGAACAATGCATCTTAGTACGCGAAGAAAATTTTTACAACCACTTTCTGAGTCAGTTCGCCCTTGACCTTGATACGTCCAGTCACTCATCTTTATTACGTGAAAGTTGATTGGAATTTCAATATAGACCTCAATCATTGTTTAGGCTAAGATTGAATTTGAAATATTGAAAGTATTGCTGTGACCTTATTAAGCCTAAATCCTTCTTCAGTAAAAAGATCTATCAAGTGCGAAAAGATTTTTTAAAATCGAATAATTACCTAGGACTCCATCTGGACAAACGTCTAACTTGGAATACTCATGCCAGACTGAAACGACAAGAAACAGCTCGACGTTTCCGACTACTTCAACACTTACTAGACAAACGCTCTAACCTTCCAATTAATTATAAAAAAAAAGTCATTTACATGACTATAATAAGGCCTATTTGGACTTACGGAGTTGAGCTATGGGGCTCCTCCAAACCTTCAAATTTCTCTCGCATCCAATCCTTACAATCCAAAATCCTTCGTAAAATCCTCAATGCTCCTTACTTTGTTACAAATAAAATCATCCATAATGACCTTAATGTTCCTTATGTATCAGATTTGGCCCAATCCAGATATCTGTCCTTCCATAATAAACTTCATAACCATCCCAACCCTCTTGTTTCTAACCTTGCTTCCTATTCAATATAACCCTCCGAGGCGTCTGAAAAGAAGATGGCCACGTGATCTCCTAATATAGACATATTATTAGAGTGCTACCAATGGGTGGTTTCTCAACATGTGTTTCATGTCATTATATCCATGTGCGAATTTACCAGATGTATTTTTTGTATACAGTTGTAAATATCATATAAATAAATTTAAAAAAAAATCGAATAATTAGTTCCTGAAATTATCGCGTTCAAATGGGACAAACTCTTCAGCTTTATACATTAAGCCATGTCTACATATTTCCCAAACACCAAAAGCACAAACATACGCAATTAGCTACAGCAAAAAGAAGTTTTACACACTTCTGTAACATGGTGAACGTGGATATTATATGAAATTAAATAAGCTTGAAAGCTACTCAAAGAAAATGGCGTGTTTGACTAACCCCTTAGAGGTCACTTGTTTATTTGAAAAAAATAACTGTTAATAGACTCATCTTTCTCAGAAGTTAAAATAGCATATTTACGAAAATAAAAAAAGATAAGCGTGAATCGATATATTTTCGCTGTAAATTTGGTAGCAATTATGTTTTGAGTCATGTAATTTAGTTAATAAGTTTCCCGCTGTCCATTTATAGACTACAATTATTTAACACTTTAGTAATTATAGATAATTATTGTTTCTGAAATTAGTTTCAACTTGAAGTTAAGTATCATTTATTTCCTTTTTGTTTTTTTTTTAATACGGAAAAGAGTCTGTTAGCAACTCTTGACTCTGTTCTGCCATCGTTACCTGTCCATTGTTGAATTTATTTATATTTGAATAAATTGAAATCCTCGTGAATCTTTAAGAAATTCCACTTTTATGAAGTAATCTATAATACAGTTGAATCATTTCAATCTTCTGTCTCAGTATCTTATCCAGGAACACGGGCGAATTTACGGGGAGAGGGGGGGGGGGTCTCTCGGGCTAAAGCCCCCCAAAATGGTAAAATATAACCATGTTTTATGTAAAATATATTAAAAAATTATCTCTTAAAGTATTATTGTTCGTGTAGTTTCATTTAAAAGGACTTAAGGAATCACTTAAACACCATTTCATATAGATAGTTAGTTTCTTTCTTTTTTTCCAAAGTAATTATCGTCATTTTTATGAAAAAAAAGCTTTCGGGCTGAAGCCCCCCAAAATTAAATCCTGGATCCGCTAGTGTCCAGGAATGAAACTAGGGAAGGTAGTGGATGACTTCGGGCGGTGGAACATTGGGGTTACAGAATTTTAGGTAAAAATATGAATTAACAAATAAAATTGGCTAAATCTTCAAAAACTGCAAGAAAGGCTGGATTTTTAATTATCTTTTCTTCGTAAATTCCTACTCCTAAATATTTTCTCATTATCAATCCTATTACACTGGATTGATACTTCAAATATATCAGATACTTCAAAGTAAATTACAATAATATCTATTCGTCCCTCTTTTCTCAGTCTGCTAGTGTTCCTCAAGATTATATCATTGATCCTGTTCTATCATAGTTGATCAACACTTCCGAACACTGTCATTACTACGTATGTCAAAGGCACTTATGTCCTATTAGTTAATAATGACTCATTATTCCCATCAAACTCTTCAATCACACATCATTATTCATTTTCCTTCTTAAACAAATCTGCTTCCTTGGACATATGCATCCTCATACATGACTGAAACTATAAGAAACTGTTCGACGTTTCTTACTACACTGCTTCAGCACTTCCTGGACAAACGCTGTAAGGCCCGAAATCCTTCGTATCCAATAGCGGATCCAGGATGCCGTTTTGGGAGGGTACTTCAGCCCGAAAGCTTTTACTTTGGGAGAACAAGAAAGCAAATAATTACCTATATGAAATGGTCTTTTAATGTTTCTTCAAGTGCTATTAAATGTATTACACAAAAAATAATACTTTTAGAGATAATTTCATAGTATTTTTTCATAAAATATAGTTAGGAATATTTTAGCATTTTTGAGAAGTCAGTCCGATAATCCCTCCCCCCATCTTTGGCCCTTGACGTTTCCTTACGTTCGTTACCACTGTTTCAGGATGGTGTACGATGAATTTAAATTGCATAAACAAAAAGTAAAGAAAAAAATTATTTATTAAATCATTGTTAACTATTGAATTTTTTCACTTGTAATCGGATTTGATAATACCAAGTAGAAAAAAACTGAAAAAGAAACGAGACAGTGTTTTTTTTTTATCTCGTGTCGTTGACTGATAGTCTTTTATGTTTTACGACTTGGATTCTGAGCCGGCCTTTTGTGGAATAACGGTATTCCTGATATGGAAACTTCCTGACTTTTTAGGGTTTTTTTTTTTCGAGTTGATTTATATTTTTCAAGCATTGCTATTAAATAGTTCAATATTGTTATACTCCCTTTAAAAATATATATATATTTTTTTCTCCTTTAATTCATTATCAAATTATTTCATAGTTTATATTGGATAGTCTGTAGATACTGTAGATGCCAAAATGAGACTTTATTTCTGATCTTTGAGGTCCAAAGAGATAATTCCGTTTCATGTAGATGTGGAAGGTTTATCCTTTTTGCCTTTGCCAGGTTTTTCTGGCCTCTTTCCTCTATCAAAATAAATTCACCCTTGGGATTATATCTACGACATTTATTGGTTCGAATCTTCTCATCGAACCTCCAAATTTACCTTGCCTTTCATCGAGGTGCTTGAGGCGATGTGGAAATTACTATATTATTTCGATAGCATCGGCGCATTGCCCGTGAACAATCTTCAGAGACTATACGTCCAAAGCTAATCCCATTGGTCTTAAAATGCATCTTCTTAATTCTCTTCTTTATTGTCCCTCATTCTTTCCTTCTAGTTCATCTGTGGATTAACTTCCACACTATGCCAAATAATGCTAAATAGGAAATGCTAATCAATCAGTTCATATTTAGCTAAAATATTGAAATAACAATGATCTGGAAGGTTTGATTGGGACTATTAGCGTAGCCTTATTTCACTTTACGTTATAGTGTGTTAAACATTTCACAAACTATGGAAAAAATACATATATAAATGGTTATTTCACTATGCTAGTATTTTTATTTCTTGTTTTTGATGTTTTCCACTTGCTGTGGTATCAAGAGAAAAAAAAAATTGTTTGTTAAATAGGTAATTTAGATAATAGTGTTTCGCATAGTTTGTGAAATGTATGTCTCGCCTGCCAACCACTATATTCTTAAAACTCTCACAGCTCTACTTTATTAACATTAATTTATGCATTTATAAAAAAAATAATAAAATCTCTCTATTATATAAAAAAAAAAATTATGATTGAAATGGTATGATGGGCGCACCATATTTTTTTTATTGTATTTTATTTCATATTTCGCTCATCTGATGGCCGCATTATATTTTTAGCTAGTTACTTAATGGTTTCTTATCCGCGGTAGAGGAATTGTGATAGTCAAATGTTATGAAGACATTTATTTTAGTTTTTGGATGAAAAAAAGGGTATGATTCTGTCGTTTTATGCTTGATACCTTTAAATAACTTTTTAAATAAAGTTTTTTTTATCCAAATCGAATGAATAATCAATGATAAAAATAGAATTGTGAAGAACACACAAGAGGTTCGATAAAAAAATATTCCAAGTTGTTAAAAGGTTCTGTTTCCTTTATATTGTTAAATTGAATAATAAATTCACCAAAATTGTATGTTTTTCACCTTTATTTTTTATATTTTAGTGATTCATTTTTTTTTTTATGTGAATCATACATAATTCTTTTTCTGAATTCTTAGCTTCTCTTATTGTGTTTCAAGGTTAGATTTTACATGAGAACACCTTTAATATAAACGACTCACTTATATTACATATTCAACTCAGATTTTTTTATATACTTCACTCATCACGATTTTCCTTGTCAAGATGAAATGGATTTAACATGTTATTTAAAAAAATCTGGTGCGAGCAACACACAACTTCCACTTACCGCTCTACTTTGAATAGAAATTGTTTTCTGTCAATGCTGGGTTATTATAAAATTTTTGAAGTGCATTTTAAATGGAGCTAAAGCTTAAGGCATACAGATAACAAATCATTAAGACCATTAAAATTACAAAAAGTCCACTTTTATATCGACGGTTGGCAATAAAAATCTAGTTACTCCATCTGCTTTTAGAAAACACACAACTTCAATCTCTGTGACTTTCAGTTGACAGAATGACTAACTCCAATTTAAACTTTTTTAGTAATGTCATTTTAGTGATATTTCTAATTGGAAAATTTATAATATCTGTACAAACAGTGAGGAAGTTGATTCCATATTAGATAATAGCAGTGTTGAAATATAGAACTGTGAATAAAGGAATAAATTTTCACACTAGAAATAACACTAAAATTAATAATAAAAAATGTGGAAATTGAAATTAGTCATTCTGTTAACAGAAAGGCTCACATATGCCTAGAGATGTTTGAAAGTATATCTGAATATTTAACCTATAAATGATTATGGATTGTAGGACTATTAGTTATTAAACTGTTATTTTCCATTGTAAAATTTACTAAAATGAAATTAAGAGATTTTCATTGCCTGCCATAAATACTCGTAGGTCAAAAGTTGTCACACTAATTTTAAGTGGATAATGTTGTGACATCACAAAGGGAAAAATCATCAAATTATTTACTAATTTAATATTCTAAAAGATTACATGACGATTTTCGAAATAAACGGACGTTGATACTTAATTATTTAAATATAATATCAGGTCTAGAATTAGTAAACTACAGTAAATGTATTTGAGGTTATAAACATATGCTTTATACATCCATGAAATGATTTTATATTTTACTTCTTCATTCACACTAGTACAATGAAATAGTTTTTTTAACAATGCCATTGACTTGATAATGTGGATTTTAAATACATTTTACAAACTTAAAAATATTTTTTAAAGTTTAAATTCAGTAAGAAAATATCATTGGAAGCATGTGATTTATGTTAAATATTGTTAATTTTCAGAAATTATTATTTTTATTTTATTCGTAACTATCCGTTACCTTCTACAACTAATTAGATTACAATAATTACAATTAATATTGTATTTATATTTTTTTCTATTATATTTTTGATATTTTTTTCTCTGAAATTCTCGGCTTTCCAACGATATATTATACGTATACCTTCTGACCTTTATTTCCGGAGATTCATTTGGGACGCGGATAAGTATTTTTCTTTTTTTTTTCCCCTTTATTCAATTATCAAATTCATACAATAGTTATATTTAGCCATTTTTAATAAATTCTAACAACGAGAGACAGTCAAGTTTAAAAAACAAAACAACTTAAAGGAAGGAGATGGTCCGGGGTTGCGGTCATAAATAGGCTAAATAGTGGTAAAACTATGTTATTGAAAGCCAACGTTTCGACCCGACTTTGCAGGTCTTCATCAGGGAGGTGTGTTCAGCTAGAAGTTTCACTTACAACTGTTCTAAGTGTTTCAGTTCTAAGTGAAACTCCTAAATGAACACACTTCCCTGATGAAGACCTGCAAAGTCGGGTCGAAACGTTGGCTTTTAATAAAATAGTTTTACCACTATTTAGCCTATTTATGACCGCAACCTCCGACCATCTCCTTCCTTTATAATGCAAGGGTCAACTATTAAATATTCAACAAAACAACTTATTTTAGAGGAAGGCGTATATGAACATGGAGAATTTAAGCCCTGTAAAATGACATAAATGTGGATAAGGCCTAGCTGATATTAAAAACTACTTAATAATACACTGATATACCGAATTTGATCAAAATCGTTTCAGCCGTTTTCGAGAAAATAATAATAATGTGTAACATCGATTATATAAAATGACACCGGTTAGCCGATTTTTACGAAAAAGTTACTGTAACATCTCATGTATATGCAAACATTAAATATGGAATTTCAGTTTCTTACGACTTTTCTTTTTTGTGCTATATTGTTAGCACACACACACAGACATATTGCGGGACTTGGTTATTTGGACTCAGGGTACCTCAAAACATGCATTTCCGTTGAAAACTCGAAGATTCGAAAATTTTCACGATCGCAATACTGTCCCTTACTATATATTTCATATATATGTTAGTGAAAGTAAAAAATCAACTAAGGTATGTACTTTAGACCATAAGATAGAAATAAAAACATCAACAAGGCGAGATTAATAATATAAAATATAAATTATAAATAATAATAACTCCTTATAAATAGGATTAAATGATGAATATTTCCCTAGCTTACAGTATGCAGGTCCGATTTTTCTGTGATATTTTAATCCATATCTTCAATAAAACTCGTTATCATTTGGTTGTCGACACTATTTTTTCCTCTTTCCCTCTCTCTTACATGTCGTCGCGTTAAGATGAAATTTTGAATAATAGCCACACAGAAGATGAAATGCTTTCTGTTAGATGGAAGAAGTTAATAAGAGGTTCATATATAACCCAGTAAATCAACCTTAAACAACTTAGAAAGAAAACGGAAATAACTTATAGGATAACATAATAATAACCAATAATTTCGTTTATAAAATGTTGGAATGAAAGAGTGTTGGTGGGACTGAGTGGTTTGAAGGTTTCGAGTGCGTGTAATGAGTGTAATCGACTCTCGCACAAGGTTATGTTTGTTATCCAATGGGAGCGGTTTCGGTCCCAGGACAAAAATACAGCTTATCTCAGTACAATTATGAAATCGTTTCACAATCCTCGACCTCAAAAGCCTTGTGAATGCTCCTCCATCCGTTATCTTTGGTGTTTTAAAATAGAATGAATATTTTTTCCCATCTTTATATCTTTTAATCATATTTCCCTATTCCTCCCCCATCCCAAAAATGGTGAACAATTGCACAACATCTGAGGTTATCGGAGGTATTTAAATAATAGTAGGCCCGTGCGAAAAATTCGCACAGCATATTGTTTTCAAATGCCTAATTATTAAGAAAAAAAAATAATGCACAACGTATCAAAAGATAAAAAAATCAATTGTTCCTTTATCGATAAATGTAAACGACAAAGGAAACAAAAATTATTTTAAATCTTCATAAATGTTTGGAACCGACATGTTTACAAATTTCAATAACCTGTATCTTTGCTAAAAATTGTCTGATTTCGAGATTTTTTTTTTTCCTTTTGTTGGGAATTCAGTAATCTTTTATAAAGTCAAAGGGAAAAGTGTGTAATTTTTTAGTTATTCGCAAATAAAGTGTGTTTTCTTTCATAACTTGTTTGCCTGAATTTTCGGGTTGATTGGACTATTTTGCCCGCCTGAAGGAGAAGGAAGCCTTCGAAATTGGTGGCTCAATCTTCAGGTGTAGAATTAACGATGATATGGCTTGCAACATCTCACCAAAACACCATTGATAAATAATATAAACTCCTCCTCTCTCGGTCATAGAGGCCTCAAGTCGACGAAATGAAACATGTATTCAATGACAGTACTACAATTAACGTAAGGTTGTGTGGATGCGAATCCTATACTTTGCGTAATCTCGAAAATAGTACGTTTTAGGGCTTAAAAAACGGAGGAACTATCCGGGTCTTGCTGTACGCATCAAAATCTTCAAGGTCCCATTTGTCCCGTATCGATCTACAGACCTACCACCGTTCCTATATTGAAACCTAGCAAAATGTTTGTATCGACTTTATTTATTTTAGAAAGAAAAACAAAAGTGGAGAATACGATTCGCTAACCCCCATTCATGGTATTTGAGCATGACAGGAACTTATATTTGGTACAAAATCTATTTCGAGCCTAACTGTAATAATATATGTGTGGATACCGAAATGTTTATTTTTTATTTTTCATTAGTTCATACCCTTGACCTTTCTTCATTAATTACTTTCTTCTCACTTCTTGCACGTACACGTCTTGAGATCCCCTCGGTGCAAATCTGTGCTCCGGAGGTACAGGACACAATGTCCATATTTTTATTAAATAATTTAGTAACTTAGAAACAAATTTTAATAGCTCGATGTTATGAAAAAATTGTCCTGATGAACAAATACTAAAATTGACATGGTATTCTTTACCTACGGAGTACAGAAATAACCAAGTATCACAAATAGTCTGTTTGTGGTTGTGTGTGAACAGTCTATCTCAAAAACGCGTGCGATAATGAAATCATGTATTTAATGTGTCTTAAGCCAGTTTCCCACAATGAAAATATTATATAAATACAAAGAAAGGATATGGTCCGGGGTGGCTGTCATAAATAGATTAAATAGTGGCAAAATTATTTTATTAAAAGCCATGTTTCGACCTGACTTTGCAGGTCTTCTTCAAGGAAGTGTGTTCAGCTAGGAGTTTCACTTAGAACTGACTCTTTTGAATTTCTATTTCCAGTTCTAAGTGAAACTCCTAGCTGAACACACCTCCCTGAAGAAGACCTGCAAAGTCGGGTCGAAACGTTGGCTTTTAATAAAATAGTTTTGCCACTATTTAGTCTATTTATGACCGCCACCCCGGACCATCTCCTTCCTTTATATTGCAACGGCCAACTATTAAATATTCAATAAAACTAGTTATGGTCTAATAGTAAACTAATTCAAAAATTTAAAAATAAGAAATTATGCAATTAAATATTTCTTTTTTAGCTCCCTTCGTGTGAGTGGACGTACTATATTTTTTATTTATTTATTATTTTTTGTTTTGTTTATTTGATGAAAGTTTTGAATTTTCTTCAAACGATCTTCACGCTAGGCGGAATAGAGTGAAGTTTTTAAGCCAGATTGGCCCCAGAGGTGAACGATCCCCGAATCGGTTTCCAGAAGGCCTTGGTCCCAGAGCTCGTTAATCGTGGACATTTAGATGACAACTCTTCCTTTCCATTTGCCAAGGAGTCGAGGACGCAATAAAATGAGAGGGAATGAGGCAGCATTAGCTGAAGCAATAATGTAAAATTGGGAGTCGGTGTAGAGTTCGTTTCCGATGTTCGATGGCCATTCTGATAAAGGTTTCCGGTTTTTCCAGTCCTAAAACCAATAAAAAGGAAATGGTTGAATTTTATCGTACAAAAAAACATCATTATCAATTCCTAAAAAAAATATAAATAAAAATGTGTTGAAGTATTGTCTGCTTTGAAGCGATATGTGAAAAAAAAAAAGAAAAAATGTAAACTTGTTTTTACTTAGTTTATTATTTATTTTACTAGAAAAATAACCATGTTATTGTACGTCTTATTTTCACTAAAGAAGAATTCTTTAAATGGTGACCGATAAATTAAATAACCTTTTTATTTGTTAATGAATATTTAATAGTTGACCGTTGCATTATAAAGAAGGTCCGAGGGGCGGTCGTAAATAGGCTAAATAGTGGTAAAACTATTTTATTAAAATCCAACGTTTCGACCCGACTTTGTAGGTCTTCTTCAGGGCTAGAACGGACAAGATACAAAAATATATAGAGAATTGTGGAAGTTACGTAATATTTAGAAAAAAAAAAAACCTATAAATATTATATATCTTCCAGGATTCTCTATATCTTTTTGTATCTTGTTCTTTCTAGCCCTGAAGAAGACCTGCACAGTCAGGTCGAAACGTTGGCTTTTAATAAAATAGTTTTACCACTATTTAGCCTTTTTATTTTTAATATAAATTTTACTAGTTTGCTCATGCGAATAATTTGCAGACAAAATTATTTAGTGAAGTAATAGCAAAACAATTTGGAAATAAATATATCCGATATATTATGTGAGGGAGGAATTAATTGTTTTTCCTTGCTCGATTGCAATGTTACATTTAACATAATATAAAAAAATATTTGTACTAATTTCTTTGCTAGAGCCTATTTTTAAACACTGACTGCAAAGAGAATATTCAAAATAAAGTCTCGAACATGAGGATTTCTAAATTATTAAAAAATATAAAATGTATAAACAAAAAAATGCCTTTAAGAAATAATAAAGTATATATCAGCCAGGAGAAAAAGGGTAGTAGAATATTTAATCCAGTATCTTTAAAGGGAAGAAATTATATAGTACACCAAAACCAATGGACTGTATCTTTGCTAATAATTGTCCGATTTTTTAAAAAGTAATTTAATAATCTTCCTAATTATTATGGGTACAATCGAGAAAAGTACTTTATTTTTCGAGAACTATGAAAATTCGTATTTCGAGCTGCGAAATGCAATCTCAACTCAGTTTTTCCTTATAAAAATATTTGAATTCATTTTACTCCTTCGGCCAGTTCAAATTATTTAAATTTGACAAATTTCTAATATTATCATGGGAACAATCGAGAAAAAACTGGATAGTTTTTGAATTATTCATAAATAAAACTTCTTTTCCTTCTTAATTTTTTTCCACTTGAATTTCGGGTGATGTGACTGTTTTTCACACCTGGAGATGAACAAGATCTTTAAAATTAAGGTTTTAAAATGGATTTGATGAAGAATTGACGAAGTTATGTCGTTGCGACAAAAAACACGTTTTAGAAATAATATAGAAGATACTCTGTTATCGCTTTCATCTTTTATCTTTTTCATGAAAATAATTGAAGCAAACAGTAAGTTCTTTATTTTAAACGTAATTTTTAAGACTTGAAAAATTTATTTCGTCACTTATAGATTCCTGTCATAGAGATCTTAGGAAAAAAAAAACACATTTTCATTATCACTATAGATGATAAATTATCGAAAAATTACTATTTGAAAGTTTTTTTTTCAGAAATCAAAATTGTGTTCATGTATTTATATTTATTACTATACATGCCAGGTCATCGAAATGAGAAACCAAAGCATTTTCAATAATTTATTTTTAAAGTGAAAACTTCTTTAAGCGCGTTTTGCCCTTTTTTGTGGAGGGCGAATGAGATTAAGCCTTCAGATTTCCTATGTGTAACGCGCTCGGTTTAAATCGGCTGGAGTCGATTAATTGAAGTGTTTTTGCATATGGATCAAAATATCTAAAAAAAAAACTACAATTCGGATCTGAATATTGTTAGCAAGGGAAATGTTTCATTCTCTTTGTAATGAGCTATTATTCAAAATTGTATCTTAATGCGACGTCATATTAAAGAGGCGAAAAGATAAAAAATAGTGCCGAAAACCATATGATAACGAGTCTTATATGAATTAAAATATCTCAGAAACTTAAAATCAGACCTGCTTACTGTATGCGAGGGAATTGTTCAATAATTTATGCTCTTCATAATGAGCTATTATTTCTAATTTATATTTTATATTATTAATCTCGTCTTGTTGATGTTTTCACTACGTGTGGTCTAAAGCACATTTCTTAGTTGTTTTTTTTTATTGTTGATAGTTTTTCAATTCTTCTTTCAACTAGAACTTTTTCCGTTGCAACTTTTAACTAATAAAGATTTTATAGAACTTTAATTAAAAAAAAAAATGTTTTTTAAACGTTCTACCGATTTCGATAATAATCGATCTAAAAATTTCATTTATTCATAGCTACTCAAATAAATGACCCTTAAGAATCATCTTATTCATTTAAGACAAATTATTATTCTAATCTAAACCCAATTACTGTTTGTTTTTCATTTAACGGAACATTTTTTAACTACATGTTAAAGTTTTAACATAAATCTGGAACTTTATTATAATAAAGCTCCTTAGAGAAGAATAGTTGGGGTGGTCAGTCAAAAAAGAAGGCAAAAATAAATGATAATATTTATTTTTACATATGCCGACGTTTCGTGGTTATTTTCTTAGCGCTGATGAAGGCCTGAACTTCAGGTCGAAACGTCGACATATGTTATCATTCATTTTTGCCTTCTTTTTTGACTGACCACCCTAACTATTCTTCTCTTCATTATCCACAACAGTCAACCATTTACCAATTATTTTAAGAAATATTTTACTATAACGTTTCACAGAAACTGTTAAAAATAAGACGTTGAAAAAAGTTCCATAAAATTTTTAACCTCTTTAGGGCAAGTTGCTCCAACTCAGTAAAGCTTAGATTAACCGTTATCTAAGATTAAAATAAGTTTTTTAAGGTCGACCGATCAAGATTAAACTTGGTTTAATCTTAGATAACGCTTAATCTAAGCTTTACTGAGTTGAAGCAACTGGCCCTAAACGGGAACTTATAAACGGCTAAATCATGCTAAGTTCTGTTTTTTATAAAAACATGAATTATTCAATTTTTTTTATCCCTCCAACTGTACAACAATTATCCCAATTCGAAAAAAAAAAATTGTTTAATAAGCTTTATGTTCACATTAATTAAGTTGGGGTTTGTTATCGAATGAGTTACTATTCACTTTGATTATTTTTGTAAGAAATATTGGATATTTTTTCACCCAAAATTAGTATTTTTTTTTGTTGTGTAATAAATTTTATAATTAATTTAAACAAATATTTATTCTATGAATGTTTATTTTGATTGGAAGCCTAATATATTAAATTACATATGAATAAAAGATAAGTGGAAAAGAAGTTTTTTTTTCTTATCGTTCCTGTTACATAATATCAGCGCCGTAACTGGTTACAATGTCGCTTTCCCCATAATAACCGTTCTATTAATAAGGTCCCTTTTGCATTCCAACTGTTACTAATATATTTTTTTTAACGTGTTTCATTATTGAAAATAATAAACCAAAACAATTATAAAATAAAAAAAAAAGATGCAAATTATTTTACAATGGCTTGTTATTTCCAAAAAGTTCGTTCCTTTTCACGGAGAGGGAAATAAATGAAGTGTGATAGCTCCAATTGACCTAAATAATTTGTTTTTTCATCAGTAATTTACTAAGAAATAAAAAAAGCAATCTCTATTGCTTCAGTGGATATGTGACTTTCCAAAAATCAAATACAAAATAAATAAAAAACCTGCTTCGCTGAAGATTATGTTGTAAATTTCTAAAACACGATATCTTTGCACCAAATCGTCCGATTTTAATGATTCTTTTTTTTCTCTTCAAAATGTATACTTTTTGACTTATTCGGAAATGTAATTTTACCAACCCTCGTGCTAATAAGTTTTTTCCACCTTCTTTTCGGTGAAGTATGTCATATTTTTAAATTTAAAGGTCTTTGAAGGATAAGACTTCAGCCAAATTTCATTGAAATCCGTATTAGTTTAGGCGCTTCACGAAGCAGATAATCTATAGCGACGTAGGTTTTTTCGGCCGCCATCTTGAAAAGAAATGGAGATGTCGAGGTAGGAGGATCATCGTCGGGTGGTCAGTTACTTCAATTCAAATTTTCATAGTATCGGTCTATAATTCTCGAAGAAAATCCGTGGACGATGGACAGACAGAATTTTTTTAGTTAATATAAACGTAAATTTCAGATTTTGAAGAAGGTGGGGTTAATTTTTTTATTTTATTACAATGGTACATTATTGTTTAAACTTATTTATTGAAAAATTTTACAATCTGTCTCTAGGACATTTATAATAGAGTTCACAGATCAGATTTACACTCTATGTACAATAAATAAAATAAAATAAAAGGCACATTATTAAAAATAATAAACCAAAAATAAATATAAATAAGTAAATATTTTATAGTCACATCCTTCAGGTTTGGGACCATTTTCTCATATTTTTTTTATATATATTTTAGGCCAAAGGTCACCAAATATACACAATTTTTTTATCTCCTGTATTCTTTATTCAACGTTTCGGCTTCAGGAGCCCTTTTCAAGATCCATGCACCACGTCATAAAATTTTTAAAATCTATCATTGCATTCTTTTATTTTAAAGAATGTCGTTTTTCCATTTCTCTTTCGCATATATAAAAAAATTATAAATAAGTATTATACATATTTTAATGATCAATTGTGTAAAAAATAATTTTAGATTAAGCGCTATAAATAGCCTGGACTTTTAGCTTCCTGTTTTCTCTTTCAAATATTAAACAGGTTTTGACTGAACTTTATGAATATTTTAAGATTAATCTCATGAAACATTGCATCTTAATTATTATAACGCAAAAATAAAATTTTGGATATTCAAAATTTTTCTAATACTTTGAAAACAACTGTTTACATTTACGTTCTTCAAAACAAACAAATATTGTCAAATTGTAAAATAACAAATAACAAAATACTTTATGCATTCTTTTGTGTTTCCAAAAACAAATGAATAAATATTTTTAAAGTAAGGTTTTTATGTTATTTATCGATTGAATAACTGATTTTTATTTTTTTAATTCTTGTTTTCTAATCTCAGAGAGTCTCTCTCTTTGGACGCATCCAGCCTCTTATTTAAAAGGATGTTCTTAATTAAGTAATTAATTTACAAAAACCTGGTGGTTATTAGTGTTGCCCAAAATCGGTCTTGGTCTTGCTAAGTGCAAGGCACCAAGATTTTTTGAATAAAAATTGAGGCAAAATAGTTACTGATACTTGACAGTCTTAGTCACTATATGTTAATAATTGGTTTAACTAATATACTTTTGCATTTAACCCCTCTAATTTTTCATTCGGGCTTAATTACATTTCTCCTATCTAAAAAATTACAGTAATATCTCTTAATAAGCAATAAGCTAATAAGTGAGTGCAAGACTCTAGTACAAGACCAAGACCATGACCAAGACTGGTCTCAGTCTCGCATTTGGGCAACACTAGTGGTTATACGTGATCTCTGTCAAATCACCTCTTATCCAACCGTTGACCATACAGTTCTGAAGTTTTTTTTATTTCAGCAAAAAAAATGACGATTTTATTTTATAGTTAGACAGTTCCTAAACTCATCGCTGAGTTTAGGAACTTGTCCTTCAATTTGCCTAACATCATCACCCTTTTTTTTGGCAAAATAAGATTAGTTTTGACAAGTCTTTAAGCATAAAAAATGGCCCTAAATTTATTAAAACTGATATAATAGTCCGTGGTACAGACCACTTTTTATCAAATTATTAACATTCGCTGACGCTTTGTAAATAGTTTCATCTCATTGTAACCTACAACTATTATATTTACGAAAACTCTCAGAATTGGAGCGTTTTCAATCTGGGGACCGACAAACTTTGTCTATTTAATTAGGTACTAAAAACTCTTGAACTTTTTACTTTCCACTTGAATCATAAGATAATTTGAGCACAGAATCGATAAAAAAGGTGGCCTTCAAAAATATTGAACCGTTTGGCCTTTATAACTTCGTTATTTTTGGAGATGAAGGTCACGCAAAACCTACACTCCCAAAATGACCAGGTTGTATAGTCCAAATGGCGCAATATTTTTGTAGGCCACTTTTTTTATCGATTTTGTGTTCAAATTATCTTACGATCCAAGTGGAAAGCAAATGTGTATTTACGAGTTTTTATTGCCTAATTAAATAGGCAAAGTTTGTCGATCTCCAGATTAAAAACGACACAATTTAAAGAGTTTTCGTAAATAAAATAGTTGTAGGTTACGATGAGATGAAGCTATTCACGAAGTTTCAGGCGGATGTTAATAATTTCTTAAAAATGGGGTCTGTACCAAGGACTGTATTTTTTTTTAGTTTATTATCCACTTTTTTATAATTCAGAACCGTTAGTTTACTTGAAGAATTTCTATTTTATTATATTCATTTCTTATATAACTTCATATTCCTTTTTTCTGTTTTACATTTTATTCTAAGATTCCCATTTTAATACTTATGTCACCTTTTTTGATTATGTTTACTTCATCATTCCACACTTTGTAACGGTTATTATTATTTATCTCTTAGTTCTTACTGTTGTCATTATTCTAACAACTTCATTTTACTTTAATTTTTTACCTACACTACTAATGTTTCTCATACCTTGTTATCTGGTTCTTTTCTTAGCCCTGAAGAAGGCCTGAACTTCAGGTCGAAACGTCGGCAAATGTCAAAATAAATATTATCATTTATTTTTGCCTTCTTATTTGACTGATCACTCCAACTATTCTTCTCTTCATTATTCACGACAGTCAACCATTTATCCACAATTTCTATTTTAAATTGTTAGAATCTGGTTGACTCTTAGATTTAAAAATTTGCTTATTTTTCAACGCATTTCATAACGAGAGTTCTAAATAGATAATTTTTATTATTATCTGCTTAACGATTTTTTTTAATTAGAATTTTTATCTTTTCTATTTCTAAAACATTTTTCAAGTTCTTATTTTACACGCAGTTTAATGAATTTCACCGGTGGTTGATAAGTTATTGTTAAATACTTGTTATTTTTAACGGTTATAGTTATTTCAACTTGAACAGTTAAAACGTTTTCAAGGCTTCCTTTCCGCTTCAATTATTAAAATATAATCGGCCATTGTCGCGTATCATGTATGTGATTGTTAAATATTCAATTTACATATTTCCCTCATGTTATATTCATTGCGTTACCTTTTTTGTTTAATATTCATGACGAGTGTGGTATTAGCAGACTAGATCTTATTATTTATTTATTTTTATCATTTGGTCGCTCCTCTGGAAACGTCTAAAAAAAGAAACAAACATCATGAGTGCGGTGTTGAGGTTTTAGGGCCCGAAGGCAAGGCCAAAACCATTATGGTTGAGAAATGCCAGATGGCTCAGCGATATTACTAGTTTCTTCCTCCAACGCTTAATAGAGTTAATTTAAATAAAGTCAAAGATATGTATTTTTATCTACCACAGGCGGATCTACGGAGGTGCTTTCGGGATGAAGCCCGTCCAAAAATATAACCATGTTTTATGAAAAAAATTATCTCTTGAAAGTATTATTGTTCGTCTAATTACATTTAATAGAACTTAAAGAATCACTTAAACACCATTTCATAAAGGTAGTTAGTTTCGTTCTTTCTTCCGAAGTAAATATCCTAATTTATACATAAAATATATATATATATATTTCGGGCTGAATCCCCCCCAAAATTAAACCGTGGATCCGTTATTGTTACTTACTTAAATGATCTAGGATGTACTCTTTTCACTATACTTTTATCATTTCCACAACCATGGCAACGTTTCGGCACCTTACCCTATTTTCAAGCCTTCTAAAAATGCTTATTGAACATTAATATTTTACAATTTAAATAGATTATGGTAGTACACTCTGTCTTCCTAACGGCGGACCAACCCCCATTTTACAAAGTATACAACTGTTTTTTTATGTACTACTCATTGCTCAAATTATATAACTTTAATTTACATGCATTCTGCCGTTAAGATTGTATTTTTTTTTATTAACATAAAATTAACTGAACGAAACCACAGCTCGGACACATTTTTAATTTCTTTTAAAATCCATTGTATACATAGCGCCTTATTGCCAATTTTTGTTTCATATTAGTTTATTGCCAATGAAACTTGGTTAAAGTCTTCTTTTCGATGTCTTTAAATTTATTTATTTAACATACTTCAACGAAAAGAAGCTGGAAAAAAAGTTAGGAGGGGTGGTAAAATTAGATCCCGAATAACTCAAAAAGTATATAGTTTGTTAATATTTCAGTTTACGAAATTTCCTAAAAAAAAAGAAAAAAAAAAAACAAACGTTAATCTCGGACAATTTGGAGCAAAGATAGGGTCTCTAGATGTTTTTATTTGTTCTACTGTAAAGGTTATATCGTTTGTTTTGAATTTGTTACTGAAGTAATGCTATTTTTTTTTGTTTTAAGCAAATTACTAACGATGAAAAAACAAATGTTTAGTCCAATAATTGGGATCTCATTTTATTTCTTTTTCTTTGTCATTAGGAAGTTAATGTTACTTTGGATGTATAATTGTTTCGGAATAATAAACCATTGTGAAATAATTTGCAGCGTTTTTATTTGTATACAAAACCGTAAAACTATTTAGTTTAAGCTTTGAAATCGTTAATCCGTATAATTCGTTTACGTGCATTTTTTTTTTTTTTTTTTTATCGCTTAACCGTTCTTTGTTTAAATTAGCACTTCAATGTTGCTCATTAAAATTTATGAAAAAGGTTATTTGCAATCTCATCGCATTTATGGAAACCATTTTTTTTTTTTTAGTGATAAAAGGTAATTTATCTTAATATGTATGTAAGTGGGCATATGTTGTCGGTGATTATCTTTTTGAAATGATGTTATGTCATTAGCAAGATCCGAATTTTTGTTCAATTTTATATTTCGTTTGCGTTGTTATTTTTAACAGCTGATCTAAAATCTCTACGAATTAGTACACTGTGATGCAATAACCCAAATTTTATTTTGCATATTTGAGGATAACTGCATATAATTGTATATTTGAAGATAAATGCTTATAATTGCACATTTTTATTAATTTAAAGAAATAAACAAAATATATGTATGTATCTGAATATTTATTTATTTATATATACAAATTAAAATGCAATATTGAAGATGCAATTCAAGAATAAATTCCTGGAAACCCATTTCGACGTAAACATTATACTAAGTTTCTATTTTAGTTTGTTGCCTACGTTCTAATAAGTCTAATTCAAATGTTTTATCTATTTTACCCTATTTATTTCACAAGTTCTTTATTATGCTATTGTTTCAACAAATTCTCATGTTAGATTTTTATCCATTAACATACAAAATTTTAAAGCGTTTCCACACTTATTGTGCCATATCTGTTATTTTTTATTACTATACTTATTTAATTATTTGTGAATAAAATGATTGTTTTTTTTTGTTTGTATATAATTTGTACTATTTGGATATTTAAACGATTTTAATGTGATTCATGTTATGTTTTCGTTACCATTATAATGTCTGTACGTATGTATATTATAAACTTATTAGCCGTCTATGTTTAGTTATTTTCATTCATTAGTTTAGACATAAAAAAAATGAAATTATTGTAATTTTTAACTCCTCCATAACTTTTGTTGGTACTTCATTATATTTAAATACGTTATTGTCCTATTAGTAATCAATTAATTAGTAAATTTAGTATATATAGAGACCAGTTACTGCATTTTCATGTTTTTTTAGCTGCATATTTCGATGTTTTTTTACTGCATATTATATGGCATATTCGGTGGGTTTTTACTACATAAAAATTCGGGCCTTGGTCATTAGTCATTAATGTTGGTATTTATACACTATTTGGTATTTATATAAAATCGTATTAATGGCTTGAAAATAAATTGTATAAAATCGCTTTTATTTACAAATGACTTAAGAAGTACACAATTTTTGGTTCATTAAAGCTAAATTGTATTTGAAAGCTTCTCGAATTCCATACAAAATGGAAAAAAAAGAATCATCGAATCTTGTTCGATAAGATATTTTTATTATATATTTTTTTGCTGTTTATATTTTTTTAGGAGAGCACTATTATGAATTAATATTTGACATATTGCAATAGTATGAGAACAATGTTGAAATGAAACAATTTATACCGACCGAAGGAGCATTGTTGTTTCAAATATTTTTTTGAAAAAAAAATAAGGGCGGATTCGGATTTTTATTTGCGAATAACTCAAAAAGTAAAATATTTTCAAGTTAATTTATCGTCAGCCATATTTACACCAATTTTTTTGTCAACTTATTGACTACTCATCACAATTACGACGTTCTCGCTCAAGTCTAAAAATTTTTTAATTTACAACCATATATTAACTTTAACATATTTCAAATTATAAAGATTGTTTTTATATACCTAAAAATACCCATCATGCACCTGTCCAAAAAGTAATATAATGGTTCTGTACTGTTTTATATTGTAATTAGAGATAAAAATGTATAAGAGTAGACGAATAAATGTAAAAACATGCGAATTCGTTCGAAGTTTTTCTCGAATGATTATGGTCGAATTTCGATCACTTGAGCGAATATTAGTTCAATTAAAAAGGTATGGAGGATAATAGTGTGATCAATTGGACACTTCGGATCAGGGATACTCAATCTTCCCCCAAGGTCCCATATACGTCGATGTTAGTTAAGTTTAGTGTTGCCCAAAATCGGTCTTGGTCTTGCACTGTTGCAAGCCCAGGACTATTAAAAAAAATCGATTTTTTGAATAAAAATTAAGGCAAAATAGTTATTAACATTTGACAATCTTAGTTACTATATGTAAAGAATTGGTATAACCAATATACTTTTGCATTCGGGCTTTGTTTGGTTTCTCCTATCTAAAAAATACAGTAATATCTCTATAGTAATAAGCAACTGCTAGACTGTTGTGAGATCTTGCACAAGACCAAGACCATGACCAAGACCTCGGTCTCGCATTTGGGCAACACTAGTGGTTATACGTGATCTCTGTCAAATCACCTCTTATACTATCGTTGGCCAAGAAAAAGTTCTGAAGTTTTTTTTTTTTTATTTCGGCAAAACAAAATGACGATTTTATTTTTGAGTGTAATTGACTTTATTTTATAGTTGGACGAGTTTCTAAACTCAGCGTTGAGTTTTTTTATTTTTGCTCTTAAAACACTATGCGCAGGTGCCATTAGTATTATTACCGCTAGAATGCATTGATTCACTTTTCAAATGTTCGACTTGAAATCCCTGGTATAGGGCACAGGCGGATTTACGGGGGGGAGGGGCTTTCGGGCTGAAGCCCTCCCCCCCAAAATGGTAAAATATAACCATGTTTTATGGTAAAAAATATTAAAAAATTAAGTCTTAAAGTATTATTGCTCGTTTAATTACATTTAATATGACTTCAAGAATCACTTAAACACCATTCCATGTAGGTAGTTAGTTTCGTTCTTTCTTCCGAAGTAATTATCCTAATATATATATATATATATGAAAAAAAAATCTTTCGGGCTGAAGTCCCCCCCAAAATCAAATCTTGGATCCGCTAGTGGTATAGGGTAACTGTTTTATGACAGTAAACTATAAATTTAAAGGTTTGGTAGTTTTTACATGTTTGTGTAAAGATATATATATAGGCTTTCTAACTATGGTGTCTCTCTATCTATGTTCACTTCATCGCCATTTTGTATTCCAGCGGCCATGCGGACGTTCATTTTTCGTCTCAGGCCTGTTGACATGTCCAAACCTTAGTATAAAATAAGTGACTAAATTTTTAAATAAGATTTTTTTGCCACTGGCTCTCGGACTAACTGTTTATTATATCTACAGTAGTAAGCTAGAGAGAGAATCACTTTAATATCATAGAAGGGTGCTACCCAATTACATTGGGTTTCTTTAAACACAGCATACTTATTAATCCCTACAGACAATTTTCCAAAACTAATATACAATTATATAGTATTAACAATATGTATGAGTATAGTATAGAATTTTTTTTTATCTATATATATTTTTTTTTTATTATAAATTTTTTTTCCTATATTTTTTTTTTATTTTTTTTTAACTATTTCTTTCATTCATTTATTAGCATTATACATCCCTTTCTGTTCCTTCTCTCAGCTTATAGACGTTCTTCTCGTAACTGATAGACTGTTGCGAGACTCTTGCGCAAGACCAAGAAGACCTTGACCAAGACTGAGTTTGCAAGACCAAGACTAGTTAAGTTGGACAATAGTGTTTCCATTAGTTTGTGAAATGTCTTAACGCACCTTAACCCCCGAATTTTCAATCGCTGAAGAGGCTTCCTTGTAAGATCTGTTGAAGGTTGAGATTTGAGAGTAGAAAGAGTTCTTCTGTTGCAGAAGTCGGGATGCTATTCCTGTTCCAGAAGACCTTGAGGCTCGCCCCTTCGCTCTTTTATTTTTTTTTCCACTTTCTGCCGTCTGTTGCTTCCTTGGCTCTGATCTTTTGTTTTTATGGCTCTCTTGACCCCCTTCGTTAGCATTCTAACCCACCTATTTCTCTTTTTGTATTTTTTTTTCGAAACGAAAATTCATCGAACCGCGGAACGTTGCCAAGGAAATGTGTCTCAAGAGGTCCAGGCAATAACTATTTCAAATTTTATTGTTTTTTTTTTTTTAGAAATAAACAAAAAGCTTGAGGACTAGAGTTCCGCAACTGAGGTCCTATTTCCATTTCCTCTTATTTAAATTTAAAAAAAAAAATTGAAAATTCGTTCGCTATGATTGGATCCTTATAAAAAATATTTATTTGATATATATATATTTTTTATTAAGCTATGTATATAACTAAAATAATTATCAACCCAACTACCGGTATAGGTATAGTTTTGAACTATCAAAAAAACTAAATACAAAAAAAATAAAATAAAATTTTGAACCTTTTTGAAGGTGTTAAAACAAAGTGTTAAATTGCAAACGTTAAATAAAAAAAAAAATCAAGATATTTAGCAAAGTATTTTTTAATTAAGTTTTATTATTATAATTATATCATTTTTACAATCGAGGTCTTCTTAAACGACCTACGTATTCAATAAAGGAGGTTACATTTAAAAAAATAATAATAATTTTTTTTTTAATTTTAATTTTTTTTTTTACATTTAAATGATTGCATTAATATTTGTTCGTTAATAAAACCAATATAATGTACCAAAAATGTTATTATATCACTATAACTAAGCCATTTATGGGCACTGAATGGTGTGGTGGAGGCCTATAGGCACCCACGCCAGTACCGCTTTTCTGCCACATAAGTGCATTTTCTACGGAACTGCTTAAACATTTGTAAAAAATAATCAGCGTTTTAGAAAGAGAAATATATTCTCCAGATGGTTTATTTCAGCACGTTTTGCGTTATTGTAGGCCGTTTAATTACAAACGACGCTTGATTTGTAACTTGAAAATTTTTTGTTAAAAAAATTGACTTTACTGGTGTTTTTCATAGCCTAAGCCAATTATTTTTTAATATTTCTTCTTGTTTTATTATTCTATAACTATTCAGCTTTGGTAAAAGACCAACTATGAGGAAATTAAGCCAAATGCTGATTCTCAGTGACCAAAAAACAAACTAAAGTCAAAGTCGTCAATCTGCCATCTTTGGACGCCATTTTGGGGCAGTGCGTTCACTTTTTTTTGTGGGAACATTGGCTTTTTTTTTTTAATAAATAGTTTCAAGGAACACAACGATATACAATTTATAGGGATGTGGGAGGGGGGAGGGGAGGGTGCACCGTAAGGGAGTCTGGCCCACCGTGTATTAGTCTCACATTTGGGCAACAGCTTTAGCGTGGAGCTTTGTATCCCTCAGCAACTTGGCCCTCATAGGCCCTACAGACAAGCATAATCTTTGAAAATTTCATCTACATCAGTAGGTCTCTGATCCAGTCACATATATCAGACTACAGACATAAAAAACTAAATTTGTTTCTTGATGTCTAAAACGTTAAAACATAAAAAATTTACGGTTCCGAGGACTTTTAATCCCTACTATAAATTAATAATAAGTAACAATCAATCGATCTTAATAAATTTTTATCGGCTTTATCGGTGTTTATCTCGAAGTGGTTTGATATTCCAATGTCAAGAGAATCATTTTCATTTGGCTGATTGTTAAAAGCAATCAGATAAGATAAAGGACATTACATAAGTAAAATTGTATCTACAAGTGTTTTTTAAAACTTGTAAAAGTTTTTTTTATATGAGATTTTAAAAGTGACTAGAAACTTTTAACTGCATATCAAGAAAAATTTATTGTACAATTAAAAAATTATTTTAAAACTTCATACTTGTTTCAAACCAACATGTTTACAAAGTTACAATAAGCTGTTGCAGCTTTGCTAATAGTGGTTCGATTTTCATGATTTTTTTTTTTTTTGTAGGGAATTCAGTAATCTTTTAAATAATTATGAATGTGATCGAGAAAAAAATATTTACCTTTTGAGTTAGTCGCAAGTAAAGTTTTTTTTCATGAACTTTTTAAACTTTTTCCCTTAGGGATGTGACTATATGATTCTTCACTGCTCCATAAAATTCCCTTTCGTTTGATATACCTCATTCATCTAAATCCATGTTACGTAAAACAATAATGATGATTGAAAAAATAAATTACTGTCTTCTAAATAATCACACATACTTAAAAGTAATTGTTAGGTATTTATTAAAATAAATATTTAATATTTTATTGGAAACTTGTCGATCTGTAGTTAAATGTTGAATAGACTATCATGATAATATTATATTGTATGAACGAATAAACACGGTTTTGCGCACGTCGGTTAAGCGTCGAATGCATTAGGGAGAAGTATATCATATGTGAGAGTTTTCGTTGAATTATAATAGTCATGTAATGTAAACTAATTTTTTAACAGAAGTAAGTAATTTCAGATATGGAAGTGGAAGTAAAAATTATAGACGGTACGAAACGTTTATTAAAACAATTAATGTTTCATTAAATCATGTGGTTTTATTATCCATATGTTCAATTAAAACATATGTTTTTCATAGCCGTCGAGTGTATTATATTTTTTTTTTAATCACTAACAATTTTCTTTTACGGCTGTATATTTTAATTATTTAATTAGTTATAATTATAATTGCCATGAAATATTTTTAGTCCAACAAGAGTGCCACTGATAAAGACAATACGAACACAAGCATTTATGAAATTTGCATATCTATATAATATTATCCAAGTCCATATTATATTATGCATGTGTTGCGTATGAAACTATAACCTTTCGGTAAAGCTCGGATGCGCTCGGATTTCTCCGTAGAAACCCAACATTACTACATACCCCTATTACTACTATTCTCCGTTACGACCCCTTTAGCTAACTATCGAATTCTTTCATATTTTATATTTAGCTATTTTTTATAGTATATAATAATTTGAAATGGTTAAAAAAAATTAAATGTAGTTTAGAGGACGAAATTTTGAAAATTAGGCTTTTAACACACTGTTAACATACACACAGACCATTCAGTAAGACTTAGTTAATTGGACTAAGGGGACTTCAAAACATGCATTTCCGTTGAAAACTCGAAAATTTTCATGATCGCAATACTTTCTCTTACTATATATTACATATATAGGTAAATGAAATTAATAAGATGCTTATTATTTGACCTAAAAATACAACTTGTTTCGAACTTAATGCAAGTTCCTTCCTTTAGTTCTTGGTTTACTGAAACTACATCACTTTACTATTTTACTATACTTAACATATAGACTCATGACCACGAGATAAATATAATAAAAACCTCAAAGACACGATCTTTGTGGAAACGTTCTCATGGAATTAACTGCAATTGTTCACAGAATGCAATTGAGATGGAATAACATCCGGTTATTTAGTGTTCGTGTCAGTTGCACAACTATATAAATCGTATGTAATTAGAGGGGTTCACCTTGCTTGGAACCAAGGTTATTTATAAAAGAATTTTCTTATGCGGGGCCTGTCTATAATATGGAAGTTTCTTTAATATTTAACTAACACGAACTAATATATTTACTTTTTTCCCCCTGTTCTTCCTTGCTTCGCCTTTTAGGCTATACGAGATTTTCCCTGGCCTAGGGGTGAGGGCGAGGAATTTAAAATCACCTCCGGCACCGGGACGCGAACTCATGCTTTTGAATCTCTCATATCTGTTAACTGGTTGCCGGGCAACTCGCGGTGCTGTGCACTCGCGTTAACCCATTCGGCCACTCCGATCTCACTAATATATTTGCTAAAGAAAAAAAAGTACATATGTTTTATATGAACAAAAACATTAGGGCGTTAAGTCCTGGTGATCGCCGACAGAGGTACCCATCTCCCCCAAGGTCGATGACGAAAGAACCTACCTCTCTCCCATTCCTCCTCCCAAAATATTTTATTGCTTATTTTTCCTTAAAAACAGAGCAAGCTTAGATATAATTAGAAAAAATCGTAGATCATATACAATTACGCTTGCCCCTTAGACCGAACATTCATAACTCCGTCGAAATTTGCCCTCCTCAAAAATTTTATTGGCTCAACTTGAATTCTCGAGTCTAACGACGACGCACAGTGGTCTGAGAGTGGCAAAAAGCTTCTTTTTTTTAAATAATGTTCGAAGTGTTATGATAATTCAAATTTCTATGTTTTAATGTCTGACACTATTCTCATATATTCCTAAAGTTTAGACACGAATAAAAATACTAGCTTCCATGATTTTTATTGAAATATAAATGGAAATCTGATACGCGCATCATACGACTTTCCCTTAGCAGAAATAAGTATTTTCAGGCGAAGCGGAAGTGAACGTAAAAATTATTGACGCTGTATTTATTTACAATTCATTTTGGGTCCAAATAACCAAGTCCTGCAAAATGGTTTGTGCGTATGTATATATTTATGTTATCAGTCTACCTCAAAAACGAAATGTTGTATGAAAGTGAAATTGCTAAAATATTTTTAAAAGCTTTCGATGTTACAGCAATATTTTTGTCAAAATCGGCAATCCGGAAGTGGTACTTTATATGATCGATTTAACACATTTTTACGGTTTTCTCAAAAGTGGCTCTAAATATTTTGATTAAATTCATTAAATTATCAGTGTAAAATTAAGCAGTTTTAAATAAAATGTAGGTTTTATTCTAATCGATATTCTCTAACAGAGCTTAAATGGATAATTTTTATTAGCTTCCCCTAAAGTAGCTTTAATTTTTTTATTTGAAACAATTGACCATTTCACATTAATCTTTAATATAAAAGACAGTTAAATATAAAATAAGAAAGAATTTGATAAATAAGAGCACGTAACGGAGAATAGTTGTAATTGAGGAACCAAAGGAATACCCCGAGCTCGCCCGAAACATTAGAACACGCTTGTATGCGTGTTCTAATGTTTCGGGCGATGTAAATATACATATGCGGTTTTCATAAATGCTGTTGTTGGTATTATTTAATATTTAATTGTATAGATTACAGCGATATAAATATTAAAATTTGTATATACCCGTGTACTTATACAAATAAAAATGCCCAAAATGAAATATAAATAAATATAGCGTCTATGATTGTTACTTCCACTTTCCCTGTGTCTGAAAATACTCATTTTTGCTAAGAAGAGGGGGTTAAGTGATAGTCGTGTGATGCGCGCAACAGATTTTTTATACTGTACCTTTCATCTACATATATTTTTTTTCTTTTTAATGTTTATAGTTTCTCATATCTGTTGTTATCTGTTTTTTTCTCAGCCTTGACGAAGGCCTGAACTTTAGGCCGAAACGTCGGCAAAAATAAATATTATATATTTATTATTAATTTATTTATTTTTTGACTGATCACCCCAACCAATCTTCTCTTCAATTAAACCGACAATATATCTCCTCCTTGTCTATTTGTGTTCTGAGATCTTGATCCTCATCGTTCGTTGAAAGACTAATTCTAGGGTCCACTGTCAGAGTCTCCTTTCCTTACTAGGGTCTAAACCAAGTACTATGCATCTCGATGTTTGATAGGATAGCATTTCAGCAACTGGAATGCACGTGCAACTGCAGTATTATCGCCATTCGTAACCAATGAATAATAAGAAAAAGAATTATTCATGATGTTGACTTGTTGATTGCTATGACTTGAGTATGCTAGTAAAGATATTTTCTTGATAAACAGGTCTTAAATCTTTCGGGTGACTCGGCTCTCTTTCACATCTTCTTTGTTAGAAATATCAATTTCTGTTTTACCCGCTCACCTTGGCTCGCAGAACTTGCTTCCTTCTATGAATGTATAATTATCGTAGTTATCTCTTTTGATGTGTTTCTACACATGGTAATTTGGTTCTTTAATTATCCCAATTATAGGTAGTACCGCAATGCCCTAACAATAAGAATAAAAAAAAAAAAGGCTTAATATTATATCTAATAACAGTAATAAAATTAACGACCGAATTACTTCCTTATATTTTATTTTTGAACGTTTTATAATTTTCCTCACTGCCGAAGGTAGGGAAGCATTTTATTCGTGATAGATAGTCCTGGAGCCAGGGCACAAAAATCGACCTCATTACAGGCGAAGGTTTGATTGTAAATTACGAAACTGTATGTTATTTTAAGTAAAATGGAGTTTGTCTGATGTTCCAGAACCGATGCTTTAAAAAATGGCTGCTGATTTGAAAAAAGTTTTTATTTTTTTAACGTTTATATATGGGTTTTAAAATGTACAAAACAAAATTGCTCACGCGGGCCACCAAGGGAAAACTTTTTGCAGCCAAAAAAGTCAGATTTTTTTCGATATATTTCTTCTATAACTTTTAAACGATGCTTCAAAGCGAAAAATGTACTCATTAATAAATTAAAGAACGTTTAATTGTGCGTCGAACGAGTACATACACTTTATAATTTGTTTACGTGGTAAGGTATAAAACCACGGTCAACCAGCGCTGATTTTTTATCAAATTTGTCAAAAATTGAGACAAATTACTATAAATGGCCTTGCAACTTGGAAATGAGTTCCTTAAGAAGAAAAACCCATAGAATCAAAGTTGTAGAGCATTAAATTTTGCTCCCACGGAGTACCAACTAATTTAATGCATTTAAGCCCTGTAAATCGACGTCAATGGGGATAAGACCTAAATGTACATGGACCTAAATAATAAACCTAAACACCTTTTAATTATACAATGATTCACTGAGTTTAATCAAAATTGTTGGAGCCGTTTTTGAGAAAATTGTAAAAATGTATTTCACCGTTTATATAAAGTATCACCTCCAGTTAGCCGATTTTAAGGAAAAAGTTGCCATATCCAAACCATATACCTATCTTAAATACACAATATCAATTTCGTACGACTTCTCGTTTTTGTGCTAGACTGTTCACATACATACAGACCATTTTGCGAGACTTGGTTATTTGGACTCAGAGGACATCAAAACGTGTATTTCCGTTGAAAACTAAAATTAGAAAATTTTCACGATCGCAATACTTTGACTTACTATATATTACCTATATACGTAAGTAAAAGTAAAAAAATATCTTGTTCTATAAATAATATTTCTGTTGTGAAATGGGTTTTCTAATAGAAACAACTCATGTAATAAATGTTGTAGTTACCGCGTCTTTGAATGATTTACTTTATTTTACACTTTTTAAATAGTTTTCAAAATTTTACCAATAAAAAAAATAAAAAATTGGCGTTTCATGGTGAGTAACAATAGAGACCTCTTCTCTAGGGTGACAAAATATTAAATCACATAATTATTTTATACAACTAGAGTTGAAGCTTATGGAACTAAGAAGTTTATATAAAAGTGAGTTATCTGTAATCCATTTGTAGGATGACAAAAAAAATAGCGAACACTCCATGATTTTATGAAAAACAGAATTTAGCATAGTTTAGCTCCTTAAAAGTCCAATTTAAATGGCTTTGACAAAGACAAATTTTACTTGTATTTGAAGAAAATTTTGTTTAGTTTACTATGAAGCAGTTGTTAATTTTTTTAATTTAATATTTTCTGATTTATCGCTTCATATGAAAGATAAAGCATGACTTACTTAAATACATACAAACCTTGATTTTTTGAATTTCTGCGCAAAATCAGACCATAGTTTATATAAATTTGTTTAAAGGTCTTGAGGTCTTCTATCACCTCTTTAAATATTTGTTTTTACTTACTTATTAAAAGTAAAAATAGAGATTTATTTTCTGTCTTGTGATTTGCAAAATTTTACTAACTCCTTCAGTTATTAGGTAAGAAATGTCTGAAAGTTTTTGTTTTTTTTTATCATTTTATTTTATTTCTCTAATTAAATTTTATTTAATAATAATAATATTTCCATTTTAAACTGTTTAATTAATTCACTGATGTTTTACAGGAAGCTTATCAAGTATGCTTAGGAGGAGTTTCAGAAACAACCGAGCTTTTAAAAGAAAAATTCGATCATATAATGTATACCGGCTCAACTGTGGTTGGAAGAATTATTTATGCTGCAGCTAACAAAAATCTAACTCCAGTAACGCTGGAACTTGGAGGCAAGAGGTATGTAATCATTCCAGGGATTATGATAATAAGTGCAGACTACATCCTCGGATAGTAAAAAAATATTTCATTGTAACATATCAAATCTCAATTTCTAGGGTATAAGGAAAAGGAAAGACCAACTTTAACATTATTATTTTTGGTCAAAATAACTTGTGTTAGTTTCTGGGTAGGTAGATTATCATGCGGCTTCGCTCGCTCTAGCACGGCCCAATAAATTCTATGCCCACGAAATTTTGAACTGGCAATACTATATTGAAAGATTACTTCTTCAGGGGAGAGAGATAATGTTTTAGTGAATAACAATCCGCTATGATTTCCATAGCATTGAAATGGCAAACTAACACACCACTCAGGATTCAACACTTAAAGCAGTTATTTTGAATATACTTTTTTATCTTTTTCCACTTTTTATCTTATGAGGAAGAGTTGTATAGTGATCCCGAGTTTTTTAAATTAAGTTATCTCTTCAGATAATTTATATAAATATTTTATTTTCTGTTTTCAATGTTTCGGTCTCTCGGCCTGTCTTAATGAACAATTTTTCCTTAGTTATATTTTCGTTGTCTATAATAAAAAAATTTGCTATATTCATCTCTTCTGTCACTTTTAATCGACAACCTACATTTTGTCATAATCTAAAAATTGTTTACACTGTAAAATTACATTTGTTTGGTAAATGAAGTAGCTCATTTTCAAAGTCATACTGATTCTGTTCAACAACGGCTATTCTGTGCATAAAAAATGTAGTGTGAGTTTGAACTCTATTGTGTAAACAATTTTTAGATTGACAATATATACATTGTGGATTAAAAATTATAAAGAGTTAAATGTTTCAATTTGTTTTATTATATAAAGTAGAAAATATAATCAAGAAAAAGTTGTTTATGATGATGCGCCAAAAGCCTGAAATGTTGACAACCAGAAAATCAAAATTAAATAATTATATAAACTAGTGGAAGAGATATGTTCAATTAAAAAAAAAATAGATTTTTTTTTCATTTGTATTTCTTTTATTTAAATCATACTATATTTTAGTAACTTACATTTTATAGTTTAAAACTAGCAATAATCGATAATATGTAATAATAGAGTAGTGGAGTAGCTCAGTGATAAAGTACCGAGCTTCCAATGCTAAAGGTCCCAGGTTCCAATCCCCGCTCATGGCAGAAATGTTATTTATTCTGTTTCATTGACCCTGTGTAGGTAGACCCTCCTGGGGGCACACCCAGCCTCTACAAATTGGGTACCCTTAATTAAAATAATTAATTAAGAGGAAAAACTTGGCGGTTGAGCGTGATCTCGGTCAAATCGGTGCAAGAAGATTCCTTGCACAACCGTAGACCAAGAAATAGTGCTTTCCCTAAATAGTAGTGAACCCAAGACTCTTCATGGATTGTAGTGGTATAGGTTATTTTTTTTCTACTTACATTTTATATGTTCTAACGCAATGGTATATTCTTGAATATGTTACTGTACTAAGGAAAAAAATAATTTTTTTTCCTGATATAAATTCTTAATTCATTATTTTAATTATATTACCAGTTCTTATTGATTAGAGGCAATTATATGCAAATAAATAATACAAGTAAATAAATAAAAAATGATGAATATAATAATTTTACATGTCCTCGTTTATTTATTGTATATGAATGTTAAATATTTATTATTTGTTGATTGGAATATTTAAAACAGATGTTCAAGGAGAGCAACTATTTTTTCTCTCTCAACGAATATAAATATAAATAGATGTTATTTAACTGCGTATGTGTATGTTTTTGTTGTTCACTTCAAGATGTTTCAAGAGTCTTGACATAAAATTACTTACAGGATTAAAATATTATTCAGCACCGATTGATTGTTAATTCTGAATCAGCTGGAAATATATGAAATAGTGCAAGTTTTATAATAAAGTGACCTTGAGAACTATTCCTGGATGAACAACATAAAAAGACAAGTTGCTGGGTTTGACCTACAGTTTGTCATGCGTTGACCTTCATTTAATCACTGTCATTACCCTGTGATGTGATTGCATAAGTTTTCATCAGAGCCAGGCTTTTTTAAGCAGCCAATTGACAATAGTCGAGGCATTTTAGTAATTGACACTGTACTTTAGTAATTCTCAATTTACAAGAGCTACTTGAACAGAAATGACCACCGTTTATTTTTCTCAACTTTAATATTTGTCATGACTTCGTTATGAATGTAGGAAACAATTTTCATATACTATACGAAATACCCTGGATCCCTCTCATGTCATGTATTTTATTTGTTTTTAGGTTCCTTTTTAATTAATCAAAATTGAAAGCTCATAAGTTAAAATTATAAAAAATTTCCATCCATTATTCAAGTCATCTCAACAAGATCTCGTCCTTCTGATCTCTATACCTTTATACCCCTTTCCACAAATCGGCCTCATTTCAACACTCCTTTATTGTCAGCTCCACCACCTTTTGGAATTCCATCCCACTTAATATCCGCCATGCACCATCCTTATCCATATTTAAAACCCTCTTATTCCAATTCCTCCTTACGATTCAATGAGACGCTGGGTAGTCATTTATCATGTATATTATATAGGTATATAATCTAGTCTATATGTATATTTTCTTTTATTTTCACCGATCAATCTACATCTTGGGATTTAGATTATATAGGTCTTGTATAATGTTTACAATACTATTATTGTATTCTTTGAACATATTAAATTATATATGTAAATCATTTAAAGTAAATATTTGTCCACTCTTTTATTATTATTTTTTTCATTAATACAATGGTATGACAACAAAACTAATTTGTCGTTCATTTCAAATTTCAGTTAAAATTTCATAGTTTATTGTTTTTAGTAACTATCTTGCTGTATTGGGACCTTATTGCTCATATTATATCTTTAATATATCAGTATAGTTATGTAAATCCTTTTGTTATTACTTATTTTTTAGTTTTTTTTTTAGTGTTTTTTTTTTTTATTGTAATATGCATTTTGGCCAGATGTTATGTTAATTTTTATGTACAATATTGTTATTCTCAAGAGACTTTGTCCCAGAATAAAGTTGATTCTTCTATTCTATTATTATTTATCTTTTTATTGAATTGTTTTGAAAAAAAAATAGTCGAAGATGGTTGATTCTAAGTACCATAAAGTCAAATTTTGTCATTTCTAAACTGGAAAACTTGTCTAGAATCTTCATTTCTGCAGTTGAATGAATGAATATTTTTATTTGTTTTTGGGGAATGCCCTATACAAATATAGTTGGCCACAATAATAACGACTTTTTGGGCCTGTGCGAATAATTAGCAGAAGATTTTGTTTTGTGAAGAAATAGCATAACACCTATGTCCCACTTAGTACCGGAGATGGCTGAGCACGTCATAGTCAACTGCTCAGTCTTGGATGGACTTAGGGTCGAAATGATGAGAAAAATTAGAATCTATGGCCTCACGGAGGATGAATTTCCCCAGTTAGTTACGGAGCAGAACTATCTGTTTTACAAAGATTTTGTGTACAGGTAGAAAGCTGCTCTGGGGCCCTCACACTTTAATCTGGGAAGAAGAGGATCTGTTAATGGAAGGCCATCAGACTAATATGGTGAAAAGAAAATAATGAAAAAAGAAGAGCTTTAGAGAAAACAAAACAAAATTGATAATGTATTTGTTGTTTAATAGCAGAAATGGCATGCTCATTTGTGATATATCATCCCTGAAAAATCCGAAGGCAAGGAAGGGAGGAATAAATAAATAAAACAAAATAGCGAAACAATATGAAAATAAGTAGATTCTATGTATTATGTAATGAAGGAATTAATATTTTTCCTTGGTAGATTACAATATTCCATTTAACATAATAGACCAAAATATTTGCTCAAATTACTTTGCTAGGACCTATTTTTAATAAAGTGCTAGGACTGGAAAAATAATAAAGATAAAATAAAGCCTCGATCATGGAATTTTCTAAATTAATAAAAAAAATAAAATGTAAGAACAAACAAATGCCTTTAAGAAAAAATAAAGTTAATATATCAGCTAGGAAAAAAAGTGTAGTAGAATAGCTAATGCAATATCTTTAAAAAGGAAGAAATTATTAAGTATGCCAAAACTAATGGACTGTATCTTTTTTAATAATTGTCCGATTTTCACAATTTTTTTTTTGTACTGTATGTAATTTAATAATCTTTCTAATTATCTAATAGGTACAATAGAGAAAACTATTACAACTACTTACTACTTAAAAAATACTTCTGGAGTTCCTTCATAACTTTTTTTCCAGAAATTTTGGGGTAATAGGACTATTTTTCGCACGTGAAGGAGAAGAATATCTTCAAAATGAGTGGTCAATCATTGGATTTGATAAGGAATTGACGAAGTTTTGGCATACCGACAAAAAAACACCTTTTAGAAATAATATACGGGATGAACACAATAAATTAATATAAAAAACATTTACAATTAATATATATAAAAAAATTTATTCAGTTACAACATCCTCTCCTGGCAACAACCAAGCACCTGCTTGTATGCCTAAATATAAACAATGATATATAATATGAAATAGGTCTAAACTAATTCATTTAGATTATAAAGCATGCAAATTTCTTTTGGCTTAAAATAATGTATTATTGAACGTTAGTTAATTATTATGGTTACCAGATAACCTAATCTGTTATGGTCATAGGGAACGGGGCATTTAATGCGAGATAAGGCTGATGCTTATCATTCACTGTGTACGTATTGGGATATATCAAGAGAAATATATAGTAGGGGCAATCAGTTTTTGTTTATCAAGCTCTAACCTTTCACTTAAACTCTAACCTAAACTTTAACCTGCATATGGCTTTTAAACAGGCTTATCATTTCATTCATTTCTAGCTGAAATGCACCCTCTGTTTTCTAATTATAGAATGAACTGTTTATTTACAAAACATAACTGAGTAACTGCTTAAGCCAATTGAATTTATGATTCACTTTGCCACTAATATGTATTTGTTTTAAATTATTAAAACAAATTTTAGGAAATCTGTCGCTTTCTATTTTTAAAATTTTTAACACCTAAGACAGTGCCAATTTTAATATCACAACTGAGAAACGAAGTATTTTAAATTCCAACCTCATTAATGAGAATGGGCAATTTTTATTTAATGAGAATAAACATTTATAAAAGTTTAAGCTTGCGCTCTCTAGCTTATCAATATACCTGAAGCCCCATAGTTGAAAATTATAGTGAAGGATACAAATTGCAATTGAATTATTTATTTTTATTCTACTATCCCATGATCTCATCTTTGATTTAGCACAGATTGTAATAACAGAATCTACTCGTATTGCTGCCTTGGTCTTGTACTCAAAGTACTTAGTGGCTCTATAAAACAAACCAGAATTCGAGAATATTACTCCTAGGTAAAAATTCATTTCTGCAGTTAAATCTCAGCTGTTATATCCAATTTATTCTTTAGGATCAAATAAAATTGTTGATTATTACATTTTTGTAATTGGTTATCCAGTTGTATTGTGATATAACTGAATCTAGCTGTATGTATTATACCTGACCACTCTGCCTTAAATATGGCCGAGAGTCAGAAAAACCAGCTCATGTATTGGGCCAATGTCTGAATAGCATGATTCTTGAAACACGCCGACACAATAATATAAAGAAACAACTATCCAAACTACTAGAAATGAACAACTTTAGATGTTTCCCTAAAGTTTATTGTCTTGATTGCTCTGCAAGGTTCGTTGACTTATTAGCATTTAATGCAACAGAAAAGGATGCGGTTATAGTGTATCCCATGATCAGATTTGAAATGAATGATTATGAAGCTCAATGTTGTGTATTTATAAATTTACTTTTGTTGATCGCCTATTCATCCCTTTTTTCCCAGTCTGTATTCCTCAAGATAGTATCCTAGGTCCTATCCTCTATACAGTTTATACAGCTGACATCCCTACCTGTCCCAACACTGTCATCACCACATATGCCAATGACACATGTATCCTATCAGTAAACAATGACCCAGCAATTGCATCCCAAATGCTTCAATCACACATCATAAATCTAGAAGAATGGTGTCAAAACTGGAGAATTAAAATAAACTCCAATAAATCCCACCAAATTACCTTTACCCTTCGTCGTAAACCAACGACTTCCTGTCCTACAGTTTCCTTTAACAATACTCCACTTATCCCTGTTGAGCAAATCCGATACCTAGGACTCCACCTGGACAAACGACTAACTTGGAATCCTCATACTAGACTGAAACGACAAGAAACCGCTCGACGTTTCCGATTACTTCAGCACTTACTAGACAAATGCTCTAAACTTCCCATTAATTACAAAAGACTCATATACTTGACTATAATAAGACCTATTTGGACTTACGAAGTTGAGCCATGGGGCTCCACTAAACTATCGAATTCCTCTCGCATCCAATCCTTACAATCCAAAATCCTTCGTAAAATCCTCAATGCTCCTTACTTTGTCACTAATAAAATTATCCATAAAGATCTTAATGTTCCTTATGTTTCAGATCTGGCCCAATCCAGATATCTATCCTTCCATAATAAACTTCAGAATCATCCCAACCCTCTCGTTTCTAACCTTGCTTCCTCTTCAATTCCTGATAACCCTCCGAGGTTTCTGAAAAGAAGATGGCCCCGTGATCTCCTAATGTCATATCATTAGAGTGCTACCATTGGGTAGTTACTCAGCAAGTGTATTCATGTCATTATATCAATTATGTCCAAATTTACTTGATGTATTTATGTAATACAGTTGTAAATGTCATAAAGAAATAAAAAAAAAAAAAAAACTTTTGTTGATATATTTTAACAATTTCATAATGTTTCAGTCCTTGCTATGTTGATGATTCAGTTAACTTGAATTATGCTGTGAAACGTATTATGTGGGGGAAATGTATAAATGCTGGACAAACGTGTATTGCCCCGGATTACATGCTTTGTACGAAAGAAGTCCAAGACAAATTTGTCAAAGAGGCGAGGAAAGTCATTGAAGAGTGGTACGGACCAAATGCAGTTAATTCTCCAGACTACTGTAGAATAGTTTCAGACAGGCATTTTAAGTAAGTAATGTTATTATATTTATTTTTATGTTATATTCTATATTGGCTTAACAGTCATAAATATCTATGTACATACATTATAATTTGATTTAGTTGGGTAAAAATAGGAAATTATTCAAAATTAAAACAAGAGATTAAATAAAGATAAGACTAAAAAAGAACTGTTGAAAGATTACTTTCTATATATATATATTTTTTTTTTTTTTCTTTCTGTTGGTATTACAGACCTTGTTGGTATTTTACTGTCTTAACCAGCCTTCTCCACCTCCGCCTATGTTGGGCTATTTCTTTCCAGTTATCAACATGCAGCTCTACAACTTCTTTGTTGACTCGATCTTCCTCGTGGTCTATTCTATTATTGAGATATTCATCGTTGTTTACTGAGGTTTACTGATGGATTAATCTTAACCTCCTAGCCTTCATATTATAAGATATTGATTGACCAGTTTCTGTAAGAATTTTTTTTATTGGTTCTTCTCCTTCATGTGTTAGTTCCCTGATCCCAGATCGCTCCTGTTATCATGCTGAGTATTTTTCTCTGAAATCTTTCAATACTTCTTTCTGTGGTACTGGTTAGTGTCTAGGTCTCGCAGCCATACATTATATTTTAAAAAATTTCTTTATCAAAGCGTTGTACTTCTTAAATTTAAGATTTCTTGAGATTATAATATCTTAGAAATAGAGAAGAAAGCTTTGTTTTCACTTGTATGCTGTTTTATTTCTGACTACTGGTCATTTATTGAGATTATTGTGGATCTTGGTTATTTGAATTGGTCTACACTTGGAAACGATTTTCCTTCTATGCAGATCCTCTTATTGGGATGGAATTTTTTGGCTTGTTGTCATATATTTTGTTTTATCTTCATTTACTTTTAAGCCTATTATTATTACTTATCCTATCCTAATATAAATCTTCTTCTTTAGTAATATTTCGATCGAAACTTAGCTTTGTTATTATTTTATAATTTATTTATTTTTTTTATGTTTATCAGTTATATATGTTTGAGTTTTAGATTTCATTTAGTTAATAAATTGAAAAAGTATCATTAGTTTGTTCAAAAATTAAACTCAATGTATTAATTTTATAGGAGATTAGAAAAAATGTTGCAAAATGCTGAAATTGCCTACGGAGGACAAATTGACCCCAAAGAGAGGTATTTTGGCCCTACTATCCTAACCAATGTTAACCCAAATCATCCAGTGATGAAAGAGGAAATATTTGGGCCTATTATGCCCATCGTAACTGTCGCTAATGCTCACGAAGCCATCAAGTTCATCAATGCCAGGTATACATATTTTTATAGCATAATATTAAAAAAATAATTTTTGAAATTACATTTGATTTTTAAAAAAAATCATCCATTTATTATTTAATACCATTAAATAAAATACTATATAATTATCAATAACCAATTAAGATTTTCTTTAAATTCTGTTCCATTGTATAATTAATCAACAATGATTGTTATCATTTAACATTCTATTTAATAATTATTTATTATTAAACTATACTTAAAATTTTCAAATTTATGTATGTATTATTTTTTAGAGATCGCCCTCTTACTTCATATGTTTTCACTAAAGACAAGCAAATACAAGATCTTTTCCTGGAAAACACAATATCTGGTTCTGCGGTTGTTAATGATACTCTGATTCAATTTGGAGGTATTTTTTTTTTGTCATTTTTATAGTTTGTTTTTTAAAAACATTAAATTTTGTCTAATTGACTATTAAATTTGAATTTATAGAGAACATTTGTTTTCAAGTATTTATTTTTAACTTATTACTTTCACACAACTGTACAGGGTTTTATGAAAGTACTGGGAAATTATTAAAAAGATGATAGTTGACTTCAAGAACTACAAAAGTGCATATGAACTATGGTCTGATTTTGTTCAGAAAAGGAGGAAATTTAAGATTTTTTAAAAAAAAGTAATTCACTTATTTCTATTGAATAGGAATGATAATTAAAAAAATATTTAATATATGTAATTAACAATTGCTTCACAGTAAACTAGATACAATTTCCTTCAAATGAAAGTAGAGTTCGTCTTTGTTGAAACCATTTAAAGGGGACTTTTCAACAGCTAAACTATGCTAAGTTCTGTTTTTCATAAAATCATAGATAATTCGTAGTGTTTTTATCATCCTATAACTGAACTACAGATAATCCACTTTTATCAAAACTTCCTTGTTTGATAAGCTTTAAGTTCGTATCAATCATGTTGGAATTTTTTAGAGCTTAAGTTGAGATTCACTCCTAGTTTTGTAAAATAATTATGTGATTTGGTATTCCGTTTACCTGCGTTTTCAACAAAAATAACAATGATAAATTATTACAAAGTTTTAATTTCTATTTTCATATGACTTGGGATATACTGTAATAAACTGACTATGAAAATATGCTTTTTATTTACAAAAATTTAAAAGTAAAAAAAATTCTGCTTTTACAAAAAAAGTATCACATAAGGTGATAATAAATAGAAAAAGAAACAAAAAAATAACTTTATTCTATCATAAATTTCCTTTAGAATAACAAAACTGTATAAAACAAAAGATTACTCATTTTAGATACTTTGATGAATCATTGTTTTTGACACAGATCTCTATTATGGGAACACTGAGTATGAAATGTATAATATATAGTAATGTGAAGTGTTCTGATCATGAAATTTTTTGTTTACTTTAACTTATCTATACGCAGAAATATAGTAATGAAAAATATTGCTGTACTTAATAACAAAGGAATTGTTATTTTGAAAGGAATAAGCAAGGATTAGTAATAGGGTGATGAATGTAATCGTTTATAAATTTAAGATTAGGTAATGAAATTTGGTCATTTCATTAGAAAAATAAGAACAAAGTTGCCAGATTTCTCAATTTTGAACTAAATTACTTCATTTATCCATCCAGTTTATAAAACTTGATTTGTTTTAATTTCGATAATGACAAGAAAGGAAAAACTATAGTTCAGCAATCAATTATGTAGCAGATAACATCAATGACAAGATTTATTTAGCCTATTTTTTTGTTAACTACGGTAGGATCTCACTAATCCGGCCATAAATTATCGATTATGTCGGTTTACTAAAATTGCTGGATTATTGGAGGTGTATTTAAAAAAAAACAACTAATTAACGAGAAAACTTCATATAATGACCTACAAAAGCTATTTTCAATATTTTATTAACATGGCAGACCTATGTCATGTGTATGAATCTCAGCCTTCTCACTCTTGCGAGTGATGCTATAATTTAAGAAAAATATTTTAAACAGTATGTTAACATACTCTGTTTTATTTTTAAATGTTTGAAAGGTTCGACCAATCCAAGATGTAATTTGAAATGTATGCTTAAATGTTGAATTCAAACAAGTTTTAATGTTTCTTTAAATTAAAAGAGTTGTCCCTATTCGAATTACCAGTTGTTTCAGGAATGCAAATGGCCAAATCATGAAGGCTTTACTGTATTAGATTTTATGGTGATTTAAAAAGAAAGAAGTTTAATATATAAGTATAAACTTTGTATGATTTTAGTTCACACCCTTCCTTTTGGTGGAGTTGGCGAAAGTGGTATGGGTGCTTATCATGGAAAATATTCTTTTGATACCTTTACCCACAAGAAGAGTACTATCATCAAGAATTACAACAGTCTCGGTGAAAAAATTGCCAGGTAAATGATTTATTGTATTCATCTTGTGATGATTACATATATTTTTCATCACTGAAGCTATAAGAGTGGAAATATTATTATTGCTAAATTTTAAAATTATTGTGATGTAGAGATGGTTGACCGTGATATATGAGAAGGAGTTGGTCAGGGGGTTCGATCAAATAAATATTAAATTTTTAAAAAATAGTATTTTTAATATAAGGAGAGAAACACTTTATTTTCATAAATTATAAAGGATTGCTGCCCAATTATATTGGGTTGCTATATACACAGCATACTCTTCTATCCTTAGGACAATAAATGAACTTATATATAAATATACAGTACATTTTTATTTTTTTTCCTTTTTTCTTCCTTTCATTGTTCATGATTTTTTTTTTTTTTTAACATTTAGTTTCCCTTTCTCTCACTTCTCTCTCTTTATCTCTATTGTTTTCAATTATTCATTAAATAAATAAATAAATACATAAATTAAAACTCTCGGGCTAGCCATGCACGTGGTGGTGAATGATTCCCAGGGAGTCGAGGACTATATTTTCAGCCAACCTCACTACGTCCTTAATGTCGACACCTAGTTCCTCGAGGAAGCTCCTTGTTCTTTTTGGGATAGTTCCGCGAGACCCAAACCAGAGGCCTCTCACGGTGAACTCTCTCTCTCCAAAGGTCTCACGGAATTTCTCTTTTAGGAAAGGGATACATTTATCGTACGTGTTCTTCTTTTCCCTTTCCACTTCACCCGCCTTTAGGATCCATTTTCAAGATCCTGCAAACTAATTTTAATTCAGTTTTTATAGTTCAAAATGCATTCTTATTAAACACATATTAATTTAACAACTATCAGTTATATAAATAGTCCAAATTCAATTTTATTTAATTGTTATCATCTACCTACCATGCACCGCTTCATAAAATTTCTAAAATCTATCATCGGCCCCTGAAGCCGAAACATCGAATAAATAATACAGGATGCAAAAACTGTGTACATTTGGTGACCTTTGGCCTAATATTTTATTAAAAAGTTATGAGAAAATGGCAACGAACCTGAATGATATGACTAGAAAATAATATTTTTAATTGTTACCCGGACGTTTTGACCCACTTTGTAGGTCATCATCAGGGCTACAAAAGATACAAAATATAAAAGGCACATGGTGAAAATAAAATAAATGAATTATAACTAGATTTTAAATAAAAAACAGTTGTCTGATAAAGAAATAATAAGATTACATCAGAGATATAGTGGGTGACAGTATAGTTAAAATATCAAGTATTATATAGAAGATACAAACAAAAATAGAAAATAAGTATGAATAAAAATAGAAAACAAAGGAGAATATAGCATGTAACTTAAAAGTAAACAGATTGTGATAAAAGATAAGAAATGAGTGTATAACAAACTGGTAAAGATTACATTTGATAACTGTAGGTTAACAGATAAAGAAAATGAGTGTTGACGAATATAGAAATTGAAAAATGAATAAATAATGAACTAGTAAATCTAAAATAAAGAGATATTAAAATTATTGTGCATATCGTCAATTTATTGCAAAAATTCACTAAATACACTTTTGGTTGATTTAAACCTGAAGGTAGGTGGTTGTTAATTTCGATCATATTTATCGATACAATAACTCATTAGATGCATAAAAATAATAATACAAATCCTTTTATATGTAAAAAATAAATTAACTAAATGCACGATGTTCTAACTTTACAGAGCAAAAAGTTATCTAATGAAATTCTTGTTCTATAAATAAGGTTGAAGTGGAATGCCAAAATTCACTATCTGCTACTTAATGATTACTTTCACTGGATTAGTTTATCAGATGGTTAATAAAACTAACTTAGTGAGGTTAGCTTAACTCATATTCTATGTACTTGCAAGTTTATAAAATTAAGTGTTTTGTTTAACTACGATAGTATGCAAAAAGTCACGATGTATGTCGTGGTTTCAGTTTTTTTATTACTATGTATATGTTAAGTATTTTAATTACATAATATATAGTAAGGTGAAGTGTAGTGATCATGAAATTTTTTGTTTACTTTAACTTATCTATATGCAGAAATATAGTAATGATAAATATTGCTGTACTTAATAACAAAGAAATTGTTGTTTTGAAAGGAATGAGCAAGGATTAGTAATAGGGCGATGAATGAAATCGTTTATAAATTTAAGATTAGGTAACAAAATTTGGTCATTTCCTCAGGAAAATAAGAAAAAAGTTGCCAGATTTCTCAATTTTGAACTAAATGACTTAATTTATCCATCCAGTTTATAAAACTCGATTTGTTTTAATTTTGATAATGTCATGAAAGGAAAAGCTATATTTCAGCAATCAATTATGTAGCAGATAACATCAATGACAAGATTTATTTAGCCTATTTTTTTTTTTATCAACTACGGTAGGATCTCACTAATCCGGCCATAAATTATCGATTATGTCGGTTTTCTGATATTGCTGGATTATTTATTACTATGTATATGTTAAGTATTTTAATTACATAATATATAGTAAGTTGAAGTATAGTGATCATGAAATTTTTTGTTTACTTTAACTTATCTATATGCAGAAATATAGTAATGAAAAATATAGCTGTACTTAATAACAAAGAAATTGTTGTTTTGAAAGGAATAAGCAAGGATTAGTAATAGGGCGATGAATGAAATATTTATCAGAAAAATAATTATCAAAAATAGAATACAAATTTAGGATTGCAAACAAAAAATAAATTATAAAATTTCTATTTTAATATTTCTTTAATGAATCATAAACTTCAAATTCATTAAAATGTTACTTAATGAATCTTTGTAATAAACCGAAGATATTATTTATCATATATTTGTCTGTTCTCTTATTTTTATTTCATGTTTGTTCTTTCTTTTTTACTCTTGTTTATGGTTTAATGTTCTTAATGATAGATAACTTGGTGTTGACCATTTATCTATCAGAAGTGCAATCATTACAGAGTGAAAACCTTTTGAATCGGTTTATTTCATTAAGTGAGATGCAAACTAATCAACTCTAAATTTATTAATTGTTTTTACCTAAAATAGTAGAACAAGAGAGAAGTATAATATAATTGTTCGGCTGCTTTACTGTGTTGAGTTGCTAAATGACCCAGCGTATCAGTATGATCAGTCTTAATCGATAATATTTAATAAGAGAAAACAAAAAAGTTTTACAGGATTATCATTGACAGTACAAAATATAGTGTATTCATTAATTGTTATAATTTTCTCTTCATTTCTTTCCTTCTTCATTCTGTTCTTGGAATTGATAAAGAAATGGCCAGAATTAATAAAAGTGATGGTGCAGGATTCCTAGTGAATCCAAAATAATAGATTCCGCTATACTCTGCAGATGGTTCTTTACCAGCCAGCTTTTCCAAAAAACCTTAGTGTTGAAAGAAGAATACAAATAAAAGAATCTTAATCGGTTTAAATTACAATAAAATAAAAGAAATCTCTCACAGACTTAAAAAAATAAAATAAAAATTTCCATTGACTACATCATTACACAAAAAGAAAGAAATCTATTATATCTAATATAGTAGTAAATCTAGTACTATATCCCCAACTAGTGTTATATCCTCTGTCAAGATGGATTAATCACAAACACAGAGTAGTTTTGTTGTCATGTCCTCTCGAAATATTGTCCTCGAGCTAGGATAGACTCCCTAATTTCCTTTTGGACATCTCCCAGCTTCCTTCTTAAAGACTTCGGGATGTTGGATGTCAGTCGCTGACTCCAGCAAAGCTGATTACTCCAGAAGGTCTTCTTTCTCTCACATTCCTCCATGTACTGCTGTCTTATCACATACGATATACGCATCCCACACCATAGGTGATACTTTTGATCAATCCCTATCCTGGAAACCTCACATCTCCCAAATTTCCCGTTGCACTATCTCCACCCTAAAACAGTTCAATCATCTACGATATCTCCTTCCATATAAGTCCCGTCAACTCCTAGTTTCCTCCCTTGTTTTCCCCCACTTCGACTATGGCTGTATGGTGTATGGTGGACTCTCGGGAGATTCCGAGGCCAAACTTAAACGCCTAATGAATTGCGCACTACAATTTGTTTTCGGAATCTCAAGAGATATGCCTATCACCCAGTATTACACTGAGTTGTGGTGACTCTACCCATGCTATCACCGTCAGTATTTCCTAACCACATTTCTGTACCAAATCATTAGAACTCATCGACCCTCCTATATTTTTCACAGCTTACAATTCAAATACTCCATCCAATCCCGTCCCACTAGATCTCATACTTCCGACCTCTATCCTCCTCCTCACCGAACTGCTGCATTTGACGAATCCTTTACAGTACAAGCCGCCTCCCTGTGGAATTCCATTCCTGCTGATATTCGACACGCTCAATCAGTTTCCTCTTTGAAACCTCTCCTCTTTAAGCACCTACTCTTTTCTCAATCCGACTGATTGTGAAATATACTCTATAAAAATATAGAGAAATATCTAAGCACAGCCAGAGACTACCTCAATTTATTAAGGTTATTTTAGTTTCTCATATATATGTACAATTTACTTGTTCTTTTCTTTCTCTTTTCAGTATTTTTATCTTTAGTCAACTCTTATTGTAAATATACAATCTAATTGTAACCACACAGACATACAATCTGTATTTATATTTTGTTCTAAAGGGACAACAGTCCCAGAATAATAAAATATTTTTTCATTTCATTTAATATCTCTCTTTTTACACATAGACGTACTGCTAGAGAATAAACGATTTTAATTTAGGACTGTGACACCATTGAAGTTTATATTTGCACAAATTTTATTAATTTGCAATTTTTTTTTTCCTTTTTCCAGTGCTCGATATCCTCCTTATTCTGACAGGAAACTTGGAGTCATGCAGGCACTGATGAGAATCAAGTTGAACTTTGGCTTGGCTAAGTATATCCCCCACGCAGCGCTCTTCGCCGCAGGACTGGCTGCAGGGATAGCCTACAACCAATATAAGGTGCGCCCACTCCCTGCCGACCTCCCGTTCCAAATACCTCAGGGAATTCTAAATCGCCTTGGGCTTACCCAAGAACCCAAGAGTTCCTCATAGATTTCCTAATACCCTTTGGTCATACCTACTTCTTTTCTTATCCTTTTATTTGGTTAATGATCTATACTCCTTTACCTTTAGATGCAAATTTTAAAATAGCTTTTAGAAAAAAGATAACAGTATAACATTGAGTACTAAGAAAAGAAGGGTTATATATATAAATATATTTTATCTTTTCTATTTTAATATCTTTTTTTTATATTAAAAACTTTATGTTGAATTGCACTGATGTATCCAGTGGGAGAGGGGATTTTTTTTTCTTCATTAGTCCATATTTGTTTCTATGAGTGATATGAACTAAGATAAATACTTAAATAATCACATGTTCACTTTTTAAAACAGCTACTAAATAAAAGCATCATGTCAAGAAAAAAAATATAAAAATGTTATTCCTAAAAGCAAAAAAAAAAGAATAAAAAAAAAAAAGAAATGATTACAGCAATGTTATGCAACAAGAAGAGCAAGTTCCTAAACCAAATGCTAAGTTCACCGATGGCATCGTTTCACCTGTTTATAGAAGGATCTACTATTTTTAAATTATAACATATATACAGTAGGCCTCGAGAAAAAAATTTAAAAAGATTATCCCTAAAATCATTATTGTTTCTGTAATTACGGTTCTTTTTGTTTTGTTTTTTCTAAGATGCCTTCAAGGAGCACTTGAACATCATTTTATATAATTACCATTATAATAAAAATAAAATAATTAAATCCTGAATTATGCATTGGTCTCAGTTTTATTTAGTATGTTTATATTATAATCTTTCTTTCCTTAGTTATATTTCTTCTTTTTTTTTGCTACAACATTAAAAAGGTATTAACTTAACTTGCTATTTGATTTCCATTAAAAATGTTTTAATCAACTGAATAATATTGCTGCCTATAAAGACTGAATATTTCTTTCTATCTCTATTTTCTTGCCAAAAAAAAAAAAAAAAGAGTAGGTGTGTTTGACAATCATTGTGTTCTCTTATAATCAAAAATTAGTATTCCATTAAGTACGATATTATTATTATAGTTTTTAAATCAAATAGTTATAGGACATTCGTTAACAAATACTCGATCATTGATCCCTTCTCAGTTTTTTTTTTAGTTTTTATGTCAAAATATGTAGAAATAAAAATTATTTTATAAGTTAACGTATTGAGAATTCTTTAAAGTAACAAATCGATGATGTTAGGTGGGTTCCTTCATACTCTGATTACGCTCAGTATTAAGTAAAATATATGCACGTTTTTATGTATACTTAAATATTTATATACATATCTGCTTCAATTTATGCTGTTGATCTATGAAATTGGACTATCATAGATGTCTCTCTGACATAATAAAGGGATTTGGCTCTGTAACTTCACGATAGTTGTGAAGGATTCATCAAATTAGATGCAAGTCCCTATCTTAAGAAAATGAATCTCATTATTCTAATATAAAATATACTGAAGATAACTAAATTTCATATCTGGCCCTTATGTTATTTTAAAATATCAGTAAACAGTTTTACTCACTTTTTAATGTTGCTAAAGATTTAGAACAATTTTTTCTTCTTTGAATCTCTAACCTAATTTATTGGATATTTTTTTCTATTCTTTTTAATGGTTAAGGGTTTTTTTCATAAAAAAAGGAAAACTTTTGCATGGCGAATTTTAAACTAATCAAAAAGCAATTTCTCATTTATCTGAAATAATTATTGGCCTGGTGAGCAGGGCTAAAATTGATGCAATTTAACCAAAGCGTAACAACAAAACGTAACAAAAGCTACTTATATCATATAACCGATATTATTAATGAAATAACTTAATTCCTAATTAATTTAGTTCTATCAAAGATTTAGTCTTGGCGATTAAGCTTAAAAATCTTATAAGGCATTAAAAAAATTCTGATCTTGTCTTTTCAGGAGATGTTTCTAGGAGCTTAGAACGATATCTTGACATCTATATGCTCTGTTACCATTATTAATTAACTATTTTTTTAATGAATTATTATTATAACAACATAGACTGTGTTATTTGATAACTATAAAATTTTCTTTATTTTTTTGTTGTCATGGAGAATTTTACTTTTGGAGGATAATTAAACTTTTTTTTGAGTTTCATGTTTGAGCTTATCCAATCTGAATTTGCATGTATTAGTTTTTCTTTATCTATCACTTTTTGCTTATTTGCACAATCTTAGCTTTTTGCAGGCATGACTAAAATGAGCTAATTTGTTTGTATTTTTTATCATAGCTAGTCAAAAGTAATAATTACTATATATAACGGTTATGGTAATTAATCAGAATCAATCAAATTCTTTAATCATGTTAAATATTATGTTTTATCCCGTTAATCATCTAATGTGATCTTCGATTCCTATCCTCATTGATGAAAGCAACTGTTCCATTAAAATACAGGAAGAAGCTCCAACATGATTTGTTAATTTTTAAATATCATGACTGTTATTTTTTATTTCTAAATTGCAACTAAAAGTTGTAATTTTGAAGCAAGATTCGATTAATATCCTATCTTTATAACTTGTCGATGTTATTAGTATTTTAAAAATTACAGAACAGTATTTAAAATAGTAAACTGGATATCGTTTATAATAGCCATGGGGGTTAATTATTTCATTATAGGATGTTATCGTTTCTCATTCATATAGAATTTCTTTTCTGCAAACGAGTTAAGGACATTTATTTTTTTAACATGACACAATAACAAAAAATTTAATATTTTTTAATCTGAATAATAGTTTAAAATTTTTATGACTTTTAATATTAATATATTTTTTCTTTATCTTGTATCATTCCTTTCGTTGTGCAATGTACTATAAGCTAATGCTAATATTGTTTTTGTTGTCATCTAGACACCTTGGTAGTTATAGTAATCCTGAAGTATTTTTTTTTATTTTTCTTTCTTTAAGTTCAGAGAAGGCAGTATTTTGCTATGTTGTTAATACCCTGAGAAATGCAACCCATATTTTCAGCTAATAAACTGTTTAGCTCCTGTCAAAGTTAAGACAAAATGTTTCTTGATTCTCGGGTTCTTGCTTCTTGATATTGCCGTCGCTTGATGTTATTTGTCATTATAAACGATATCCAAAAATTAAAAAAAATAATGAAGTATAATCAGGCTGATTCAAAAATTAAATAATAAACCCACCACTGTTTCTTAGTTATATAACTTAAAAATATAATTATAAAAAGTACCAGTGATTAAAATAAGTTATCGAAATAAGTTTTCCTTGGTGCAATAGATTGTTGGTCTTTTATTTTATTTTATTATATTTAACAATATTAGGATGTAATTCCTATTTAATCTTAAAGAATAAATAGGAAATACCGATATTTTTAAATATAAATTTTTTATTTTTAACTGTGATATTCTTCTTTTTTTTTTCCAAATTGACAGTTGTTTTAACAGTCATAAGGAAATATTACATAATTCAGTATAACTTAGTTATATAATGTATGATTTTATCAATTTGTGATATTGTAATAACATTTTAATACTCACCATTTCTGTTTTAATAAATTTTATACAAATATTTTATATTAATGGAATTTCTATAAGATATTTTTAATATATAAGAGTTTTTGTTAATGTAGGGTAATAAAAACTTAGAAAAATTGTAGTTTATTGACCTTTACAGTCTCCTAATGATATGATTTTGGAAATTATTTTTCATTCATCTTTAATTTACATGTATAAGTCGACAAAACAAGAATAAATAAACTAAAAATGGCAAGATTATCCTGTACTGAATTCAGTATCAACTGCCTATATTTTTGCATGGACTGCAACCTCCAATTAACATATGAACCATTTCCTAAAGAAGCGCTATATATATTTTTCAATAAAAAAAAAAAAACAAGAAACAATTTCTTATATTACAGGAAAATACTGGAATAATTGTGAATATAATTTGTAAATTTTTAAGCTTTATTTTTATTTTATGGAGCAGTGTTACGAATGGCTCCTCGGAGTGGAAAAAAAAACAAATAAAAAAAAAACATCTTACAATAGAAAAATTATTTTGTATAATATAGTGATTATTAAACTTAATGAATGAATCTGATGAATAAAAGAAAATAAAGAACAAGAATGGCTGTAGTTCTGAACCAGGTGTTGCGATAATGAAAAATTCCATTAAAAAACTATTGAACAAAAACAATTGAAAAGTACTGTATTTGTTGCATGCAATTCTTAAAATTTGGTAGATCAGGAAACAAAGCAAAATATTTATTAACTATTTATGCCAATGTCTATTTCTAGAGTAGTTTCAAGAAGTCATTAGATCAGAGAGTAATTTAGAGTAGCTGGATAATTTTTAATCCTTAGTTATTTAAGAATTGTAAACAACATCTCCATGAGTAGAGGTATCTTTCCTGTTTTATTTTTGTTTGTAATGAATACGATAGCATTTTTTTGTTTTGTTTTTGTTTTTTCTTTAAATCCTTTTACTTAAAACAATATTCATTTATAGATTTATGAAACAATATTCATTTGTGGATGTAATGTTGACTGTCGATGATTGCTTCTAATGAAAATAGTTACGTACTCATTGATCAATCAAGATGGATTAAATTGAAAAGCAACTAATGATTTTTTTTTTAAATTATTTTTAACAATAGTTTTTATTAAACATACTGTGGTCTGAAGAAGATATCCTACATGAATGCTAATGAAATGAAAAAAAAAAAAAAAAATTGCTTTGCTGCTTTTTCAACATGGTTTAAACCTAACGTTGTCCAAACTAAATAATTTTCTTGATAAGTTCATTTTTTGTTTAAAATTCATGTTATTAATTCTCTTCTGTTCCTAATAAACTGAAAATCTTAATTTATTTTCCAAAGTGGGCTCATATACACTTTTTTTTTTTAGTTCTCGCCTTTTAGGCTATACAGGGTTTTTCTGGGCCAGTGAGTGATGACAGGAGATTAATGCCAGAGTTAAAAACCCCCCACGGCACTGGGACGCGAACTCGTAATCATTTTATCATCTATAACTTAGGTTATCAGGTTGCCTGGGCAATGTGCGGTGCTGTGCACACGCGTTAGCCTGCTCAAACACTCTGCCCCAACTATTTATAGATTTAATACTTAATGCAATCCACTCTTCTACAAAAACCTGACATGAAACCCTCCTGTGAACACCAAAAACTCACCCTCCCCCTACTTCATGATTTCTCTAAAGTAGTTTGACACATATCCTTGATAAATTACAAAATTTTCCTTTACACAATAGTGTCTTGCGCTATCTCAAATCACTTCCTCTTAAAATTATTATTATATAGTCATCATTAGTCAATTTCCACCCTATACACTTTCACTCTCCTATAGTGTCCGTCTTTATCTCCTCTATTTACTATGTTAATGATCTTCCTTTCCTTATCCTTCGCTCTCAATATCTTATCTATGCTGACTGTTTCTGAATATGCCTTTCTCTCTATTACCATCCTTAAAAAAAGGACCAGAGTAGTTGTATCGAATAAGTCACTGCACACCTGCTTGCAAGTTGAAGTTGAATGCGGACCAATCACCTCAAATCTATTCCTCATACTACTAGTCCATGGTGTTGACCCCTTTTTATCATATTTTTACGATCTATGTAAAACTTCGAGAATGGCTTCATCTTATTGTAACTGACAACTTTTTTATTTACCAAAATTCTCAGGAATGGGATCTTATCAATCTTGTGATCAGTTAACTTTGTCTATTTAATTAGTTACTAAAACTCATGAACATCCATTTGATTTCCACTTGATTCATAAGAAAATTTGATCCCAAATTAAAAAAAAAAGGTGGCCTACAAAAATATCGGCCTGTTTTACCTGACTTCCATCTCCAACTGGTTAAAATAACAAGGTTATATAGGCCAAATGGCCCAATATTTTTCTCTTGGCCACCTTTTCTCTTGATTTTGTGATTTACTGATTATCCTACGTGTTCATGAGTTTTTACTACCTCATTAAATAGACAAAGTTTACCAATCTCCAGGTTAAAACTCATCATTTCGGAGTTTTCGTTAATGTTATAGGTTACGACAAGATGAAGGCATTAATGAATTTTTAGACGGATGTTAATAATTTGATATAAAGGGGTCTTGTACTGCTTACTATCCAACACTGTTTCTAAATAATCTCATAAAATTCTGTCCAATCATTGAAAACCTTGAAATCACCTTTGACCAAACACATTCCTGGAAATAACTGCCTCCTATATCTTTCCCATCTTAAAATTACTGATTTATTTTTGTCACCTATTTCACTTCAAAAACTTTAGGCTCCTAGTTACTTCCTTGGTATTTCCCTACTTTGACTACTGTTGTATGATATAATAACAATATATGGTCGAATCTTCAGACAAAACTAAAATGCTTGATAGATTGTCTGTTTAATTTATCTTTGGAACCCTTAGAGGAGCCCTCTTTCTCCTGATTTTATAGAGTTGAATTGGATTCAACCTTCCGACAGTTGTATTTTCTAATATCCTTCTTGTACCAATTTATTTAATTCAACCTCCTACATCATAAAATTCAAATCCTCTGTTCATTCCCATAATACCCTTCCTCTGTCTTCAGATTCATATACAACATCCCACCAAATCACAAATTTTGACAAATCTTTCATTTTCAATTCCTTTTTTGCTCAAATGCCTGTTCCATCTTGTCTGTACTTTTTACACATTAATTCAAAGTATTAAGTAATTTATAGCTAATATCCTAACCCAACCTTTCAGCCATTAAAGAATGCTGTCAAAACTGGAGAATCAAAATTAATCCAAACAAATCCCAACTAATCACATTTACACTTTGTCGTAAACCTACTACATCCTGTTCTACAGCATCCTTTAACAATATTCCACTTATCGCTGTTGAACAAATCAGTTACCTAGGATTCCTTGACAGTATTTCTCGGAATCCTTATACTAGACTGAAAATAAAAGAAACTGCTAATAGATTCTGACTACTACTATACTTACTTGACAAATGCTCTAAACTTGCAATATTATACAAAAAACTCATGTACCCAGCCATCATCAGGCCCATTTGGATATATGGAATATAGCATTGGCGCTCCACAGAATCATTGAATCATTACAATCCATAATCCTTAAAGCTGCTTATTATGTCACAAATAAAATTACCCATAAAGACCTCAGCATTCCCTTTGTTGAAGATTTGACCCAAATTAGATATTCCTCATTTAATTCCAAAATCTTGGTCATCCCAACCTTCTAGTTCATAATCTTACACCCAAAACCATTCCAGACAACCCTCTGACGCATCTGAAAAGAAGATGGCCAAGGGACCTTCTAAATTAATCTAACCATTGCAGTTTTATCAATAGGTAGCTCCTTCACAAGTTCTCATCATGTTTTATATTCTTTTAGCAGATTTACTTGTTGTATATATGTATACAGTTGAATTATAAATATTGATATATCAATTAAAACAAATTGTAAATAGATGTTTCTTATTTTCATAAAAATTGTAAATATCTATCTGTTTTACTTTTTTAATTATTATTAATTTTTTCTCATTTTATTAGCTTATAATAATTTATTTATTACTATTTAGTTTTTTTTTCTCATTTGTTTGCTATTTTTCTTTTACTGTAAGGCTTTGAAACCAACTTTTATGGATTAAAACATAATATTGTTTTGGGGTAAAGAAAGAATTTATTATTAAAAAAAAAATTCGAGTTTCTTGTTTTAGGTTTTTTGAAGGAACGGACAACATATCTGATGGGAAATTCATTATCTAACATAACGATTAATAACTTTTGAACCCAAATGCTAATTCTTATAATTTTATTGTAATATTAAAATGTAATAGTTATAATCCAACAAAAGGAGTGAGAATGATTCCTACCATTAAAATTGAATTGATAATCTGTGACTCACATTTGTAGAAAAGCTCAAATTATTGAAAGTTTATAAATTGAATTATTATCAGTTATATAAGTTCAATATGATAAAAACAAATACAACAAGAAAATAAGAAACTATTTGCAATATAAGGAAATAATGGACAGAATGAGAATAAATAGAAATTATTATAATTAATCAAACTAGAACATGTAAATAATGAAAAATTAAACATAAAATAATTAGTTATGGTTAAAAGATACAATATGCAAGATACAACAAATATTTAAAAAAAAAAAGTAAATAAAAAGATTTATTACTCAAGTTTGAAGAATGAGTAATAATCAAATGTTATGATAATCATGAACTTCACCAAACAATAAAATAAATTTAGTTATTCCTGTGTTTTTTCATAACTGAATGCTTCTTCAACCAATTTCTTCAATTAGTTCTACAGTCAACGTAGAGATAGCTCCACTGTTATAGTTCAATGTAAGTTTAGGACCCGAAATCATACGCAGTATTATACCGTTAACCCTCTTCTTAAAAGTGGTTCAGTTAATTTAATTTGCTAAATATATAATCCCTTAGCGTCTACTGGAGGATCACCTGCTTGAAGACCGTGCCTGAAATGACTGTATAAGGTGAAGGACATCCTGAAAAGGACGGGAATCTGAAGATGTTGAAGGCTTGCCTGGGATAAAGGAGAGTGGAGGAGGATTTTAAGAGGGGCTCAGATTCTTGCAAGACTGTTGTGACAGAAATAAATAAATAAAAACATATAATTAATTTTTTTAAATATTGTACATTAAAGCTGAAACCAATATATTCTATTATTGTATGAATGTTGAATATAATCTGTTACCAAAATAAAATAATCTGTCCCAATTTTTTCTTGTCAACAAGATAACAAAATATATGTATTTAATAAGTTTTTATCTACTAGTTTATTGTAAATAATATGTGTTTAGTTTTTCTATATATATTTGCTGATATGTCCACCAACAAAATATATTTTATACAAGTGCCCTACCCTGTAATTCTAAATGATGCAACATCTCTTAAATCCAGGTGAGGAATCGTTATCATAAAAGTGTTCAAATTTTGAATTTGGACTACAATTGCAAATAATAACACTCATTGTGGCTTTACTAGGATATGAAAAGGAAGAAAATTTCAAAAAATCAGAAATTTCTCTTGTTATTATAGAAAGCTGTACCTTAAGCAACAAGGTATAAATAAGTTCCAGCTGAGCCTGTGAACTTCCAAAATACATATGAACGTGCGTTATACTTAAACAAAAAAAAAAAAAAAAAAAAAATCATGACATTCAGGCTTCATACTAGGTAAATGCTGGAGAGTCATTTGAAAAACATAAGTAAATAGAAAACTCGACTGTTAACTCATAAAGTAATAAAATTTGCCTTAGTCAATAACAATCATAAACAAAGCTCTGAATTCCAGATTTTATTATTTTAAAATCTGAGTTTAAGCCATTTAGAAAAGAAAAGGAAAAAGTTTTTTTCCTAATAAAATATATCTTAAGTTTATTGCATAAAAATCATCCAGTAAAATTGAGAAGTCGCTATATGAAAGGATTGGTGTCATTTAAGCTTTTGTATAAAAAAAAATTATATCTAAGTTCACAAAAATGTACCTAAAACTTAAGCTCCACCAAAAATGTAATTAGTAACATTTTAAAATGAGTGAAAATATTTTAATGTATCCTATTCTACTGGAGAGAAAAAATAAGGTGAAAGCCTGCTATAGCTTTCTTTCAAAATTAATGTTAATATTAAAAATTACTTGATTTCCACGTACAAATCGACCATAACTGTTAAATGCTTAATGTTATTTATTTAACATATTTATAATATAAACATGATTCTGGATGTTTTAAGCATGACTGGATTATATGACCACACCTTGCTTGATAATGGTGTTATATTTTATTTTCACTTACCTACGTATGAAAGATATAGTGTAGAGAAATAATGTGATTCTGAAAGATTTAAAATCTGAGTTTTCAATAAAAATATATGTTTTGAGTCCAAATAACCAAGTCTCACAAAAACAAATAAGTAGAAAAGTCTCAAGAATAGTACAAAATGCTTGCTTAGGGTCTTAAAAAAAGAAAATCTAGTGCAGTACGCACATCACACAATTTTCTTTTACCAACCTTAGAGTAGATAGGTATTTTCTTATAGGAAGAATATCTGTGTAACTTCATTTAAAACAATTAAATACCATGTTTTTCCTGCTCATCGAGTCAGTTAAATTTATTCATTTGCATCACTTTCCATTTTCTTTTATGACTTTGTAAAGAACCAATCAATACTAATGATTGTGCGAAAAATGGATCTTTTGGAAAAATTCTGAATTAGGTTATACCATATAGCTTCTTACCCTTATTTCCCCTTTAATCACCAATAAATTTTCTTCATTCACTATATTTAACCATTTTTTATAGCAGGTTGAAAATCGAAATGGTTAATTACTTCAAATAAAAAAAATTAAAGCTACTATAAAGGAAGAAATTTTGAAAAATCGCCATTTAGGCCTTCTCTGGTTGAATCGAGGAGGATAAAACCTACCTTAAATTAAAAACTGCTTAAATTTAGACTGATATAATGAATTTAATCAAAATCGTTAGAGCCGTTTTGGAGAAAATCGTAAAAATGTGTTCAATCGATGAAACAAAGTACCACTTTTGGTTTGCCGATTTTCATGAAAAAGTTGCTGTAACATCCCAGGTAAATATATAGCATATGTATAGCATCTACAAATCTTAAATATACAATTTCAGTTTCGTACGACTTTTCATTTTTGAGCTAGGCTGTTCACCTGCATGCGCACACACACATTCGGGCTCAGACTATTTTATGGGACTTGGTTATTTGGACTCGGGGATCTCAAACGTGTATTTTCGTTGAAAACTCAGATTCAAAATTTTTTACAATACTTACCCTTACTATATATTACATATATAGGTAAGTGAAAGTGAAAATTCTGTTAAAGAAGACATCTAGTTACTATATAAGTTTAAGAATTCCAGGTTTAGTCGATTCAATTTGTACTATAAATAAATATATGATAATAAAATAATCATTAGATATGCCTATCTTTTGTCTGGCATATTGGAATGGCCTAGATTAGTTAGGTAGCTACCGATGGGCCAAGAAAGGTTTATAAAATTATTCGAAAAATGAGAGAATAAAAGGGGACTTAAATTTAAGATATAAGAACTCGTAAATAGTGACAACGGTGTAAGAAATTTTTGATCGCTAGTTAAGTACTGTGGGTTAATAAAGAAAGGATAAATTAAGTGGTGTTATAAAGGAAAAGAAAAGAAAACTTGAAATGTTTTTATTTAGTTTAAAACTTTCACAATTTGTATTCTGAGTAAAGTTATACTCTTAAATAAAAAAATCATGAATTGGATCAAAATATATGAAACATAAAAGAAAAAAAAAAAAAGTTGAGTTACTTACTTCTCTCTCCCCCAGTCTGATCAGCCTGCCACTCCGCTTCTCTTTTCTTCGATTATCTCCTCGTCGCTTCATGGGCAGTGCGAATTAGCATTTAACCATTCTCTACAGTTTCTCTGAAGAGGTATACTTAATCTTTATTATTCTTGTCAATAGAGAGTTGTAACAGATAGTTAAACAGTATTTTTTTTTAAATTTATTTATTTGACTTCAATGCATTTAAAATTTTATATATTAAACTGCATTGTTTTTTTTATATTTTTCAGTAACATTTTAATAATTTAAGTACTGTTTAATAATTTTATATAAATTAAACTCCACTAGTAACTTTACTAGCTCTTTGGGTCATTTTCAAAATTTATGCAACGTTGCAGTATATTGGTTTCAGTTTTATATGAATAAATACATTTGTTTACGTATTAATATTGTGATATGTTTTATAAGAACATGTCAGATTGGGTAATACAGGTTATACCATAAAACTCATTGTTACAATGTCAGTTTTCAAGTTTTATTACAGTCCTAAAAATCTGTCTTAATTAGTGTTAAATAGTTTTTAAAGAGACTTTTAAGAATTCTTGTCCTGTTGAACTAGCAAAGAGTTGCCATTTTGTTTCTGGTTAAGAGTAGGTATATAATTAACCACAAGTCAAGAGTAATTATGGAACAAGAAAAATTTAAAAACCAGGATAACAGAATAAATATTTCAATTTAGTGTCATGAATGTTACCATAATAATTAACTGTTAATATAACGATTTGAACATTTATTTGGTTTCCTAGTGCGAAATATCCTAACTCAGCTCGTATAATATAAAAAAAACCAAACCAGACACTTATATTAATTTTATCAGTTCACAAAGAATAATGTATTAAGCGAATTAAGCCGCATTATCAATAGATGAGAACAATTGAGGTTAATATGATTGTGATTAAAAAGTGAAAATTTAAAAAATCATAATTTTAATGACAATCACCAATAAAATAGGTATTTGCATGAATTAACACAATTACAGTCAATATATTCTCTCTGGTACAATTTAATTATTTTAGTATATTTTAAAGCACTGATATCAGACGATAGATAGTATAGTACTGAATTTGCTAAAATGTGCGTTGTTTTTTTTATTATAATTTTTTTTACAAGCACCGCAGAGTGGCGCAAACCTCAGAGTACAGATTTAAAATGGCACTGAAAAAGCACAAAAAATCACTTTTAACTTGGAGAATTGAACTAGAATTTAGTAATGAAATGTTACAATGATCGGTTTTTTATATTTTAAGACATGTTATGGTGTATCCTCAAAATTATTTATGAACTGTATAAAATTGCATTTATTTTAAAAATGACTGCTTTACTTAATATATTAGTTTAATAGTTGTAACCTTTTTACTAGCAATATTTATTTTGTTTTGGTTAATTTCTATTATATTTATTGTTTTAGATAAGTATAGTTTATATACAACTTACAACTGTATGTAGCTTTGGTAAAGAGTTGATGTGTATTTAGTATTATATCCTTTTTTTTACTTACTTCAAATCTTGATCATTTTATCTATTATATGCATGAAAAGCTGTGATTATAGTTATGTAATTTTATTTATCATCTATGTAAGCGAATCTTTTTTTTTTGCCAGTCCTGTAAAATGAATCTTGGTATACCCTTAGTAATAAATGGATCACAACTTCTAATGTAGTATTGGAGTGGTGTACTGTTACTTATAGAGTTTATTTTGCATGAAGATGCATGATATGTGCTTTGTTGCTCTGTATAGCATCTTTTAATGTTTTAAGCCGGAATATGAACATTTTAAAAATAATTTTAATATTTAACCTTGAAAAAGAGAATTTTTGTAAATTCATTGTAAAAAATACTTTTGTGTGTATTATGGTACATGATCAATTTTTTATGTATAGAAAATAAACCGTCTGATAGATGGTTTCTTTCAATAAAAGCTCATCACAATTTTCTCTCAAAGTTCTTTTCTACATCTACGCTACAGTTTTTCTTCGTATGGCTGCTGTTTCTATATCCATATGGTGAAAGCAGTGTTCAATATTCCTTTATACCATTTCTAGGCAAAATGGGTACCCTGACTGAATTCCTATTTATTTTTAAAATATTTGTATTTAAAATATAGATGTTTTGTCACTAACCTCACTCCATTACTGACTATATATTTTCAAAGGGATTATCAGTATATGAATGGAATTGTTTTTTATTTTAATTGCATGTTTGAAATTAATAAACTACAGAACTCATATGTACAAATTAAAAAAAATATATATATATTAACAATCTTGCAAATTTTATTTATTTCAAAATTCTTCTGTGAAACCTACAATTTATCAAGCAATTCTTATATTTTTTCAGATTATCTTAACATTTATATTATGATTATTTTTATTCATTATTGTTGAAATATTTAAAGTTAATTAGTATCAAGCAATTGAAATTATTAATCATATAAATTGCAGGTTGTTTCTTCTGTGATGCTTGGAATCCTCAAATATTTTTTGCAAAAATTAAACGTGACCAGTTAACTTCCTTTTGAAGAAAATTACAAGGTAATTGATTTTAATGTTATTAACTTTTTTTTAAATTTTAATTAATTCACTTAGTGTTTCATAAGACCCGTTGTTGAGTGCCATTTGTTTCAGAATAAATAAAACATTTTTTTTTCTTTATTTTTTATTGTTAAAAATTCTGTAGAATCAAATTTATATATATTAAACATTAAAATTTCTCAAAAATAAAATTAATGTATAGAAAAATTGCAATTTTTTATCCTTTTCATGCTGAACATACTTAAAATAACCATTTATATTTCTAGGATTGGAAATTATAATAATAAAAGAAAAACTATTTTAATATTTCAATGCCACTTTATGTATCTTTTTTAAGGATTTATTTTATTTTTTTATTTAATCAATAATAACAATTTAATCCGACCAAACGGCAACATCTATCGTCCGGTGTCATTCATAATAAGTAAATAAGTTTTACATAGTTAAATCTTTTTTTAGAACTATTTCAATATATAATATAGTATAAAATATTATAAGAATAATAATATGAGATCACACTGTATTTAAGATTATATATGTTTCTCTTTATCTTGCGCCTCTTGACTTATAGACGACAGTAGTAATCATTTGGTAAATAAATAATAATAAAAACTGAACATGGTTATTTATTAAATTGATTTAAAGGTAAATAAGTGTGAAAAAATATATAATAATCCAGAAACTTTGAATGTTGTTCAATTTTTTAGGACTGGTTGATTATTATATTTTTAATAATGATTTTTTGTTGTGCTTTGTAGGTTCAGTGTTACATTAGTTGAGCCGTCTCTCGAAGATAATTACATCTCCTATAATTGATTTAATTTTAATATTCATTTTTAGTTTTTAATTTCATATTTTGCACCCTTTTGAATATAACTATTTATTTTTATTTTTTGTATTTTGACATTATTAATTTTTAATGTTAGAGAGTTTATATCTCTATAAAAGCACTGTTTAGATGTTATATTTATTTTAATACGTTATTTAAAGAGTAAGAAGTCTGATATAGACCAAATAGCATGTAAACCAAATGTACCCTTCGCTTTGCTTCTGGGAATATATTTAAATACTAGCCTGCTAATTGTTCTTTAGGCTGTGTTCTATACGAAATGTTACAGTATTTATATAGTTTTTATGTAATTATATTTGCTTTAAATAATTTCTTGTTATGATGACCAGCCATCTTATTTTATTTTTTCAATTCGAATACAACTTTGCTTTATTATTTCATAATATTTTTTATAAAATTAGTATCACAATTAATGTTAGTATATTTGAAGTGTTATTAAGTTAGATTATCAACGTCGTAACTTTATTATTTCATAATATTTTTTATAAAATTAGTATCACAATTAATGTTAGTATATTTGAAGTGTTATTAAGTTAGATTATCAACGTCGTATTGACGATTTGACAGTAAATGCTTAATAGTTTAATAATATATATATATATATATATATATATATATATATATATATATATATATATATGTATAGTTGGACCTCCTTAACTGGAATTCAATAACTTAAGTACCTTGATACCTCAGTCCTGGTACATTTTGAGCTCTATATCTAGGTAAAATGTATAGTTAATACTGAACAACATCTTAAATAGTGAATAAGGTGAATAAGCCTAAAAACTCGGTGACGAAGAAAAATTGTAGGCAACCTCAATAAATTATTGAAGGAAGTTAGTCAACTGTACTACATATCACAAGAGATAAATAATCAGGAAGCAATCATTTTTAAGATTTGTTATTATTGCCGACATTTCAACCCAAACATGTAGATCATTATCAGGGCTTAAACAATTTTTTTTAAAAATAACGTCAGAGATATAATATTGGGAAAATTCCTTCCCGGACCCTCCCATTTACTTACTACCTAGGTGCCAGTACTTGAACACCTTATGTACTACATGGTTAGTTCTTAAATTCGTGAAGAATCTTGGGTTCAGTACTTAGTAATGTAGTAGAGTTGGTTTGACCTTGGATCAAGCTCAATCAGCAGGTTTTCTTTCCTGATTAATTCTTCAATTAAGAGATTACCCACTTTGTAGAGGCTGAGTATGCCCAAGGAGCGACTCTTGAAAACCAGAGTCAATCCAGAGCTGATGAAGTTGATTAAATAATTAGTTATCAGAACTCAAACACTAAACCTAGAGTATAGGAGCAAAATATCATGACTCTTGACCTTGATATTTCGAATTTTGATCTCTAGATAACTAGAAAACTGCAAGTCCTATGAGACTTAAGTTATTGAGGTCCGAATATATAATATTTTGTATTAGATATTTTCTGGTTTCAAATAAGTTAGCATATTTTAAACGGTTTAAAATATTATTATTGAATTTGATTTTTAATGATACTTCATTCCTTAATGTATGTAACTGATTCTTATAAAGTAATTTATATTTCACATAACTTTTTAAAAATTATCTTTTGTAAGAACCTCTATATTAGGGAATTATATATTAGGAGATACATCTTTTCTTACATAAATTTTGTGTTTCAAATTACAAAAGTTTGCTATCAATGTATAAATACAGGGTGTTTCAGGGTTAAGTAGCCAAACTGCAAACATTAACTAAGGACCTCAAAACAAGAAAAAAATTTCCTTTGAATATATATCTGCAAACGCTTTGTTTTGCAAACAATAACACATATCCAGTGCCATTCTGCCACTGCTGCTGTTGAAGAAACGTGCCGAGCCTGTCTTAATGCTCAAGGAAATCATTTTGAACAATATTTAAAATGAATGTTAATGCTTACATTTAATTAATAAAGTATTTAGAACAGATAAATAGGTTTTACTCATTTCATATTATGTGAATAATTCATAACAACGAAAATCTTAAGGTGTGAATATCTCCTAAACAAAGCGATTGCGGACATACCTTCGGAGGAATTTTTTTTTTCTTGTTTTGAAGTCCTTAGTTCATTTTTTACAGTTCAACCACCTAACTCTGAAATACCCTGTATATATACTTTTTATTTATTTTAATCTTATTGTAATTAATATCTCTCTAATTAAATTATTACCTTTTTGAATTAACTAGCGTTCGTCCAGTAGTCGAAATTTGACCATAATCATTATTGAAAATTTGAGGAAAATATAAATGAATTTGCATGTTTCCAACCTATTTTTTTCTACTCATGTATTCATACATACATTTTTTGTATAAAGAATAATACAAAACAGTGCGGTACCATTTGTGTATTTTTTGAGTTATTCGCAAATTAAATTATGAATCCATTGTTACTTTTTTCATAAAAATATTTGAACTCACTTTGCTCCTTCAGTCAGTACAAATTGTTTCATTTCAACATTGTACTCATACTATTGCAATATGCCAAGTATTTGCCGTAATAGACCTCTCCTCAAAAATACAAACTGAAAAAAAATATCTTATCAGACATGATTTTTTTTATTTTGTACGGAATTCAGGAAACTTTCAAATACTCATAGGTTTAATGAACGTAAATTGTGTATTTTTTGATTTATTTCCTAATAAAATTCTGAATCCATAGTTACTTTTATTTCAGTCTTTTTTCGAGGATGTATGTTATTAACATAAATTAAAAGGGCTTTAAGGAGAACACTTTGGTCTAGTTTCATTAAAATTATTTTAGCCGTTTTGAGGCATGTTTTTCATTCACTATTTCAAAACAAAAGATGTTATGGTATCGAGATCTATATAAAAACGATTCTGAATCCGATGGCAACATTGTATCAAAATTTCATTGAAGAGCTTGTGGAGATTAGCGATTTCGAACAAACTAACATTTTTATTTATATACATTGTTTCCAAAATTATTTTATTACTTCACAGAAAAAGAAAATCACTTGAGAAAGAGAGTTGAAAAAGGGACTGAACTGTTTTGTCTTTGTCAATTTAAATAATTATAATACTTGTTGATAGGAATGATCTTATAACAGCATTTTAGATGATATATTTCGAAATAAATATCATGAGTTTGAAATATATAATATAAGTTTTTGTAGAAAAGAAGTATTTCACAATATTTTCTATAAAAAAATTTCCCTCTGGTGCTTTCTGAAGTTCTTTAATGTATCTATAAAAATAGGTAGTTATTAAAAAACGAATTTCTGTTTAGTAGTGGTAGTAAATATATATACATATATATATATATATATATATATATATATACGCTAGTTAATTATATATATATATATATATACGCTAGTTAATTATATATATATATATATATATATATATATATATATATATATATATATATATACATATACAAAAATAAAAATTTACAAGAAGGCAAGAATGAAAATTTTTATAATTAACACGATAAAATAATGTAATTGAGTTTTTACTTTAATTCCAGCTGTAATTTATTAGTCACTTATTTGTTTGGGTAAATTTTTATTTTTGTATATGTATATATATATATATATATATATATATATATATATATATATATATATACGCTAGTTAATTATATATATATATATATATATATATATATATACATATACAAAAATAAAAATTTACAAGAAGGCAAGAATGAAAATTTTTATAATTAACACGATAAAATAATGTAATTGAGTTTTTACTTTAATTCCAGCTGTAATTTATTAGTCACTTATTTGTTTGGGTATGACCAATTTAATTCATGTTTGTGGTCTATTGTGATACGGGGTGTCTTATTGTAATAGTGACATATGTTTCGCTTCAATTATATGCTTATAATATAGAATACTCATGTAAAAAGTATTTATTTTGAATAAAATAAGTCATGCAGGGTGTATTTAATAGCTGAAAATGACAGGGTAATTAAAGACTCTCTAAAATAAATTGTATTTTTTTTTTTCATAAATCTTGTTTCTTATGTATATATTTGACATTTAGATACTTAAAAATTTATGGTATGCTACCTGTAATGATATATGGTATATTCATACGATGTTAATGCTATATATATTTATTTATTTCCTGTTATCAAGTGAATATATGTTTTCAATATTATATTACTCATTGTTCTTTAATAATTACTTTTTATATTTATCTCATTAAAGTGTTTATGGCTGATTCTTTGGTAAATGTTCATTTATTTACAACTTCAGTTAAAAATTTTGTATTTATATTTATTTATGATATTTACAACTGTATTAGTATAAATACATCAAAAGTAAATGTGTACAGAGGAATATTATAACATTGGTTGCACTCTAAAGATAAAAATTTAATTTTTACAAGATTTGAATAAAAATATTCAAAATAATTTTACATTATGATTTTGCGCTATATTTTAATGTCTGTTCTTTAATTAATTATAATTACTTAGCTCTTCAAGTGACTTGAGACACTTTTAGAGATGATTAGTAAATTTATGATGATAAAAATTATATCATTTTAATTTAAATTCTAATCCTTCCTCTGATTTATATTTTGTATTCAGAACTTTTTTTAGGATCGTTAATGTAATTAAATATTTTAGCATAAAGCAAATATTGCATATTTGGAGATTTTTAAAGCATCTTTATTTTATTTTTATAGCATCTTTATTTATTTTTTGTTGTTGTATACTTTATGGTTTTTAATTAATATGGCATGTTTTGTGCATTTTTACTGAATACAAATATGGACTCTGGTCATAGATTCCACAGTATTATTCCTTGGTCACTTGACATTTTTTTTCTGTATTTTATAATTTTTCATAATTGTATGACTGTGTATTCCTAATTAATATACCAAAATTAAATTAAACAAATATTAAATTTTTCACTTTGATGTGGTTTGATAGGAACATGTTGACGTGTGGACTGCAGAACATTGAGAAATGATTTGTATATACAGCTAGTCTAGTCCTAAATTTTGTTTAATGGCCTTGTGTAGGAATGTTTGAAGGAAATTAACTGTTTCAGTAACCAACTAATCAAATCGATTGTTTTAGGCTGATATCTTGCAAAATTTAAAAATTTGATTAAAAATTTATTCTCTTCATAATTTAATATGTAAACATTTAATCTAATAACATTTTTTCCTATTAATACTTAATAGTATTGTTATAATTAGTAATATAAATGTTTACCAATTCTTTGACAAGTCTGATTCTACATCAAGCTTTGGCATCAAATTCTTTTAACTTCATGATTCATAAAAAGTTCAGAATTGTATGAGAAGTTTTTGGCAATTATTTTTAATACTGTTTCATGTTCCAATGGTTTTCTTTAGTGAATTATATTCACCATTTTATTAGAGATGGTGTGGCTTCATTACTATAACTTATTAGTTTGCCGAAATTGTATAATCAGGTATTTTAATTTTAGATTTAATTATTTTGAAAGTATTTCATTCATTTGGTTTGTAAAAATATCTGATCTGCCCAAAGTCGATTTCTTTTTTAAAAGATTTTTTTTTTTTTTATCTTTCAATATTAATCTGCACATGTCGATGACTGTTAACTATCACCAGATGGTCTGATTAAAGTAATGAAACTGACATGTCAGGCACGGGGAACTGTTTTTTTTTAAGTTAAATTTGGAATTTAGGCAGTTTTACATTACACCTTTTAAAAAAATTTTGTTTTCATTTTTGCTTTAAGAGCTTTATTATCATGTGTAGGACTGACGGTAGGACTGATGTAGACCTATGATGTAGGACTGATGGTAGGATTGATGTTGACCTATTAGCAAATTATTAAGTGGGTTGAGGAACAGTATCGCATTAATTTTGTTGAAATATCTTTACAGAGTTACTATGTATACTTTTTTTTTCTTTAACTATGTAGTGTTGTTTCATTTAAATACTATGTTATTAACTGTTTAATATTTATTATATTTGTTCTATTAATTGTTTTCTTTAATTTCCTAAAATCCCAAATTATATTATCCAAAGGTATAAGAAAATCTGACAGCCTTCCTCTTCCAAATTTTTTTTTATATATAAATATATTTTTAAACAATGCATGTATTTTTATATATCAAATTACTATTAAGTTGCTAATCTTACCTATTATCTTTATATCCTTTCATTTATCCATAAGATTTGCCATTCTTTTTAATATATAAAATAATTCATATACCTCATTAAATAATAATCTCCCTTAGGACTTAAGAACAAAACGGTTTCTTTTATTTCCTACTTCATTAACTAAGACATGAGGAGAAACGTTGCAAGCTACAGCAACAATTTTGTACTACGTTGAACATTAATATTATTGTAATATATAACATTTACAAATAAAAAAAAGAAGAATTAAGACACACATTGAAATGAAAGGAGGTAATATCTATAATTTGACATGTTTGTTTGGATAGTTGTTTTGATGTTTGGGCACCAAACATCCAGATGATCAACACCAGATAAAAAAAAATAATGCTATTTTTAAACTATTCAGCTGGTAGGTTAAAAAAATTAATAAACTCTAAAAAAAGGCATGAAAGAAAATAGTGAAGGATTGGCAGAGGATCATCTCTTGTAAGCTTGTTAAATATATTTTATACGATTTTTAATTGTGTTGAAAATAGATAACTTCATTTACTTTTTCCTCCTGCCTTCTCTGAGATGCTGATATATTCAAGGGCACTAGTGGTTCCAGGATTTAGTTTTGTGAGGGAACTTCAGCCCGAAAACATATATATATATATATATATATATATATATATATATATATATATATATATATATATATATATATAAAAAATAATTACTCTGGAAGAAAAAGAAGGAAATTACCTACCTACATGAAATAGTGTTTAAGTGATTCTATTCAATATTTCCACTCTGCTTGAACTGATGGTGGTTTGGGCGTAATGAGCTTTAGCAGTGCTATATCCTCACTGAAGCTCACAATGTTACGACGTATGGAGTACTCTGGTTGCCCAGTAGCAAGAGCCGCCTATTATACCTCCTTTATTACTAAGGAAATATGATAAAACTCACAAGCAACCTCACGAAAATGGGCCTCAACTCGGAAAACATTTCGCATAGTAAGGCATTAAGGGAGTAAAAAAACTGCCATCCATCAACTAATTGGCTGACAGACTACGCTGCTCCGGTAACCAGACGGACTTTCATACAAATGGTAAGAACCCACATAAATGCCCTCGCAACCCGAGTGAGATTATCCAGAGGAAATAGGGCATTTATGCCGACCCAATGTAGAGTAGGGTGTTCTGCAAGCGAAACTGCCAATCACATTATACAACACTGCATTTTGTCTCACGGTGGCAGAGTGCGGCGGCATGATACAGTGGTGAACATGTTGGAAATTGCTCTCCAAAAGAAAGGATACAGGATCTTAAAGGAACAAATATTTATTGGTAATAGACGAAGGTGGAACCAAGACCTGTTGTGCTCAGGACCAAGCGGAAGCTTCATTATGGATGCATAGGTTGTTGGAGATAACCCTAGCACCACCCACTGGAACAATGTTAAAACCAATAAATATAGGGACCTAGATTGTAGAATGGCGATCAGGCGTACACTTGGAGTGTCAGGCGTGGACATAAAAGTACTCCGGCTCACAATAACTTGGATAGGAGTATGTTGCCGACGCTCTTTCCAAAACATGGATATGTTGGGCATCCCCAAGAGAACGATGAACGCCATTACCGTGAGAGTTCTTAAAGGTTCCCACATGAATTACAATAATTGGTTCAGGCTGCTTCCTCCTTTATAGCATGATACTCAATGCTTTTATCGGTGCCATAATTTACGTTGATTTTTTTTTTTTTTTTTAAATTATCTATTTATTTATTTTATTTTATTTTTATTTGTTATTTTTATCTTTAATTTTTTTATTTATTTATTTTTTTATTTACTTACGTATTACTTTCTTATGACTTATGTTGTGGAGGGGTTGCTACTTCAGTAGTTCTAAAAATTACTTTATATATAGTGTATATTTTATGTATATATATGAGTGTATGTATATTTTTCTTTTACACTTTTATCGACGCAGCTGCTTTTTGTATGTAAATGCAATGCTCAGTATATTATAACTTAATGTTAGTATGTTTTTTTTATATGACTCTTGGATTCCAATATCCAAGATAAAACATTACGATGGTGAAAGTAGCACCAAATTGAATTGGAAATTGAGAAAGTTCCTGGAGTTTTGTTATGTTGAGAAATGTATTAACTATGTATGAACCATCAAATAAATAAGTAATGATTCTTAAAGTCCTATTAAATGTAATTACACAATCAATAATACTTTTAGAGATAATTTTTATTATATTTTTCATTTGACATTTTATTGTTTTGGGAAGGAGTTGCGTGTAGATCTGCCCGAAAGCCTCTCCAGTAGATCTGCCTGTGCTCCGGGGTATCCCAACTTCTTTTAATCTTGTGATTTAAAATTGACATGATTCTAAAACATGTTTTAGATTTTATCTTGTCACATTTTCGACACCTGGGTATAAAATCTTTTGTTATAAGGTGGAGGTGTTTAAGTCTGGTATGACCGACCCTCAAGCATGTGAGAACAACTTCTTCTCTATGACTGCTGCGTTCGGAGCTGTTTCGTGGTTTCTCTTATTTCTTTATCATCTTTAGTTTGATGTTGTCCCACCGTCTGTGCCATTCTTGGAATATGATTTCTCTTATACTTATGGTACAATAACATTGTTTTGGATATGTTTATGGATGGAAATTTCATAAAGAAGTGTATTTTCCTAAATATGACAAATCCTTCCTGTTTTTTTCATATATTTTTTTAAAGATTGGCTGAAGGTGTGTTATTTATGATATTACTGTCATTGCATGTCTGGCTGTTGAATTTTTAGATGATTATTATTTATCGAGTTTAGTATATTCTCTGAATTTGGTTAGAATGTTTGGATTATTACTAAATAACTTTTTATCCAGGATGGAAAAGCTACATGTGCACAGAGCATTTCCACTGTTTTATTGAATTAGGAGTTCTATTCATGTAATAATTATGAAAAGCATTCATGAAAATCAATATGACCATTGTTTTACTGGAATGATTCTAGAGAACTGATTTATCTTAAAAAAAAACTTAAAACCATCTAAATCCTTAAAGCCGTATTGAGTAGACTATAAAATAATTGTGTGGTATGGGTCAACAAATAGTGTTTTTATGATTTTTTTTTTTATGTTTATGATAAAAAACTTTTAATTTAAAGTTATTGTTTTAATGAATAGTAGGCAAAATAATTGTTTATCTATGCATCATGTTTGAAAGACTGTTTATGTGTTTAAAAATTTTCTGCTTAAATGAGAAAAAATGTTAGATTAGTTAAAGTGTATACTATGGTTGAAGAATGTTTTTTGCCAAAAAGATTAAAAAATAGTTAGTCTTTTCTTTAAACTATTATAAAACATGTTTAAACAATGTACTTGAGGTAATATTAAATAATGTAAAGTAATATCTTCAAAAGAATTATTTATTGTAAATATTACATTTTTCTGGATGTTATAATAATATTGTTAATGATGAGGTATAGGTACATCCCAGCAGCAAGGGTACCACCCTGAAAAAGAAAAAAAAAAAAGTTATTGACAGTAAAAATAAAAAAATTAAAGGGTTCATATGATTACTATGGTTTAGGTGATTGCCATTGTTTGTTGTATTTAAAATAATTTTTAAATATGTTGAAAATAAGATTTATATTAATTCATCCAAATTTTTTGTTGCAATGATTAATTTTATATAATGATAATTAAAGGTTGAAAATTTAGTTCTAAATACATATTCTTGAGAGCGAATAATTTTACGGTACATTAGACATCTAATTTCTTACTTCAATAATAACACAGTTTTTAAGAATTAAATGTTTCGTGCTAGCAGTTTGTATACAATCAAGCAGCTTTTTTTCTTAATGCTATATAACTTATTGAAGGTGACAAAGTTTCGGTAATCAAAGTAGCAAATGAAGTTAATTTGCTGATGCCTAAGATTTAACCTTTTCCTTATCAATATATATTTTTTAATAACGATACCTTATTAAATAAGGTCATTTTCGGGTTTTTTATCAAGTCCAAACAATGCTGGTTGAATTCTAAGAACTAATCATCAATGTGAACTTTGCTTAGCAGCACTCAACAATTATTCAGTTAGTGTAGAGTAGGAGTTTTAGGGTGATAAATTGCAGGATTATTATGTCTGAACAATTATTCAGTATTGTTAAAGTTTGACATAAAATTAACAAAACTCATATCCTGGCAAAATAGCCATATGGCCGCCGAAAACTATATATTCTCTCGGTGCTCCTGAGCTTGTCATGCATTCTTTCCAAAAATCAGGAATTTTCCAAATTGTTTAAAATTGAGACTGTCAGTCCAATTTTAATTAAAAATACTTTATTTGAAATACTGCTCAAGTCTGATCTGTTATACATTACTAACTTACTTTCTATGATTCTATTAACTTTATTAAGCAGACAGAAAAACAAAACAACTACATACCTCCACCACAGAGATTTGCATTTTCCATTGCGCATCTATTTTCAAACATATGTTCCTCAAAACACCATGGTTTTTTATCTTCATCGCCATGATGATCATCTTCATCGTCATCGTCCTCCATGATTAGTCTTTTAGCACAGAACGGCTTATCATCTTCGGTCAACTCACATTGTTTCTGATTACCACATTCATTACACTCTCCTGGACATGTCGATGGGTCGATAGGAGGATTAGCAGTTGTAGATACAGTTGTCGAGCCTATAAAAGATATAAAAAAAATACGGTGTGTAAGATATAATAAAAACGACACGAACTCTTTAAAGAGGATTATTGAGCGGACAAAGTTTCAAGCTAAGTTTCGTTTAAAAAAGTCATAAATTATTTGTGATTTTTTTTTTATCACTCTTCAACTGTACTATATTTACTCCACTTTTACAAAAACTTGCTCGTTTAATAAGCTGTAAGTTCATATTAATTAAGTTATGTTTATTTGGAAAATTTTGAGAATCACCTCAAGTTGCGTAAAGAAATGATGTGATTCCTTAAAGTACCCCTGTTTTGTGCAAAAATTATGACATTAACTGTTAAAAAGCTTTTATTTCTTGTTTTTCCGTGATATGGGATGTATTGTAATAAAAATAATTGCTTAAAAAACATTTTATTAATAAAAAAAAAAAATGAAATGATATGCTGTATATTGAATATATTATATATTATAGTATATCAATATATTGAAAATATGATGGCCAGGACATTGAAAAGTTTTGGTTGCACTGTTATGGAGCAATAGTGGAAGCAGCCGAAGAAGTACTAGGGCTACACGAGAAGGAACAAAGGTCACCCTGGTTAGACGATGAATGCAGAGCAGCCACGAACTGCAAGAACAGTGCGTACGAAACAATGGTTAGGACAACCACAAGGAAGTCTGTTGTCTGCGGAATACCGACAGAGAAGGAAAGCAGAGAAGCGGTTACATCGCAAAAAGAAACGACAGAGGCAGAGGGAGGAGCTTGAAAATATGGAACAACTACACCATAACAAAGAAAGTAGAGATTTCAACGTGGGAAGAAAGCCATACGTTAATTAACTGGTATCCTGACAAGACCGTGACGGTTGGAGGAGACCAAGAGCTATAACCGAGTTGTAGCGTCACAATAAAAAGAAGAAGAATAGGAATTTAGATAAGCATTGTTCTAAAGACATGACTACGTAGACAAACTGAGACTTGCCTCAGAAACAAATTCGCGCCATAACAAAGAAAGTAGAGATTTCAACGTGGGAAGAAAGCCATACGTTAATTAACTGGTATCCTGACAAGACCGTGCCGGTTGGAGGAGACCAGGTGACGTTATAACCGAGTTGTAGCGTCACAATAAAAAGAAGAAGAAGAGGAATTTAGATAAGCATTGTTCTAAAGACATGACTACGTAGACAAACTGAGACTTGCCTCAGAGACGAATTCGCGCAACATGTCTACTAGTATGAACTGGGCTTAAAGCTCATTCGGGTTAAGTTTGCTCGAGTCCATTAACTAAAGTGTTTTTGCGTGAAAGAGACGCATCGCCATGTAAGAGAGACCAGACTCTTTATAATTTGGTTTTCGACATTATTTTTTCCCTTTTCGCCCGTATACCACGGCGTCACTTTAAGATACAATTTTGAATAATATCATATTACAGAGAGGATGGAATGCTGAACAATCCCCTGGCTTACAGTATGGAGGTCCGATTTTTAGTTTCTGAGATATTTTAATCAATATAAAAAAACACTTAAATTAATAGATTCTAGCAGAATTTACGCGAGAACTACACATCATAAATCTGATGGTTCAATCTAATTCAGTCTCCACATAAAAGGTGCAAAACGCGGAAAAAGAAGCTTTCACTTAAAAGAAAAAAAGCTTATAGATGATTTAAAAAGAAAAAAAATTGCAAATATCCTATTTTGTATTGGTTTCCTATGCATCAGTATAATTATAAATATAGTAAAAATACCTCTAGTCACAGATGAGTCAGTGGATTCAGAAGACGAAGTTTGAGTAGGTGATGCACTAGAAGGACCTGTAAATAGATTAAAAGTATTTTAAAATAATATCAAATAAATGTGGTAAAGAGATTACTACAATAACTGACAAGAGATATTGTTCAATAAAAGCAATACCTGTACCACCAGATGGAGTTGTCGATTCGGAACCAGTTGAAGAAGTTTCAGTAGGTGTTCCGGAGGTTGGTGATCCACTAGAAGGACCTGTAAATAGTTTGGAAATCATTTTAAATTAAAATTTAAATAAATGTAATGGAGAGATTACTAAAACAACTAAAAAGAAATATTGTTCAATAAAAGCAATACCTGTCCCACCAGATGGAGTGGTCGATCCGGAAGTAGTGGACGAAGTTTGAGTAGGTGTTCCGGAGGTGGGTGATCCACTGGAAGGACCTGTAAATAATTGAAAATCATTTAAAGATGATATGCAAATATATGTGATGAGGAGATTACTCCATCAACTGACAAGAGATACTGTTCAATAAAAGAAATACCTGTACCACCAGATGGAGTGGTAGATTCGGAAGCAGTTGATGTTGTTTGAGTAGGTGTTCCGGAGGTGGGTGATCCACTGGAAGGACCTGTAATTAGTTGGAAAGCATTTAAAGATGATATTGAAATATATGTGGTGAGGAGGTTACTCCATCAGCTGACTAGAGATATTGATCAATAAAAGCAATACCTGTACCACCAGATGGAGTGGTCGATCCGGAAGCAGTCGACGAAGTTTGAGTAGGTGTTCCGGAGGTCGGTGATGCACTGGAAGGACCTGTAAATAGTTGAAAAGCATTTAAAGATGAGATTCAAATTATGTGGTGAGGATAATACTCCATCAACCGACAAGAGATATTGTTCAATAAAAGAAATACCTGTACCACCAGATGGAGTGGTCGAGCCTGAAGCAGTTGACGAAGTTTCAGTAGGTGTTCCGGAGGTGGGTGATCCACTGGAAGGACCTGTAAATAGTTGAAAAGCATTTAAAGATGATATTCAAATATATGTGGTGAGGAGATTACTAAAACAACGAACAACAGATATTGATCAATAAAAGTAATACCTGTACCACCAGATGGAGTGGTCGAGCCTGAAGCAGTTGACGAAGTTTCAGTAGGTGTTCCGGAGGTGGGTGATCCACTGGAAGGACCTGTAAATAGTTGAAAGGCATTTAAAGAGGATATTCAAATTATGTGGTGAGGATAATACTCCATCAACCGACAAGAGATATTGTTCAATAAACGAAATACCTGTACCACCAGATGGAGTGGTCGAGCCTGAAGCAGTTGACGAAGTTTCAGTAGGTGTTCCGGAGGTGGGTGATCCACTAGAAGGACCTGTAAATAATTGAAAAGCATTTAAAGATGATATTCAAATATATGTGATGAAGTGATTCCTAAAACAACTAACAAGAGATATTGATCAATAAACGCAATACCTGTACCACCAGATGGAGTGGTCGATCCGGAAGCAGTTGACGAAGTTTGAGTAGGTGTTCCGGAGGTGGGTGATCCACTGGAAGGACCTGTAAATAGTTTAAAATAAATGTGATGAAGAGATTCCTAAAACAACTAACAAGAAATATTGTTCAATTAAAGCAATACCTGTACCACCAGATGGAGTTGTCGATTCGGAAGCAGTTGAAGAAGTTGGAGTAGGTGTTCCGGAGGTGGGGGATCCACTTGAAGGACCTGTGATTAGTTTGGAAAGCATTTTAAATTAAAATTCAAATAAATGTAATGAAGAGAATAATCAAACAACTAACAAGAGATACTGTTCATTAAAAGAAATACCTGTACCACCAGATGGAGTGGTCGGTCCACTAGAAGTTGCGCCAGTATCAGTTGTTGATTGGTCAGGTGATGTTCTAGTTGTGGGACCTTCAAATAGTTAAAAAGCATTTAAAGATGATATGCAAATATATGTATTGAGGAGATTACTCCATCCACTGACAAGAGATATTGTTCAATAAAAGCAATACCTGTACCACCAGATGGAGTGGTCGATCCGGAAGCAGTTGACGAAGTTTGAGTAGGTGTTCCGGAGGTTGGTGATCCACTGGAAGGACCTGTAAATAATTGAAAAGCATTTAAAGATGACATGCAAATATATGTATTGAGGAGATTACTCCATCCACTGACAAGAGATATTGTTCAATAAAAGCAATACCTGTACCACCAGATGGAGTGGTCGATCCGGAAGCAGTTGACGAAGTTTGAGTAGGTGTTCCGGAGGTTGGTGATCCACTGGAAGGACCTGTAAATAGTTTAAAATAAATGTGATGAAGAGATTCCTAAAACAACTAACAAGAAATATTGTTCAATTAAAGCAATACCTGTACCACCAGATGGAGTTGTCGATTCGGAAGCAGTTGAAGAAGTTGGAGTAGGTGTTCCGGAGGTGGGGGATCCACTTGAAGGACCTGTGATTAGTTTGGAAAGCATTTTAAATTAAAATTCAAATAAATGTAATGAAGAGAATAATCAAACAACTAACAAGAGATACTGTTCATTAAAAGAAATACCTGTACCACCAGATGGAGTGGTCGGTCCACTAGAAGTTGCGCCAGTATCAGTTGTTGATTGGTCAGGTGATGTTCTAGTTGTGGGACCTTCAAATAGTTAAAAAGCATTTAAAGATGATATGCAAATATATGTATTGAGGAGATTACTCCATCCACTGACAAGAGATATTGTTCAATAAAAGCAATACCTGTACCACCAGATGGAGTGGTCGATCCGGAAGCAGTTGACGAAGTTTGAGTAGGTGTTCCGGAGGTTGGTGATCCACTGGAAGGACCTGCAAATAATTGAAAAGCATTTAAAGATGACATGCAAATATATGTATTGAGGAGATTACTCCATCCACTGACAAGAGATATTGTTCAATAAAAGCAATACCTGTACCACCAGATGGAGTGGTCGATCCGGAAGCAGTTGACGAAGTTTGAGTAGGTGTTCCGGAGGTTGGTGATCCACTGGAAGGACCTGTAAATAATTGAAAAGCATTTAAAGATGACATGCAAATATATGTGATGAGGAGATTACTCCATCAACTGAAAAGAGATATTGTTCAAGAAAAGCAATACCTGTACCACCAGATGGAGTGGTCGATTCGGAAGCAGTTGATGTTGTTTGAGTAGATGTTCCGTAGGTGGGTGATCCACTGGAAGGACCTGTAATTAGTTTTAAAGCATTTTAAACTAATGAAATGAAAATAATTTTATTATTCTGGGACAAGTGTCCCTTTAGAACAAGTCACAAATACAGAATATATATATATCAATATTTTGGTGTGTTCATGAAATACAATTTAATATTTACAGGTTGTTTCAGAGTACAATAAAGTTATAAATGATGAAAAGATATAAATACATGTAAATATAAAAAATACAAAGAAATTAATTAAGTGAACGAAATATCGATGAATCACAAAATAATTAGAGTATCTGGGTTTACTTTGAGGTTTTTAAGTGCATTTCGTGATCAATCGGATTGGGAATGGAGTAGGCGTTCGTAGAGGAGGGATTTGAATGAGGATATCGATTTTGCGTGTCGAATATCTGAAGGTATAGAGTTCCAGAGGGAGACGACTTGTATTAAAAAGGATTTATCAAATGCAGCAGTTCGGTGAGGGGGAGGATAGAGGTCGGACGCACGGGATCTGGTGAGACGGGATTGAAAGGAGCGTTTGAATTGTAGGATCTATAGAATATAGGCAGGTCGCCGTGTTGTAATGGCTCGGTATAGGAAGGTAGCCAGAAAATATTGACGGCGGTAGGACGGATAGAGCCACTTCAACTTGGTGTAGAACTGGTAATATGCGTACCCTTGAGATCCCGAAGATAAAGCGGATTGAGCAATTCATTAAACGTTTAAGTTTGGCTTCGAGTTCTCCCGAGAGTCCACCATACACCATGCTGCCATAGTCGAAGTGGGGCAAAACATGAGAGGAGACCAGGAGCTAACGGGTTTTGAACGGAAGAAGATAACGTAGATGGTTAAACTGTTTCAGGGTGGATATAGTACGGCGGAAGATTTGGGAGATGTGTGGTTTCCAGGAGAGACTTTGATCGAAGGTAACGCCTAGGTTTTTAACAGTGGTATGGAAGGTGATAGGTAAGTTGTTCAGAAGAAGATTAGGAGGTGTTGAAATGGATTTGAGGAGTGAGGGGGATCCGATCAGGATGGCTTTTGTATTCTCCATATTCAATGTCAGCTTATTAAGATTGGCCCATGCGCATATTCTATTGATGTCTTGTTGCAGTTTCAGGAAAGCATTAGATGAATCTGTCGGGTTAAAGGAAAGATACATTTGGACGTCATCGGGGTATAGGTGATATTGACATGATAGAGGAAGGGAGGTCATTAATGTAGATGGAAAAGAGGGTGGGGGATAATGAGGAACCTTATGGGAAGCCTCGGGACAGAGGTAGAGACATTGATTGAGGATTATTAGGAACTAGAAGGTACTGGGAGCGATCGCTGAAAAAGGATTGGAACCAATTAAGAGTACTGGATGATAAGGATATATTTTTAAGTATGGATAGGAGAATATTAGTGTCAACTGAGTCGAATGCTTTAGAGAAATCAATAAGGATCAGAATGGTGAGTTTCTGTTGATCTATGGCTGTGTGAAGATCTTGGGAGATTTTAATGAGGGCAGAATGAGTGGAGTAGTCTGGTCTAAAACCAGACTGGAAGCAGTTCAAATGTTTATTTTGTTCAAGATATTGGGATAGTTGAGATTGTACTATTCGCTAGAAAGGTTTGGAAAGGTTAGACAAGAGGGAAATTGGACGGAAATCATTAGGGGTTGTGGGGTTAGAGATTTCGTTAAGAGGACGGACAGGGGCGGTTTTCCAGGTGCTGGGAAAAGTGGAACTTTGTACTGAGAAATTATAGATATGACAAAGGACTGGGAAAATGGATGGAAGTGAGGATTTAATTAATTTAACTGGGATATTATCTGGTCCGAAATCTTTGGTTAGGGATTTGCAGATGGATTTAAGGAGGTCGTCAGGGGTAATATACGAAAAGAAAAAAATGATTGTGATTAAAGGGGGGTGTATGAGGGGTAGAGCTGGTGCTTGGACAGAGGGATCGGATGATTCCATAAATGTATATTCCAATATTCCAATAAATAAAATGAAGATATTCCTAAAACAACTAACAAGAGATATTCTTCAATAAAAGCAATACCTGTACCACCAGATGACGTGGTCGATCCGGAAGTAGTTGACGAAGTTTGAGTAGGTGTTCCGGAGGTGGGTGATCCACTGGAAGGACCTGTAATTAGTTTGGAAAGCATTTTAAATTAATATTCGAATAAATGTAATGAAAAGATTACTAAAACGACTGAAAAATAATATTGTTCAACAAAAGCAATACCTGTACCACCAGATGGAGTTGTCGATTCGGAAGCAGTTGAAGAAGTTTGAGTAGGTGTTCCGTAGGTGGGTGATCCACTGGAAGGACCTGTAAATAATTGTAAAACATTTAAAGATGACATGCAAATATATGTGATGAGGAGATTACCCCATCCACTGAAAAGAAATATTGTTCAATAAAAGCAATACCTGTACCACCAGATGGAGTGGTCGATCCGGAAGCAGTTGACGAAGTTTGTGTAGGTGTTCCGGAGGTGGGTGATCCACTGGAAGGACCTGTAAATAGTTTAAAATAAATGTGATGAAGGGATTACTAAAACAACTAACAAGAAATATTGTTCAATAAAAGCAATACCTGTACCACCAGATGGAGTGGTCGATCCGGAAGCAGTTGACGAAGTTTGTGTAGGTGTTCCGGAGGTGGGTGATCCACTGGAAGGACCTGTAAATAGTTGAAAAGCATTTAAAGATGATATGCAAATATATGTATTGAGGAGATTACTCCATCAGCTGACTAGAGATATTGTTCCATAAAAGCAATACCTGTACCACCAGATGGAGTGGTCGAGCCGGAAGCAGTTGACGAAGTTTCAGTAGGTGTTCCGTAGGTGGGTGATCCACTGGAAGGACCTGTAAATAATTGTAAAACATTTAAAGATGATATGCAAATATATGTGATGAGGAGATTACCCCATCCACTGAAAAGAAATATTGTTCAATAAAAGCAATACCTGTACCACCAGATTGAGTGGTCGATCCGGAAGCAGTTGACGAAGTTTCAGTAGGTGTTCCGTAGGTGGGTGATCCACTGGAAGGACCTGTAAATAATTGTAAAACATTTAAAGATGATATGCAAATATATGTGATGAGGAGATTACCCCATCCACTGAAAAGAAATATTGTTCAATAAAAGCAATACCTGTACCACCAGATTGAGTGGTCGATCCGGAAGCAGTTGACGAAGTTTGTGTAGGTGTTCCGGAGGTGGGTGATCCACTGGAAGGACCTGTAAATAGTTGAAAAGCATTTAAAGATGATATGCAAATATATGTATTGAGGAGATTACTCCATCAGCTGACTAGAGATATTGTTGCATAAAAGCAATACCTGTACCACCAGATGGAGTGGTCGAGCCGGAAGCAGTTGACGAAGTTTCAGTAGGTGTTCCGTAGGTGGATGATCCACTGGAAGGACCTGTAAATAATTGTAAAACATTTAAAGATGATATGCAAATATATGTGATGAGGAGATTACCCCATCCACTGAAAAGAAATATTGTTCGATAAAAGCAATACCTGTACCACCAGATGGAGTGGTCGAGCCGTAAGCAGTTGACGAAGTTTGAGTAGGTGTTCCGGAGGTGGGTGATGCATTGGAAGGACCTGTAAATAGTTTAAAATAATATTAAAATAAATGTGATGAAGAGATTCCTAAAACAACTAACAAGAGATTTTGTTCAATAAAAGCAATACCTGTACCACCAGATGGAGTGGTCGATCCGGAAGCAGTTGACGAAGTTTGAGTAGGTGTTCCGTAGGTGGGTGATCCACTGGAAGGACCTGTAAATAATTGTAAAACATTTAAAGATGATATGCAAATATATGTATTGAGGAGATTACTCCATCAGCTGACTAGAGATATTGTTGCATAAAAGCAATACCTGTACCACCAGATGGAGTGGTCGAGCCGGAAGCAGTTGACGAAGTTTGTGTAGGTGTTCCGGAGGTGGGTGATCCACTGGAAGGACCTGTAAATAGTTGAAAAGCATTTAAAGATGATATGCAAATATATGTATTGAGGAGATTACTCCATCAGCTGACTAGAGATATTGTTGCATAAAAGCAATACCTGTACCACCAGATGGAGTGGTCGAGCCGGAAGCAGTTGACGAAGTTTGTGTAGGTGTTCCGGAGGTGGATGATCCACTGGAAGGACCTTTAAATAATTGTAAAACATTTAAAGATGATATGCAAATATATGTGATGAGGAGATTACCCCATCCACTGAAAAGAAATATTGTTCGATAAAAGCAATACCTGTACCACCAGATTGAGTGGTCGAGCCGGAAGCAGTTGACGAAGTTTGAGTAGGTGTTCCGGAGGTGGGTGATGCATTGGAAGGACCTGTAAATAGTTTAAAATAATATTAAAACAAATGTGATGAAGAGATTCCTAAAACAACTAACAAGAGATTTTGTTCAATAAAAGCAATACCTGTACCACCAGATGGAGTGGTCGATCCGGAAGCAGTTGACGAAGTTTCAGTAGGTGTTCCGTAGGTGGATGATCCACTGGAAGGACCTGTAAATAATTGTAAAACATTTAAAGATGATATGCAAATATATGTGATGAGGAGATTACTCCATCCACTGAAAAGAAATATTGTTCAATAAAAGCAATACCTGTACCACCAGATGGAGTGGTCGATCCGGAAGCAGTTGACGAAGTTTGTGTAGGTGTTCCGTAGGTGGGTGATCCACTGGAAGGACCTGTAAATAGTTGTAAAACATTTAAAGATGATATGCAAATATATGTGATGAGGAGATTACCCCATCCACTGAAAAGAAATATTGTTCAATAAAAGCAATACCTGTACCACCAGATTGAATGGTCGAGCCGGAAGCAGTTGACGAAGTTTCAGTAGGTGTTCCGTAGGTGGGTGATCCACTGGAAGGATCTGTAAATAATTGTAAAACATTTAAAGATGATTTGCAAATATATGTGATGAGGATATTACCCCATCCACTGAAAAGAAATATTGTTCAATAAAAGCAATACCTGTACCACCAGATTGAGTGGTCGATCCGGAAGCAGTTGACGAAGTTTGTGTAGGTGTTCCGGAGGTGGGTGATCCACTGGAAGGACCTGTAAATAGTTGAAAAGCATTTAAAGATGATATGCAAATATATGTGATGAGGAGATTACCCCATCCACTGAAAAGAAATATTGTTCAATAAAAGCAATACCTGTACCACCAGATTGAGTGGTCGATCCGGAAGCAGTTGACGAAGTTTGTGTAGGTGTTCCGTAGGTGGGTGATCCACTGGAAGGATCTGTAAATAATTGTAAAACATTTAAAGATGATTTGCAAATATATGTGATGAGGATATTACCCCATCCACTGAAAAGAAATATTGTTCAATAAAAGCAATACCTGTACCACCAGATTGAGTGGTCGATCCGGAAGCAGTTGACGAAGTTTCAGTAGGTGTTCCGTAGGTGGATGATCCACTGGAAGGACCTGTAAATAATTGTAAAACATTTAAAGATGATATGCAAATATATGTGATGAGGAGATTACTCCATCCACTGAAAAGAAATATTGTTCAATAAAAGCAATACCTGTACCACCAGATGGAGTGGTCGATCCGGAAGCAGTTGACGAAGTTTGTGTAGGTGTTCCGGAGGTGGGTGATCCACTGGAAGGACCTGTAAATAGATGAAAAGCATTTAAAGATCATATGCAAATATATGTATTGAGGAGATTACTCCATCAACTGAAAAGAAATATTGTTCAATAAAAGCAATACCTGTACCACCAGATAGAGTGGTCGATCCGGAAGCAGTTGACGAAGTTTGTGTAGGTGTTCCGGAGGTGGGTGATCCACTGGAAGGACCTGCAAATAGTTGAAAAGCATTTAAAGATGATATGCAAATATATGTGGTGAGGAGATTACTCCATCAACTGACTAGAGATATTGTTCCATAAAAGCAATACCTGTACCACCAGATGGGGTGGTCGGTCCAGTAGAAGTTGCGCCTGTATCAGTTGTTGATTGGTCAGGTGATGTTCTAGTTGTTGGACCTTTAAATAGTTTAAAAGTATTTTAAAATTGATTCAAATAAATGTTTTTTTAAATATTATTTTAATGGAATTTATAACTGTATTACATAGAGAATACAATAAGTAAATGTGAAATTGGTAACATGGCATGTACAAAATGACGAGAAACTACCAATTGGTAGAACTCAAATTCAAATAAATGTAATGAAGATATTACTGAAAAAACTGACAAGAAATATTGTTCAATAAAAGCAATACCTGTACCACCAGATGGAGTGGTCGATCCGGAAGCAGTTGACGAAGTTTGAGTAGGTGTTCCGGAGGTGGGTGATCCACTGGAAGGACCTGTAAATAGTTTAAAATAATATTAAAATAAATGTAATGAAGAGATTACCCTATCAACTAACAAGAGATATTGTTCAATAAAAGCAATACCTGTACCACCAGATGGAGTGGTCGATCCGGAAGCAGTTGACGAAGTTTGAGTAGGTGTTCCGGAGGTTGGTGATCCACTGGAAGGACCTGTAAATAGTTTGGAAAGCATTTTAAAATAATATTAAAATAAATGTAATGGAGAGATTACTCTATCAACTAACAAGAGATATTGTTCGATAAAAGCAATACCTGTACCACCAGATGGAGTGGTCGATCCGGAAGCAGTTGACGAAGTTTGAGTAGGTGTTCCGGAGGTTGGTGATCCACTGGAAGGACCTGTAAATAGTTTGGAAAGCATTTTAAAATAATATTAAAATAAATGTAATGGAGAGATTACTCTATCAACTAACAAGAGATATTGTTCGATAAAAGCAATACCTGTACCACCAGATGGAGTGGTCGATCCGGAAGCAGTTGAAGAAGTTTGAGTAGGTGTTCCGTAGGTGGGTGATCCACTGGAAGGACCTGTAAATAATTGAAAAACATTTAAAGTTGAAATGCAAATATATGTGATGAGGAGATTTCTCCATCCACTGAAAAAAAATATGGTTCAATAACGGCAATACCTGTACCACCAGATGGAGTTGTCGATCCGGAAGCAGTTGACGAAGTTTGAGTAGGTGTTCCGGAGGTTGGTGATCCACTGGAAGGACCTGTAAACAGTTTAAAATAATATTAAAATAAATGTAATGAAGAGATTACCCTATCAACTAACAAGAGATATTGTTCAATAAAAGCAATACCTGTACCACCAGATGGAGTGGTCGATCCGGAAGCAGTCGACGAAGTTTGAGTAGGTGTTCCGGAGGTGGGTGATCCACTGGAAGGACCTGTAAATAGTTTGGAAAACATTTTAAAATAATATTAAAATAAATGTAATGAAGAGATTACCCTATCAACTAACAAGAGATATTGTTCAATAAAAGCAATACCTGTACCACCAGATGGAGTGGTCGATCCGGAAGCAGTTGACGAAGTTTGAGTAGGTGTTCCGGAGGTGGGTGATCCACTGGAAGGACCTGTAAATAGTTTAAAATAATATTAAAATAAATGTAATGAAGAGATTACCCTATCAACTAACAAGAGATATTGTTCAATAAAAGCAATACCTGTACCACCAGATGGAGTGGTCGATCCGGAAGCAGTTGACGAAGTTTGAGTAGGTGTTCCGGAGGTTGGTGATCCACTGGAAGGACCTGTAAATAGTTTGGAAAGCATTTTAAAATAATATTAAAATAAATGTAATGGAGAGATTACTCTATCAACTAACAAGAGATATTGTTCGATAAAAGCAATACCTGTACCACCAGATGGAGTGGTCGATCCGGAAGCAGTTGACGAAGTTTGAGTAGGTGTTCCGGAGGTTGGTGATCCACTGGAAGGACCTGTAAATAGTTTGGAAAGCATTTTAAAATAATATTAAAATAAATGTAATGGAGAGATTACTCTATCAACTAACAAGAGATATTGTTCGATAAAAGCAATACCTGTACCACCAGATGGAGTGGTCGATCCGGAAGCAGTTGAAGAAGTTTGAGTAGGTGTTCCGTAGGTGGGTGATCCACTGGAAGGACCTGTAAATAATTGAAAAACATTTAAAGTTGAAATGCAAATATATGTGATGAGGAGATTTCTCCATCCACTGAAAAAAAATATGGTTCAATAACGGCAATACCTGTACCACCAGATGGAGTTGTCGATCCGGAAGCAGTTGACGAAGTTTGAGTAGGTGTTCCGGAGGTTGGTGATCCACTGGAAGGACCTGTAAACAGTTTAAAATAATATTAAAATAAATGTAATGAAGAGATTACCCTATCAACTAACAAGAGATATTGTTCAATAAAAGCAATACCTGTACCACCAGATGGAGTGGTCGATCCGGAAGCAGTCGACGAAGTTTGAGTAGGTGTTCCGGAGGTGGGTGATCCACTGGAAGGACCTGTAAATAGTTTGGAAAACATTTTAAAATAATATTAAAATAAATGTAATGGAGAGATTACTGAAACAACTGAAAAGAAATATGGTTCAATAAAAGCAATACCTGTACCACCAGATGGAGTGGTCGATCCGGAAGCAGTTGAAGAAGTTTGAGTAGGTGTTCCGGAGGTGGGTGATCCACTGGAAGGACCTGTAAATAGTTTAAAATAATATTAAAATAAATGTAATGAAGAGATTACCCTATCAACTAACAAGAGATTTTGTTCAATAAAAGCAATACCTGTACCACCAGATGGAGTGGTCGATCCGGAAGCAGTCGACGAAGTTTGAGTAGGTGTTCCGTAGGTGGGTGATCCACTAGAAGGACCTGTAAATAGTTTGGAAAGCATTTTAAAATAATATTAAAATAAATGTAATGGAGAGATTACTAAAACAACTGAAAAGAAATATTGTTCAATAAAAGCAATACCTGTACCACCAGATGGAGTGGTCGATCCGGAAGCAGTCGACGAAGTTTGAGTAGGTGTTCCGGAGGTGGGTGATCCACTGGAAGGACCTGTAAATAGTTTGGAAAACATTTTAAAATAATATTAAAATAAATGTAATGAGAGATTACTGAAACAACTGAAAAGAAATATGGTTCAATAAAAGCAATACCTGTACCACCAGATGGAGTTGTCGATCCGGAAGCAGTTGACGAAGTTTGAGTAGGTGTTCCGGAGGTTGGTGATCCACTGGAAGGACCTGTAAATAGTTTAAAATAATATTAAAATAAATGTAATGAACAGATTACACTATCAACTAACAAGAGATATTGTTCAATAAAAGCAATACCTGTACCACCAGATGGAGTGGTCGATCCGGAAGCAGTCGACGCCGTTTGAGTAGGTGTTCCGTAGGTGGGTGATCCACTGGAAGGACCTGTAAATAATTGAAATACATTTAAAGTTGAAATGCAAATATATGTGATGAGGAGATTACTCCATCCACTGAAAAGAAATATGGTTCAATAAAAGCAATACCTGTACCACCAGATGGAGTTGTCGATTCGGAAGCAGTTGACGAAGTTTGAGTAGGTGTTCCGGAGGTTGGTGATCCACTGGAAGGACCTGTAAATAGTTTAAAATAATATTAAAATAAATGTAATGAAGAGATTACCCTATCAACTAACAAGAGATATTGTTCAATAAAATCAATACCTGTACCACCAGATGGAGTTGTCGATTCGGAAGCAGTTGACGAAGTTTGAGTAGGTGTTCCGGAGGTTGGTGATCCACTGGAAGGACCTGTAAATAGTTTAAAATAAATGTAATGAAGAGATTACCCTATCAACTAACAAGAGATATTGTTCAATAAAAGCAATACCTGTACCACCAGATGGAGTGGTCGATCCGGAAGCAGTCGACGAAGTTTGAGTAGGTGTTCCGTAGGTGGGTGATCCACTGGAAGGACCTGTAAATAATTGTAAAACATTTAAAGTTGAAATGCAGATATATGTGATGAGGAGATTACTCCATCCACTGACAAGAAATATTGTTCAATAAAAGCAATACCTGTACCACCAGATGGAGTTGTCGATTCGGAAGCAGTTGAAGAAGTTTGAGTAGGTGTTCCGGAGGTTGGGGATGCACTGGAAGGACCTGTAAATAGTTGAAAATCATAAATGTAATGGAGAGATTATAAAACAACTGAAAATAAATATTGTTCAATAAAAGCAATACCTGTACCACCAGATGGAGTTGTCGATTCGGAAGCAGTTGACGAAGTTTGAGTAGGTGTTCCGGAGGTTGGTGATCCACTGGAAGGACCTGTAAATAGTTAAAAATAATATTAAAACAAATGTAATGAAGAGATTACCCTATCAACTAACAAGAGATATTGTTCAATAAAAGTAATACCTGTACCACCAGATGGAGTTGTCGATTCGGAAGCAGTCGACGAAGTTTGAGTAGGTGTTCCGGAGGTTGGTGATCCACTGGAAGGACCTGTAAATAGTTAAAAATAATATTAAAACAAATGTAATGAAGAGATTACCCTATCAACTAACAAGAGATATTGTTCAATAAAAGCAATACCTGTACCACCAGATGGAGTGGTCGATCCGGAAGCAGTCGACGAAGTTTGAGTAGGTGTTCCGGAGGTTGGTGATCCACTGGAAGGACCTGTAAATAGTTTAAAATAATATTAAAATAAATGTAATGAAGAGATTACCCTATCAACTAACAAGAGATATTGTTCAATAAAAGTAATACCTGTACCACCAGATGGAGTTGTCGATTCGGAAGCAGTCGACGAAGTTTGAGTAGGTGTTCCGGAGGTTGGTGATCCACTGGAAGGACCTGTAAATAGTTAAAAATAATATTAAAACAAATGTAATGAAGAGATTACCCTATCAACTAACAAGAGATATTGTTCAATAAAAGCAATACCTGTACCACCAGATGGAGTGGTCGATCCGGAAGCAGTCGACGAAGTTTGAGTAGGTGTTCCGTAGGTGGGTGATCCACTGGAAGGACCTGTAAATAATTGTAAAACATTTAAAGTTGAAATGCAGATATATGTGATGAGGAGATTACTCCATCCACTGACAAGAAATATTGTTCAATAAAAGCAATACCTGTACCACCAGATGGAGTTGTCGATTCGGAAGCAGTTGAAGAAGTTTGAGTAGGTGTTCCGGAGGTTGGGGATGCACTGGAAGGACCTGTAAATAGTTGAAAATCATAAATGTAATGGAGAGATTATAAAATAACTGAAAAGAAATATTGTTCAATAAAAGCAATACCTGTACCACCAGATGGAGTGGTCGATTCGGAAGCAGTTGAAGAAGTTTGAGTAGGTGTTCCGGAGGTTGGTGATCCACTAGAAGGACCTGTAAATAGTTTGGAAATCATTTTAAAATAATATTAAAATAAATGTAATGGAGAGATTACTGAAACAACTGAAAAGAAATATGGTTCAATAAATGTAATACCTGTACCACCAGATGGAGTGGTCGATTCGGAAGCAGTTGACGATGTTTGAGTAGGTGTTCCGTAGGTGGGTGATCCACTGGAAGGACCTGTAAATAATTGTAAAACATTTAAAGATGATATGCAAATATATGTGATTAGGAGATTACTCCATCCACTGAAAAGAATTATTGTTCAATAAAAGCAATACCTGTACCACCAGATGGAGTGGTCGGTCCAGTAGAAGTCGCGCCAGTATCAGTTGTTGACTGGTCAGTGGATGTTCTAGTTGTTGGACCTTTAAATAGTGAAAAAGTATTTTAAAATTTATTCAAATAAAGGCAATGAAGATATTACTGAAAAAACTGAAACGAAATATTGTTGAATAAAAGCAATTGTACAGTACCTGTACCACCAGATGGAGTGGTCGATCCACTAGCTGTTGACGAAGTTTGAGTAGGTGTTCCGGAGGTGGTTGATCCACTGGAAGGACCTGTAATTAGTTGGAATTATTATAAACTATTTTTCAAATATATGTTTTGAGGAGGTGGACCGCGTTTGTCGACAGAGTCAATGATCCTGCAAAAATATACTCAACGTTTAGAGGCTTTTTGTTTCTATTGTACAAACTGAAGTCATAAATTCAAATCCCGTTCGTTGAAACAAAAAAAAGAAAAAAGTATTAAAAAATCAAAATTTAAAAAATAAATATGGCATGCCCTACCCGTGTTTTTTAACCACTACGGTGCAGGTTCTATTTCCCCACGATTACGGTAACATCCCACTGATAGATTCACTGGGATTTTAGCAACTGGCGTGCATTACACCATAGCTCCTGGTACTCCAGGTTGGGGTGTGGGCATAGGGCTAATAACTCTGTTTTGGAAAAACACCGTGTTACGAAATCACAACGAAGCTCCGGAAAATGGGACTGTCTAAATTTGAATCACGGACTATACATTGGATTTTGGAACGAACGTATTTTATTCCGACCAGGGTTGCATAAACGGTAGTCAGATGACTAAAAAGGTATCAAATTCCGTTAAAAGCAATTCAAGAGGTCAGGTGGACAGTTGTTGGAAAACCATTATCGGCGGCCATAAACTATTCTAATCTGGAAGACACGATAATAATGCGTCAACTGGCACGGGATTTATTGTAAATATTTAAAATACTTTATTGCTTCCTCACAACTGATGGCGGGGGAGCTTTATGTTCTTGCGGCAGGTTAAAAACAATTATGTGCTCGGAATCGAAAAATTCAACTCGCATTTTAAGTTTCTGACATCAAGGTACAAATTTCGTTTGGTTTCTAGCTGCAGTCAAATCGATGTAACTCGTATATCACCGACTACTGTATATCCGAATTTTTTAGGGAATGCGGGGGATTTTTGTTTGGGCGGTCCCATATCAATTTCATCAAATTCCATCCGCAACTTCTACTTACGCACGCGCCTATGTATATCCTTAGCTATGACAATATTTCGGAAACGGCTTGGTCGATTTGACTCAAAGTTCTAAGGAAGATAGATTTTAGTAATAAAATAATGATTCCATTGCATTTCTTCAACGACTTCCTCTTAAATATGCCCAAACGTATTTTTCGTGATGCGTCTATATCTAAAAAAAACGCATTCGATTTGGCTCCAATTTGGAGGAAAGTCAGAGATTGGTAAATAGAAAATCACGTAGATATCCGTTTCAGAAAATTCCATCCTCTATTTTCAGAAAATACTTCTGCCTTCGAATCTAAAAACGTATTATTTTTAACACGCTTATATTTTCAAAAACCTCTCCTTTGATTAGACCGAAAGTTGAGGAAAATGTGGAGAATAGTGTAGAAATTCCCTAGTATCAATGTCATTGTATTTTATTCAACAATTAAAATTTATATAAATAACTTTTAAAAATATAATGGCTGTGAAACGGGGAAGGCATTGATCATGTGAAAGGGAGGTTATGTTCATAGTATTGTTTTATGAGGTTATCAAATTTTAGAATGCATTAAAGAAACGTACTTTAAACCCGTTGTTTGGTCGTTTACATATTACTGGCATGACACATACTACCATTACAAAAATTTCATGTGATTTTCAGTGATTGTGGGAGATGAAACTTAGATTGCCAAATATAGATTTTGCTGTATCCCTTTACCAGCTTGCGCTTAGGGATGAGATTTTCTGTACTGTATCTACCGTATATTTGTAAATTTAAATGGAATTTGGCACAGATCATAAAAAAGAATTTCATATTTGTTAATTTCATGTTCCATTTGAAGTTCAACCAAGTGGTGCGTATCTTGATTTCTCTCTCAAACCTCAAAGTGGTTAGGGGCTTTATTCAAAAAATTTTATTACTAGTAATAATTGAAGGGTAGGATGGAAGCATCGATAAGTTTTAAATATAAATAGGCCTTCATTTTCTGCATTTTGTTGTTTAATTTGATGAGGAAGCTATACTGACCTTAATTGCCAGAGGTTTTTATTTTTAGGAGATTATTCAAACAACTGACGAGAGATCAAGTTCAATGAAATAAATACCTGTTCCACTAGATAATGTTGTCGATCCAGAAGATGTGATCTGTGTAGTCTGATAACATGGACGAGTGGTGGATGTTTCACTAGAAGAACCTATAATTGTTCAATAGTATTTTAAATTAATTTTTAACTGTATACAGAAAGATAATTATTCAAACAAGAAAAAAAATCTTGCAATAAAAGAAATACCTGTTCCACCCGATACTGTGGTCGGTTCAGTAGAAGTTATGCCACTATCAGTTGTTGATTGGACAGAGGATGTTCTAGTTGTGGGACCTGTTAATAGTTAGAAGTATTTAAAAACAATAGTAAACTAAATGTGATAAAGAGGTAGTTAAAACAACAAGAGATATTGTTCAATAAAAGAAATACCTGTACCACCAGATGGAGTGGTCGATTCAGAAGCAGTTGACGATGTTTGAGTAGGTGTTCCGGAGGTGGGTGATGCACTGGAAGGACCTGTAAATATTTTAAAATAATATTAAAATAAATGTGATGAAGAGATTCCTAAAACAACTAACAAGAAATATTGTCCAATAAAAGAAATACCTGTACCACCAGATGGAGTGGTCGATCCGGCAGCAGTTGAAGAAGTTTGAGTAGGTGTTCCGGAGGTGGGTGATCCACTAGAAGGACCTGTAAATAGTTGGAAAAGATTTTAAGATGATTTTCAAATATGTGTGGTGAGAAAATTACTCCATCCACTGACAAGAGATATTGTTCAATAAAAGCAATAACTGTACCACCAGATGGGGTGGTCGATCCGGAAGCAGTTGACGAAGTTTGAGTAGGTGTTCCGGAGGTTGGTGATCCACTGGAAGGACCTGTAAATAGTTTCAAAGTATTTAAAATAAATGTGATGAAGAAATTCCTAAAACAACTAACAAGAAATATTGTCCAATAAAAGAAATACCTGTACCACCAGATTGAGTGGTCGATCCGGAAGCAGTTGAAGAAGTTTGAGTAGGTGTTCCGTAGGTGGGTGATCCACTGGAAGGACCTGTAAATAATTGAAAATCATTTAAAGATGATATGCAAATATATGTGGTGAGGAGATTACTCCATCAGCTGACTAGAGATATTGATCAATAAAAGCAATACCTGTACCACCAGATGGAGTTGTCGATTCGGAAGCAGTTGACGAAGTTTGAGTAGGTGTTCCGTAGGTGGGTGATCCACTGGAAGGACCTGTAAATAGTTTCAAAGTATTTAAAATAAATGTGATGAAGAGATTCCTAAAACAACTAACAAGAAATATTGTCCAATAAAGGAAATACCTGTACCACCAGATGGAGTGGTCGATCCGGAAGCAGTTGAAGAAGTTTGAGTGGGTGTTCCGTAGGTGGGAGATCCACTGGAAGGACCTGTAAATAATTGAAAATCATTTAAAGATGATATGCAAATATATGTGGTGAGGAGATTACTCCATCAGCTGACTAGAGATATTGATCAATAAAAGCAATACCTGTACCACCAGATGGAGTTGTCGATTCGGAAGCAGTTGACGAAGTTTGAGTAGGTGTTCCATAGGTTGGTGATCCACTGGAAGGACCTGTAATTAGTTGGAAAGCATTTAAAGATGATATTGAAATATATGTGGTGAGGAGATTACTCCATCAGCTGACTAGAGATATTGTTCGATAAAAGCAATACCTGTACCACCAGATGGAGTGGTCGATCCGGAAGCAGTTGATGAAGTTTGAGTAGGTGTTCCGGAGGTTGGTGATCCACTGGAAGGACCTGTAAATAGTTTCAAAGTATTTAAAAATAATATTAAAATAAATGGGGTGTAGAGATTACTCCATCAACTAACAAGAGATATTGTTCAATAAAAGAAATACCTGTACCACCAGATGGAGTGGTCGATCCGGAAGCAGTTGATGAAGTTTGAGTAGGTGTTCCGGAGGTTGGTGAACCACTGGAAGGACCTGTAAATAGTTTCAAAGTATTTAAAAATAATATTAAAATAAATGAGGTGAAGAGATTACTCCATCAACTGATAAGAGATATTGTTAAATAAAAGTAATACCTGTACCACCAGATGGAGTTGTCGATTCGGAAGCAGTTGACGAAGTTTGAGTAGGTGTTCCGTAGGTTGGTGATCCACTGGAAGGACCTGTAAATAATTGAAAATCATTTAAAGATGATATGCAAATATATGTGGTGAGGAGATTACTCCATCAGCTGACTAGAGATATTGTTCGATAAAAGCAATACCTGTACCACCAGATGGAGTGGTCGATCCGGAAGCAGTTGACGAAGTTTGAGTAGGTGTTCCGGAGGTGGGTGATCCACTGGAAGGACCTGTAAATAGTTTCAAAGTATTTAAAAATAATATTTAAATAAATGAGGTGAAGAGATTACTCTATCAACTAACAAGAGACATTGTTCAATAAAAGCAATACCTGTACCACCAGAAGGAGTTGTCGATTCGGAAGCGGTTGACGAAGTTTGAGTAGGTGTTCCGTAGGTTGGTGATCCACTGGAAGGACCTGTAAATAATTGAAAATCATTTAAAGATGATATGCAAATATATGTGGTGAGGAGATTACTCCATCAGCTGACTAGAGATATTGATCAATAAAAGCAATACCTGTACCACCACATGGAGTTGTCGATTCGGAAGCAGTTGACGAAGTTTGAGTAGGTGTTCCGTAGGTTGGTGATCCACTGGAAGGACCTGTAAATAATTGAAAATCATTTAAAGATGATATGCAAATATATGTGGTGAGGAGATTACTCCATCAGCTGACTAGAGATATTGTTCGATAAAAGCAATACCTGTACCACCAGATGGAGTGGTCGATCCGGAAGCAGTCGACGAAGTTTGAGTAGGTGTTCCGTAGGTGGGTGATCCACTGGAAGGACCTGTAAATAGTTTCAAAGTATTTAAAAATAAGATTAAAATAAATGCGATGAAGAGATTACTCAATTAACTAACAAGAGATATTGTTAAATAAAAGTAATACCTGTACCACCAGAAGGAGTTGTCGATTCGGAAGCGGTTGACGAAGTTTGAGTAGGTGTTCCGTAGGTTGGTGATCCACTGGAAGGACCTGTAAATAATTGAAAATCATTTAAAGATGATATGCAAATATATGTGGTGAGGAGATTACTCCATCAGCTGACTAGAGATATTGATCAATAAAAGCAATACCTGTACCACCAGATGGAGTTGTCGATTCGGAAGCAGTTGACGAAGTTTGAGTAGGTGTTCCGTAAGTGGGTGATCCACTGGAAGGACCTGTAAATAGTTTCAAAGTATTTAAAAATAATATTAAAATAAATGCGATGAAGAGATTACTCCATCAACTAACAAGAGATATTGTTCAATAAAAGCAATACCTGTACCACCAGATGGAGTTGTCGATTCGGAACCAGTTGAAGAAGGTTGAGTAGGTGTTCCGGAGGTTGGTGATCCACTGGAAGGACCTGTAAATAGTTTCAATGTATTTAAAAATAATATTAAAATAAATGCGATGAAGAGAATACTCCATCAACTAACAAGAGATATTGTGAAATAAAAGTAATACCTGTACCACCAGATGGAGTTGTCGATTCGGAACCAGTTGAAGAAGTTTGAGTAGGTGTTCCGGAGGTTGGTGATCCACTGGAAGGACCTGTAAATAGTTTCAAAGTATTTAAAAGTAATATTAAAATAAATGAGGTGAAGAGATTACTCCATCATCTGATAAGAGATATTGTTCAATAGAAGAAATACCTGTACCACCAGATGAAGTGGTCGATCCGGAAGCAGTTGACGAAGTTTGAGTAGGTGTTCCGGAGGTTGGTGATCCACTGGAAGGACCTGTAAATAGTTTCAAAGTATTTAAAAATAATATTAAAATAAATGGGGTGTAGAGATTACTCCATCAACTAACAAGAGATATTGTTCAATAAAAGAAATACCTGTACCACCAGATGGAGTGGTCGATCCGGAAGCAGTTGACGAAGTTTGAGTAGGTGTTCCGGAGGTTGGTGAACCACTGGAAAGACCTGTAAATAGTTTCAAAGTATTTAAAAATAATATTAAAATAAATGCGATGAAGAGAATACTCCATCAACTAACAAGAGATATTGTTAAATAAAAGTAATACCTGTACCACCAGATGGAGTTGTCGATTCGGAACCAGTTGAAGAAGTTTGAGTAGGTGTTCCGGAGGTTGTTGATCCACTGGAAGGACCTGTAAATATTTTCAAAGTATTTAAAAATAATATTAAAATAAATGAGGTGAAGGGATTACTCCATCATCTGATAAGAGATATTGTTCAATAGAAGAAATACCTGTACCACCAGATGGAGTGGTCGATCCGGAAGCTGTTGTCGAAGTTTGAGTAGGTGTTCCAGAGGTCGGTGATGCACTGGAAGGACCTGTAAATAGTTGAAAAGTATTTTACAAGTATATTCAAATAAATGCGATGAAGAGATTACTCCATCAACTAACAAGAGATTTTGTTTAATAAAAGCAATACCTGTACCACCAGATGGAGTTGTCGATTCAGAAGCAGTTGAAGAAGTTTGAGTAGGTGTTCCGTAGGTTGGTGATCCACTGGAAGGACCTGTAAATAATTGAAAATCATTTAAAGATGATATGCAAATATATGTGGTGAGGAGATTACTCCATCAGCTGACTAGAGATATTGTTCTATAAAAGCAATACCTGTACCACCAGATGGAGTGGTCGATCCGGAAGCAGTTGACGAAGTTTGAGTAGGTGTTCCGGAGGTTGGTGATCCACTGGAAGGACCTGTAAATAGTTTCAAAGTATTTAAAAATAATATTAAAATAAATACGATGAAGAGATTACTCCATCAACTAACAAGAGATATTGTTCAATAAAAGAAATACCTGTACCACCAGATGGAGTGGTCGATCCGGAAGCAGTTGAAGAAGTTTGAGTAGGTGTTCCGGAGGTTGGTGATCCACTGGAAGGACCTGTAAATAGTTTCAAAGTATTTAAAAATAATATTAAAATAAATGAGGTGAAGAGATTACTCCATCAACTGATAAGAGATATTGTTCAATAAAAGCAATACCTGTACCACCAGATGGAGTGGTCGAGCCGGAACCAGTTGACGAAGTTTGAGTAGGTGTTCCGTAAGTGGGTGATCCACTGGAAGGACCTGTAAATAGTTTCAAAGTATTTAAAAATAATATTAAAATAAATGCGATGAAGAGATTACTCCATCAACTAACAAGAGACATTGTTCAATAAAAGCAATACCTGTACCACCAGATGGAGTTGTCGATTCGGAACCAGTTGAAGAAGTTTGAGTAGGTGTTCCGGAGGTTGGTGATCCACTGGAAGGACCTGTAAATAGTTTCAAAGTATTTAAAAATAAGATTAAAATAAATGGGGTGTTGAGATTACTCCATCAACTAACAAGAGATATTGTTCAATAAAAGAAATACCTGTACCACCAGATGGAGTGGTCGATCCGGAAGCAGTTGACGAAGTTTGAGTAGGTGTTCCGGAGGTTGGTGAACCACTGGAAGGACCTGTAAATAGTTTCAAAGTATTTAAAAATAATATTAAAATAAATGAGGTGAAGAGATTACTCCATCAACTGATAAGAGATATTGTTCAATAAAAGCAATACCTGTACCACCAGATGGAGTTGTCGATTCGGAAGCAGTTGACGAAGTTTGAGTAGGTGTTCCGGAGGTTGGTGATCCACTGGAAGGACCTGTAAATAGTTTCAATGTATTTAAAAATAATATTAAAATAAATGCGATGAAGAGATTACTCCATCAACTAACAAGAGATATTGTTAAATAAAAGTAATACCTGTACCACCAGATGGAGTTGTCGATTCGGAAGCAGTTGAAGAAGTTTGAGAAGGTGTTCCGTAGGTTGGTGATCCACTGGAAGGACCTGTAAATAATTTAAAATCATTTAAATATGATATGCAAATATATGTGGTGAGGAGATTACTCCATCAGCTGACTAGAGATATTGTTCGATAAAAGCAATACCTGTACCACCAGATGGAGTGGTCGATCCGGAAGCAGTTGAAGAAGTTTGAGTAGGTGTTCCGGAGGTGGGTGATCCACTGGAAGGACCTATAAATAGTTGGAAAGCATTTAAAGATGATATTGAAATATTTGTGGTGAGGAGATTTCTCCATCAACTGATAGGCATTTGTTCAATAAAAGAAATACCTGTACCACCAGATGGAGTTGTCGATTCGGAAGCAGTTGAAGAAGTTTGAGAAGGTGTTCCGTAGGTTGGTGATCCACTGGAAGGACCTGTAAATAATTTAAAATCATTTAAAGATGATATGCAAATATATGTGGTGAGGAGATTACTCCATCAGCTGACTAGAGATATTGTTCGATAAAAGCAATACCTGTACCACCAGATGGAGTGGTCGATCCGGAAGCAGTTGACGAAGTTTGAGTGGGTGTTCCGGAGGTGGGTGATCCACTGGAAGGACCTGTAAATAGTTGAAAAGGATTTAAAGATGATAGATAGATAGAAGATAACTTCATTCTGGGACACAGTCCTTTGAGAGAGAGAGAATCACTTTATTATCTTAAATGGGTGCTGCCCAATTACATTGGGTTGCTTTAAACACAGCATACTTATTAATAAAAATAAATACTAATAAAATAGAACAAAATTAAAAGATTGCATCTGGCCAAAATAATATTAGTCGAAAAAAGAAATGATGTAAAGAAAATATAAGATAAACGTTCTATATACAAAACAAACGAAACTATATTCAAAACAATTAACTCTATGACAAGACACTTAAAGCTATTTGCACTGATAGACCAGTATACACTTTTAAGAAAACAACGAATTAAAAAATAAAAATATATTAAAGTCAGGTTTGTGTTTCTGTTGAGAAAATAGAAAACTGAATCTGACAATATAAAGTGCCTGATTAATATATAAATACATTGTCATTTAGCATTGATATTTGACAATGAATGGCATGAAATAAGTTTATGTTGTCGAATGGTTAGCAACTCTCTGACTGTTTTTGGGGATAGGAATTGGAATAGAAGGGTTTTGAATGTGGATATATATGAGGAATGTCGAATTTTGATAGGGAGGAAATTCCAAAAATTGACAGAGCGAGCAATTTTTGGAATGAGGCAGTAATGATTAGAAGGTCGAGATCTTGTGAACAGGGAATGTACTGAGGATTTGAACTGGAAAAGGTTGACATATATGATATTCAAATATATGTGGGGAGAAGATGATTCAAACAACTGGCAAAAAAAAGTTTCTTTAAGTAAAAGAAATACCTGTAGCACCAGATGGGGTGGTCGGACCGGTAGAAGTTGCGCCAGTATCAGTTGTTGATTGGTCAGGTGATGTTCTAGTTGTGGGACCTTTAAATAGTTAAAAATTATTTTAAAATTATATTCCAATAAATGTAATGGAGAGATTACTGAAACAACTGACAAGAAATATTGTTCAAAAAAAGAAATACCTGTACCACCAGATGGAGTGGTCGACCCGGAAGCAGTTGAAGAAGTTTGAGTAGGTGTTCCGGAGGTGGGTGATGCACTGGAAGGACCTGTAAATAATTGAAAATCATTTAAAGATGATATGCAAATATATGTGGTGAAGAGATTACTCCATCAACTGACAGGAGATATTGTTCAATAAAAGATGTAGTGCACAAAACAAAAGAGTTAATTTATGTGGCAGTGAATGCACATTAAGGCAGAGTAAAGAGAGAGAGAGAGAGTCAGATGTTTTTAGGAGATTGAAGGGAACAGTGATTGCAAAAGGTAAAGAGACCTACGTGCGTTGGAGGAATCGTTAGTTCTCTCTTCTCTCTCACTGTCTCTATCTCTCTTTCTCTATCACTGTAACTGCTGGAAGAAGCGGACTTATATGGATGAAGTCTTTGCGTATTTTTGTACATTATTCAGATTTATATTAGTTAGTTAATTTTATATGAGCTTTAGGTTAGTCCGTAAGTCCTTGTTGTTTAGTTGTAAATAGTTAAGTTTAGATTACTCCTTAGATTAAGTTTTATTAATTATCTATAGTCAATTGTTTATTTAGAAATTTCATTGTGCATTTTATAGTCTGTTCGTCTAAATTGTATAAATGATTAATAAATGTTTTGATTTCGATTATTTATTAATAAAACATATGTTAGGTTGATAAGGTGGATACGTGAGGTTTTCACTTGGTTGTCTATTTAAGCTCGCGTGTATGAACGTTAAGACGACCATTACTATTATTATAAAGAAATACCTGTACCACCAGATGGAGTGGTCGATCCGGAAGCAGTTGAAGAAGTTTGAGTAGGTGTTCCGGAGGTGGGTGATCCACTGGAAGGACCTATAAATAGTTGGAAAGCATTTAAAGATGATATTGAAATATTTGTGGTGAGGAGATTTCTCCATCAACTGATAGGCATTTGTTCAATAAAAGAAATACCTGTACCACCAGATGGATTTGTCGATTCGGAAGCAGTTGAAGAAGTTTGAGTAGGTGTTCCGGAGGTGGGTGATGCACTGGAAGGACCTGTAATTAGTTGGAAAGCATTTAAAGATGATATTGAAATATATGTGGTGAGGAGATTACTCCATCAACTGACAAGAGATATTGTTCAATAAAAGCAATACCTGTACCACCAGATGGAGTTGTCGATTCTGAACCAGTTGACGAAATTTGAGTAGGTGTTCCGGAGGTGGGTGATCCACTGGAAGGACCTGTAAATAGTTTAAAATAATATTAAAATAAATGCGATGAAGATATTACTCGATCAACTGACAAGAGATATTGTTCAATAAAAGGAATACCTGTACCACCAGATGGAGTTGTCGATTCGGAAGCAGTTGAAGAAGTTTGAGTAGGTGTTCCGTAGGTGGGTGATCCACTGGAAGGACCTGTAAATAGTTGAAAATCATTTAAAGATGATATTGAAATATATGTGGTGAGGAGATTACTCCATCAACTGACAAGAGATATTCTTCAATAAAAGCAATACCTGTACCACCAGATGGAGTTGTCGATTCGGAACCAGTTGACGAAGTTTGAGTAGGTGTTCCAGAGGTTGGTGATGCACTGGAAGGACCTGTAAATAGTTGAAAAGTATTTTACAAGCATATTGAAATAAATGTAACAAAGAGATTTCTCCATCAATTGATAAGAGATATTATTCAATAAAAGCAGTACCTGTACCACCAGATGGAGTTGTCGATTCTGAACCAGTTGACGAAGTTTGAGTAGGTGTTCCGGAGGTGGGTGATCCACTGGAAAGACCTGTAAATAGTTTAAAATAATATTAAAATAAATGCGATGAAGAGATTACTCCATCAACTAACAAGAGATATTGTTCAATAAAAGGAATACCTGTACCACCAGATGGAGTTGTCGATTCGGAAGCAGTTGAAGAAGTTTGAGTAGGTGTTCCGTAGGTGGGTGATCCACTGGAAGGACCTGTAAATAGTTGAAAATCATTTAAAGATGATATTGAAATATATGTGGTGAGGAGATTACTCCATCAACTGACAAGAGATATTGTTCAATAAAAGCAGTACCTGTACCACCAGATGGAGTTGTCGATTCTGAACCAGTTGACGAAGTTTGAGTAGGTGTTCCGGAGGTGGGTGATCCACTGGAAGAACCTGTAAATAGTTTAAAATAATATTAAAATAAATGCGATGAAGATATTACTCGATCAACTGACAAGAGATATTGTTCAATAAAAGGAATACCTGTACCACCAGATGGAGTTGTCGATTCGGAAGCAGTTGAAGAAGTTTGAGTAGGTGTTCCGTAGGTGGGTGATCCACTGGAAGGACCTGTAAATAGTTGAAAATCATTTAAAGATGATATTGAAATATATGTGGTGAGGAGATTACTCCATCAACTGACAAGAGATATTCTTCAATAAAAGCAATACCTGTACCACCAGATGGAGTTGTCGATTCGGAACCAGTTGACGAAGTTTGAGTAGGTGTTCCAGAGGTCGGTGATGCACTGGAAGGACCTGTAAATAGTTGAAAAGTATTTTACAAGCATATTCAAATAAATGTAACAAAGAGATTTCTCCATCAATTGATAAGAGATATTATTCAATAAAAGCAGTACCTGTACCACCAGATGGAGTTGTCGATTCTGAACCAGTTGACGAAGTTTGAGTAGGTGTTCCGGAGGTGGGTGATCCACTGGAAGGACCTGTAAATAGTTTAAAATAATATTAAAATAAATGCGATGAAGAGATTACTCCATCAACTAACAAGAGATATTGTTCAATAAAAGGAATACCTGTACCGCCAGATGGAGTTGTCGATTCGGAAGCAGTTGAAGAAGTTTGAGTAGGTGTTCCGTAGGTGGGTGATCCACTGGAAGGACCTGTAAATAGTTGAAAATCATTTAAAGATGATATTGAAATATATGTGGTGAGGAGATTACTCCATCAACTGACAAGAGATATTGTTCAATAAAAGCAGTACCTGTACCACCAGATGGAGTTGTCGATTCTGAACCAGTTGACGAAGTTTGAGTAGGTGTTCCGGAGGTGGGTGATCCACTGGAAGAACCTGTAAATAGTTTAAAATAATATTAAAATAAATGCGATGAAGATATTACTCGATCAACTGACAAGAGATATTGTTCAATAAAAGGAATACCTGTACCACCAGATGGAGTTGTCGATTCGGAAGCAGTTGAAGAAGTTTGAGTAGGTGTTCCGTAGGTGGGTGATCCACTGGAAGGACCTGTAAATAGTTAAAAAGTATTTTACAAGTATATTCAAATAAATGTAACGAAGAGATTACTTCATCAACTAATAAGAAATATTGTTCAATAGAAGAAATACCTGTACCACCAGATGGAGTGGTCGATCCGGAAGCTGTTGACGAAGTTTGAGTTGGTGTTCCGGAGGTCGGTGATGCACTGGAAGGACCTGTAAGTAGTTGATAAGCATTTAAAGATGATATGCAAATATATTAAATGAAAATATTTTTTTATTGTCCTGGGACTGTTGTCCCTTTAGGACAAATTACAGATACAGAATAAATGCCTGTGTGGCCATACATAAAATTAATTATTTACATTTATTATTAAGATTAAGATTTTGAAAAACAAAAAATAGAAATATTACACTAAAAACATACTGATATGTTTATTACAAAGGTGGGAAAATGAAGTAGCATAAGTTAAGAAAATCATTTCTGGGGGAACTTTAAAAGTTCTCTTATCTACATTTCATGATCAATCGGGTTGGGAAAGGAGTAGGTGGTTAAAATGGACAGATTTAAATGAGGAAACTGATTGCACATTTCGGATATCGGGAGGGATGGTATTCCAGAAGGAGACGGCTTGAATTATAAAGGATTTGTCAAACGCTGCAGTTCTGTGGGGAGGTGGATAGAGGTCGGAGGTATGAGGTCTAGAGAGAGGGGATTGAATAGAATATTTGAATTGTAGGCTCTAAAAAAAAAATTGGTATGCCGCTGAGTTCTGATGGCTTGGTATAGAAAGGGTCAAGTAAGTACAGACGGCGGTTGGATGGATATAGCCACTTCAAATTGGTGTAATACTGGGTTATATACGTATCTCTTGAGATTCCGAAAACAAAACATATTGCGCAGTTAATTGGGCGTTTACGTCTGGCCTCGAATTCTCTTGAGTGTCCGCCGTACACCAGACAGCCATACTCGAGGTGGGAGACGGTTAAACTGTTTCAGGGTAGAGATAGTACGACGCGAAGTTTGGGAGATGTGTGGTTTCCATGAGAGGGTTTGATCGAATGTAACACCAAGGATATTGTTCAATAAATAAAATAACTGTACCACCAGATGGAGTGGTCGATCCGGAAGCAGTTGACGAAGTTTGAGTAGGTGATCCGGAGGTGGGTGATCCACTGGAAGGACCTGTAATTAGTTGAAAAGCATTTTAAATTATTATTCAAATAAATGTAATGAAGAGATTATTAAAAAAACTAACAAGAGATATTGTTTATTAAAAGAAATACCTGTACCACCAGATGGGGTGGTCGGTCCAGTAGAAGTTTCGCCAGTATCAGTTGTTGATTGGTCAGTTGATGTTCTAGTAGTGGAACCTTTAAATAGTTAAAAATTATTATTAAATTATATTCAAATACATGTGGACAGAAGATTATTCAAACAACTGACAAGAGATATTGTTCATTAAAAGAAATACCTGTACCACTAGATGGGGTGGTCGGTCCAGTAGAAGTCGCGCCAGTATCAGTTGTTGATTGGTCAGTTGATGTTCTAGTAGTAGGACCTTTAAATAGTTAAAAATTATTTTTAAATTATATCCAAATACATGTGGACAGAAGATTATTCAAACAACTGAAAAGAGATATTGTTCAATAAAAGAAATACCTGTACCACCAGATGGAGTGGTCGATCCGGAAGTAGTTGACGAAGTTTGAGTAGGTGATCCGGAGGTGGGTGATCCACTGGAAGGACCTGTAATTAGTTGGAAAGGGTTTTAAATTAATATTCAAATAAATGTAATGAAGATATTACTAAAACAACTGACAAGCGATGTTGTTCAATAAAAGAAATACCTGTACCACCAGACGGAGTGGTCGATCCGGAAGCGGTTGACGAAGTTTGAGTAGGTGTTCCGGAGGTGGGTGATCCACTGGAAGGACCTGTAAATAGTTTAAAATAATATTAAAATAAATGCGATGAAGATATTACTCGATCAACTGACTAGAGATATTGTTCAATAAAAGGAATACCTGTACCACCAGATGGAGTTGTCGATTCGGAAGCAGTTGAAGAAGTTTGAGTAGGTGTTCCGTAGGTGGGTGATGCACTGGAAGGACCTGTAAATAGTTTAAAAGTATTTAAAAATGATATTCAAATATATATGGTGAGGAGTTTATTCAAACAACAGACAAAAAAAAAGTTTTCGTTGAGTAAAAGAAATACCTGTACCACCAGATGGGGTGGTCGGTCCAGTAGAAGTTGCGCCAGTATCAGTTGTTGATTGGTCAGTTGATGTTCTATTAGTGGGACCTCTAAATAGTTAAAAATTATTTTATCTTGTATCGTCAGCAAATATTGCTAGATGGGAATCAGGATGCGTCGGCATGTCAGCTGTGAAAAGAATGTAGAGAACTTTGCCTAAGACACTGAATTGTGGAACACTAGCCTCAACTGGATAATAATTGGAGAATTGGGTGCCGCAGCGGATTTGAAATTTAAGATTTGATGACTAGGGACAAGGATTGGGGTAAGTGGGTTTTGAGCTTGAAATGTGCCACATCCGGTCGAAAGCTTGCACTTCGTCCAGAAAGGCACTAGTGCAATATTGCTTGTTTTTAAGCGCAGAGGATATACGGTCAAAAACGCGTAGGCCTTGTTGAGCAGTGGAATGTCTTGAGCGGAATCCAAACTGATGGGAAGGAATATTGTGGGTTTCGAGAATGAGTAGGATACGTTTGAGAAGAATTTTTTCAAAGATTTTTGAAAGTATTTGGAGCAAGCTTATTGGTCTATAGGATGAGGTATTATTAACAGGTTTACCTGGCTTAGGGAAGATGATGATTATAGAGTGTTTCCATATCAGAGGAAAATGAGTTGTACGGAGCATACTGTTGTATAGGTATGTGAGGAATATTATGGCTTTTTTTGGGAAGTTGTCTAAGGATCTGGGAAGTAAGGAGATCGTGTCCAGGGGATTTTAGGTTGTTTGTAAGGAATTTGACCCTAGAGGGTTCGACTGCTTTAGGAGGCTAGGAGAGTGAAATCGGAGAAGAAAGGATTTTTTTAACTTTAGCTGTGTTGGGTGGGATGGAGTTCAGGGTGAAGAGTGAGGTCTTAACCTAAAAAAAAATATTTAATTTTCGAGTTATTCGCAAACATAGTTTGTATTCCTTCATAACTGTTTTTCCTGAAATTTCGGAGGGATGAGACTACTTTTTACTTTCACCGAAATGGATGTTCAATCATTGGATATGTCGAAGATATGGTAAATCTACTCAAGAACGCCTTTATCATATAATTTATAAAGAGATACTTACCAGATGTGGCGGTCGATGCGGAAGATGTCGCGCCAGTAGTCTGAGAAGATGGTTGAGCGGTGGTTGCTCCACTAGAAGAATCTGTTAATCGTTGAAAAGTATTTTAAAATAATTAATCAAGAAATGGGGGTGATACGTATTTAATCAATGAATGAGCAGCAAAGTTCAATAAACATCAATACCTGTTGATCCAAAATCGGGCGTCGATCCTGTAAGTGGGAAGCTTGGTGTTGTGTGCAAAGTTGAGCCTGTCACGGTGGATGTTAACGCAGGTGTTGGTGACGTAGTTTGAGCGCATGGTGGTGTTGTTGTTGGTCTTCTAGTTTTTGGTATTCGTTTTGTCGTCAACCGCGTTGTTCTCGGTTTTGGACGTACGGTTGGTTTGATTTTAGGTGAGGTATTATTTGTAGTCGATGGTCGTTCGGTCTGTGTATCTTTGCATGGTATTTCTCTTGCACTTCCATAGCAGATCGCACCTAAGCCAATAGCGAATACATTATCATTTTTATATTTTATTTCAGTATAAAAGTATCAAATCATAGGCGCTGACTTTCCATACTGGTTGGGAGTGACGGTTCCCCCCACCAAAAAAAGTCTCGGGCTTATATCACGCATAAAAATTAACATAAATAATATAATAATTAATAATTAACATATATATTATAAAACGAACAATATAACACCATATAAAGGTAAATGGTAAATATTAGTTTAATAACTAATAGTCGTACAATCCATAATAAACGGATCGTACAATCCATGATCAACCGGAGGTATAATAAATAGGAGTTTTGTTGTTTTAATGGTATTTATGATTTGTTAGCTGTAAGTTTTAGCTTTAGCTTGGTTAAAAAAGCAATTCAAAAATTTTATAATGTCCCAACATGACTAGAAAATAATTTCTATTCAAAGTTGAGCGGCAAGTGAAAGTTGTGTGTTGCGCGAACCAGATTTTACAAATTATACAACTGTTCATTTAATTACGTATGTGTTGAGCTCTTGCAACATCCTACTCTCCTAATACAAAATAAAGATTTAAGACCCGAAAATCGCACTATCGAGCCTAGAGGACTAGGCTGGAAAGTTGAGCTCCTGTTAACTTCTACTCGCCTAATACTAAGCAGAGATTTTCACCCTGATGTCTTTGCTACGATCCCGCATTGTATATGTAAAATAAAATATGACAGTCTCTAATAACTCTTTTATATAATAGAGAGATTTGTTTCTTTTTTTCGTACGGATATATTTGAAAATATGTTAAGAAAGTAATTGAATATATTACATATTTTAATTTTTATTTAATGGTTTGAAGTTGCGATATGATAGAGGCAATTTCTCATTTACTAAATGACACCTGTAAAATATTCCTTATGAAGTTTGCGCTGCATTTCTAGTCCATGAGACATATACCTTTTTATCAAATTGTTAACATCCGCCTGAAACTTTGTAAATAGCTTTATCTCATCGTTACCTACATATTTAATTTACGGAAATTATCGGAATTGGAGCGTTTTCAATCTGAAGATCGGTAAACTTTGTTTATTTAATTAGGTAGTAAAAACTCATGAATACCCATTTGCTTTCCACTTGAATCGTAAGATAATGTGATCACAAAGTCGAAAAAAAAGTGACCTACAAAAATATTGGTCTGTTTGGCGTAACCTGCATCCCCAAAATGTCAAAATAAAACGAGGTTATAAAGGCCAAGTGACCCAATATTTTTGTAGGCCTATTTTTTTTTCCGACTTTGCGATCACATTATCTTACGATTCAATTAAAAAGCAAGAGGGTATTTATGAGTTTTTAGTACCTAATTAAATAAACAAAGTTGGACGATCTCCAGATTAAAAACGCCCTTATTCCGAGATTTTTCGTAATTAAAATATTTGTAGGTTACGATAAGATGAAGCTGTTCACGAAGCTTCAGGCGGATGTTAATAAATTCGAAATATTATAGGGGGGGGGAGACGATATTCTAACCTCCTCTCTATTTTTATTGGTCTAAGTTGCGTTTTTCATTAAATCATTGATTAATCACGATGTTTTTTTATCATCCTACAACTATACGACAGACACCCTAATTTTATAAAAACATCCTTGTTTAATAAGATTTAATTGCTTCAGTTTATTTGAGGTTTGTTTTAGATGTATCTCTATTTGTGTGAAAAATTATATGATTTGATATTCCGTCAATCCAGAATAAATGTATTTTCAGCAAAAATAATAAACTAGAAATTATTACAAAGTTTTAATTCCTTCTTCTTCTAGTTACTTGACATCAATTTTAGTGTATTAATTTTAGAAAATACACTTTTTATTCATTTGAAAAATATGTTAAAAATACTACATTTTTAAAAATTCATTATCTAAGGTGATAACGAAAAAAATTAAAAAAAACTTTATGAAAAACACAACTTTGGCAGCTCAAAAGTCCCCTTTAAATAATTTTGACAAAGGCAAACTCTACTTTTATTTCAAGGAAATGTTATCTAGTTTGATATGAAGCAATTTAATTATCTGAATTAAATACTTTTTGTGTTATCGCTCCCTAAGCAAGAGAAAACGTGAAAGAAATGTTTTTTTGACAGTTTGTCTAAAATCTACTCCCGGAGTTTGGCGTTATGTATGAGGGCATAATACAGCACAACTTCGACCTGGATCGGATCCTAGAAAATGAAGATGAAAACGAAGTGGAAACACTACCTGAGAAGGAGGAGGCTTAGGAAGTACTCCACAGCATTAAGAATTATAAAGCTCCAGGAGTCGACTGTATACCGGTGGAACTGCTGAAGTATGGTGAAAGGACAGTTCTCGACGAACTATACGAAATAATTTTCGATGTGTGGTTGAATGAAAAGATGCCGATAAATTGGACTATAGCGCTTTTATGCCCCATTCATAAAAATGTAGACAGAATGGAGTGTGAAAATTACAGAGGCAAAGCTCCTGCTTAACGTAACCTATAAAGTGCTATCGTCTTTCATTTATCGGAGGTTGAGAGACGTACATGGAGAAGATTGTTGGTGACTACCAAAACGGATTCAGGCAAGGAAGATCGACAACTGACTGCATATTCGTCCTGAGACAGCTGTTGGAAAAGACACATGAATTTGATGTTACTTTCCACCATCTTTTCATAGATTTCCATTAAGCCTATGACCGCGTTGATAGTGTAAGTCTTCTGCACGATTTACGAAGTTTTTGAGTTCCCAAGAAGCCGGTGCTGGTTTGGATGACGATGACCTGTTCTAAATGTCGGATCAAATCACAAGTCTCACTGGGACAGGAGTTTTCAGCCAATAATGGTCTTTGACAAGGAGATCCTCTGTCAGCAACTCTCTTTGATTTTTTCATGGAGGGAGCAGTACGAGGCATAAGAACCAGTTCTGGAGTCACCATATATAACAGATACACACAGGTAATGGGCCTGTGCTGATGATGTCCACCTAGTAGCCAGAAGGCTCCCAGAGCGTTGGAGTTTGTATGGCTTTTAGATATCTCGGAGCATTAAACACCAAAAAGAATGAACTACGCAAGAATCCAGAATAGCATCAGGAAATCGTTGCTTTTTTGCAATACATAAAGTTTTGAAGTTCAAAGAGCCAAGGTCATCGTTTACAAGACAATTATTCGCCCAACAGTCACCTATGGCAGTGAGACATGGGTCCTGACAAAAGAGGTGGAGAAACGATTATTCACTCGTGAATGAAAGATACTAAGATAAATATATGGACCAGTCTACTCTGATGGAGAGTAGAAAATTATAAAAAACGAAGATTTAAGAGCATTGTATAATCAGCCAGGCATAGCAAGTATAATAAAAACGGAAGGCTGAGGTGGCTCGGACATGTTGAGCGTAAAAGGAGGATCGTCTTCCAAGGAAGCTACTTTTTGAAAAGCCTGTTTAATAAAGCTACTATTTATAATTTTATTATCTTGAACCGTTTTTGAGCAATTTCTTTTTAATAAATAAAAAATTGGTCTTAACTCCTTTTCCACTGGGAATAGGCCCATGCATGAAATGAACTTTTTTGTTGGATATTTTGTCTAGAATCATTCCCCAGAGTTTGACAATTATGAACTGAGACATCCTGTATAATAAATGTATAATATTAAATTAAAAACTATATCATTACTAAGTACTGACTCTTTAATACTCACCTATTATTACAAAAGCCAAGAGAATTATCAACCTCATATTTCTCCAACATGCGATTGACAAACTCTAGGTTTCCACATTCTCTACATTTTTATACACTATTGAACGTGACTAAGATGTCTTTTTCACTAATTGATATTACTTGCTCTTAAATGTTAAATTATCTTATTATTTTTATGAAAAGCTTTTAATAAATATGATATATTATTTTTAGTGTTTCTAAATGAAATAACACATTATCATTGTTGCGATAATTCTGCTTCAGGATCTTTTGTCGAGAGAGCTAAGATCATCAACAGAAATTTCAACCAAGCGTAATGAAACTTAATTTTACATTAATTATTAGTTCAATATTAAACAATACGCCATTAAACAATTGGCCATTGATAATGTCCGAAGATGCTTATACGAGATATGACAGCAGGAGCACTAAGGTTAAATACGTAGAACCTTTGTCACCAATTTTCTCCGGTTCATTAAAATAATAAGATGCTTTCCTAAGTAACACGTTCTAGCTTTTTTAAATCTACTTTTATTGCACTTTCTCTGGGCCAGAAGCACAGTGGTTCAAAGGCGGAAAAAAACTATTTTTGAAAGTATTAGAAAAATATTTGTCTTCTTTTTTTTTACACTATAACCCATCTGGAGACAAAATCTTCTATAACATAATTTTTCAATTATTCTTTTTCAGAGCAGCCATTTTCCAATCTCGGATATGAAGGATTTATCTCGCGTCATCCGCCACAACATAAACCTAATGCAGTTCGGGTCTTCCAATTGGTCTTCTTTCGAATGAGGAGCTTCTTTTGAATTTGGCTAATATTCATCCCAGCCACAAAGTCTTCTCCAGCGAATTCAACCAATCTTAATAAATCTAACCTCACTACGCTCCTGGAAAAGTTCTTACAGTTCTGTATTTGGTCTCTTCCGCCACTCTTAATTCGCTCAGACCAAATATTCTGCGAAGGATTCATCGTTTGTATCGAAGTAAGACCTACTCGTAGTTTTCGATATAGTCCAGAATTCTTAACCGTACGTTAATACGAATTATATTAGTGACTTGTACAGTTTTGTTGTTCACGAAAGTGATTAGCTTTTCATGTGTCTCTGAAGTCCGAAATAGCAACTATTGGATAGCATTAATGTTTATTCTGTTTCAGGTCTCATGTTATTGTTGGAGTTTACAAAGTACTCAGGTAAACAAATTCTTTACCGTTGGGAGGTAAACTCTTCTATTTCGAATGCTTGTTTCTGTTTCACTTCGTACATCCGCCTTCATATACTTGTTCTTAGTTTGGTTTATAAGTATTTATTTTTTATTTTTTCTAAAATAAGTGTTTATATATCAATTACAATAAAATTGCTAGTGTTATTAAGGATATTGAAAAACTTAAAATACATAATACCTCTTTTTCTTCTTCTTTTTATTATTGAAATTTCCAACTGTATAAATGATAAATACAACAAGTAAATATGAAACAAGTAACATGACATGTACAACATGAAGAGAAACTACACATTGGTAGCACTCCAATTATATTTTTATATTAGAAGGTCCCGAGGCCATCTTCTTTTCAGACGCCTCGGGGAGTTATCAGAAATAGAAGAGGAAGCAAGATCGGAAACAAGAGGGTTTTTTATTATTGAAATTTACAACAGTATAAATGATAAATACTACAAGTAAATATGAAACAAGTAACATGACATGTACAACATGAAGAGAAACTAGCAATTGGTAGCACTCCAATAATATTTTTATATTAGAAGGTCCCGTGCCCATCTTATTTTCAGACTCCTCGGGGAGTTATCAGGAATAGAAGAGGAAGCAAGGTTGGAAACAAGAGTGTTCGGATGGTTCAGAAGTTTATTATGGAAGGATAGGTATTTGGATTTAGCTCAATCAGAAACATATGATACATTAAGGTCGTTGTGGATGATTTTATTTATGACAAAGTAGGGAACATTGAGAATTTTACGGAGGATTTTGGATTGTAGGGATTGAATACGAGAGGAATTTGATGGTTTAGTAGAGCCCCAAAGCTCGATCCCGTAAGTCCAAATAGGCCTTATTATAGTAATATATATGAGTCTTTTGTAAATAGATGGAAGTTTAGAACGCTTGTCTAGTAAGTACTGCTGTAGTCGAACACGTCGGGCGGTTTCTAGTCGTTTCAGTCTGGTATGAGGGTACCAAGTGAGTCGTTTGTCCAGGTGGAGTCCCAGGTATTTGTTCAACAGGGATAAGTAGGCTATTGTTGAAGGATACTGTAGGACAGGAAGTCGTAGGTTTACGAAGAAGAGTAAAGGTAATTTGATGGGATTTATTGGAATTTGTTTAATCCTCCAGTTTTGACACCAATTTTCAAGACTTGTGATGTGTGATTGAATAGTTTGGGATGCAATAGATGGATCGTTATTAACTTATAGGATACATGTGTCATCGGAAAAGGCGGTGATGACAGTGATGTTTTTTTTTATTTTTTTTAAACCCCTTATTTTGAACGCTCTCTTTTTAACTAGTGACGTTTCTTCTTCTACTGTAGTAAGACTACATTTTAAAAGTTTTTGATATTTAATTTGTCTGTTTATTTATTTTTAAATTAGTTTCTTAGCCTGGGACGTGCTTTATGTTTGTGATTTATTCTTTACTTAATATTAAAACCTAAAACTATTTCTTTAAACTAATTGGTTAAAGCATTTCTGCCTCATTTGGACATATTGTCTCATTTTATTAATCTCCCTTGATGTGGATTTTTACTCATTTTGTTGTGGTTCCAGCACCCCCAAAAACATTTTTCTTTTATTTATAACTTTTTTTTCTGAATTTTCTCGGGAATTTAGTCCAGGTACGAAAATTGAAAGTACAATTATTAGAACATTTTAGAAAAGTTTCATCAAAATCGTTAAAGCTGTTTTCGTGCGACAGTCTTTAACATTTAATTTATTGCGCAACAGCTATTACGTATGGAGACATTTGTGTCACAGGCATCAGTAGTCAAAACTCTACAAAATAAAAAAAGAAGCTACAAAATCGGTTCAGTAGTTTCCGAGAAAATCTTGGCACAGGCTGACAGACCAATGGCTAAAAATGTGTTTTTCGAACTCAGGGGGCTCTGAAACATATAGATATATCGAAAATCGCATATCGGAAATTTGATCCGATCGTAATACTTTCCTTACCTACTATAGATAGGAAAGTAAAAAATCAGTTGCTCAATTGAATTTTAAATTTTATTAAATTTAAAATGAGAAAAATATTATTTTAGTGACGGAGCTCTATATTTTCATATATCTATACTGTAGTTTTGTTTACAAATAATATAATTAAAAGTACAAGAAAGTAAAGTCCAACGTTGCAGGTTTATTAATATAAAGGGTGTTAGAGAGTAAAGTGGCCAAATTGCAAAAATGAACTAGGTACCACAAAAAAAGAAAAAAAAATCCTCTGAAGGTATGTCCGCAAACGCTTTGTTTAGGAGATATTCACACCTAAAGATTTTCGTTGTTATGAATTATTTACATAATATGTAATAAATAAAAAATATTTATTTGTTCTAAGTACTTTATAAATTAAATGTAAACATTAACGTTCATATTAAATGTTGTTCGAAGTGATTTCCTTGAGCTTTAAGACAGGCTCGGCATCTTTCTTCGTTTTTTTTTTTTTTTTTTTATCTTTTCTCTATTTTTACAGTATTTCGCCTCTTAAAGTTTGAGGGGCAGAACAATTTATAATACGGTTAAAAAAAATGCAATAAATAACAAAAATCAAAAAATAATATAAAATTAAGCCTACTCTACAAAATGAAACATGTATATTAAACATTTTTTTGTTTTTTGGAATCATTATTTTGTTACTGTAGACTGTGCCATATTTTAATGATCAATTTTTTTGGATTATTTTTTTTTACCATAATATATAATTATATAATGCAATTTTCGTGTCTTATAAAAATTCTTTTATCATTTAGATTTACTGCTTTTTATATAACTAGTAGGCCCATGCGAAAAAGTCGCAGAGCATATTGTTATCAAATACCAAATTAATAAGAAAATAAAATAATGCAACGTACCAAAAGATAAAGGAATCAATTGTTACTTTATCGATAAATATAATCGACAAAGGAAACAAAAATAATTTAAATCTTCATTTTTGTTTGGAACCAACATACTTACAAATTTCAATAAGCTGTATCTTGCCTATATATATATATATATATATATATATATATATATATATATATATATATATATATATCGTTAATTCTTCACTAAATCTCAAGATTGAACCACCAATTTCGAAGGTTTCCTTCCGGCAATTGGTGGTTCAATCTTGAGATTTAGTGAAGAATTAACGATGATATGCCGACAAAAACACCATCGATTAATAATATAAACTCCTCCTCCATCGATCACAGAGGCCTCAAGTCGACGAAATGAGATATGTATTCAATGACAATACAATAATTAACGTTAGGTTGTGTGGATGTGAACCCCATGCCTTGTGTTATCTCAGAAATAGTACGTTTTTGGGCTTAAAAACGCAGGATCTGATAGTTCCGGAGGAACTATCCGGGTCTTGCTGTACGCATCAAAATCTTCAAGATCCAATTTGTTATGTATCGATCTACAGACCTACTACCGTCCCAGTATTGAAGCCTAGCAAAATGTTTGTATCGATTTTATTTATTTTAGAAAGAAAAACAAAAATGGAGAATACGATTCAGTAACCCCCCCCCCGTGAAATTCTGAATCCAATGGTGCCCCATTCATGGTATTTGAGCATGACAGGAGCTTATATTTGGTACAAAACCGCTTTCGAGCCTTACTGTAATAATTTATGTGGGGATGGGGATTATTTTTCCTTAATTTAAATAATTTATTTATAACGTAATATTATATATATTATATTTAAAGGAGAAAAACTAAATTTTTCTCAAACCGTAAATAAACTAATTTATTCTTCTATAGAGTAATTTTTCAAGAAATATATATTTTTTCTATTTGGGGAGTCATCAACCCCAAAATCACCCCTCCTTTCACTGCGGATCAGTCAGTGGTTACAGAAAAATATAGAAATTTAAATCAACGTTTTATTTTAATTTAAATGCTATATCATTTACCACGTAAGCATAGAAGTTTAAAAATAACCTTTAATTTAAATCAAAGTTTGATACTAATATTATTTTTGCATCTTACTTATTTATTTTTTGTTCATCATCGAAATTCTTTATCAATAGTTTTCTTTGGCAGATATTATATGTTCTGGGAGAGTCCAGAAAATAATTATAAAAATAATATATATTTGTTTTAAAATATATTTCTTTTTTTTTATTACATTTAGGCTTAAGACGGACACGCGAAAATCAATAATACTTTTTTTCTTACTTTTATGTTTTGTTACTAAAAACGTAAAATATTTTATACGGCCTACAATACTTAATTTTTCCAGGCTGTCCTTGGTAGCAGTTAAAAATATAAGGCATTTAAGTTTTATTGGAATATATAAAAACAACTTGTGCTCAAGAGATCGTTACAAGCATATTTATATTCATATCTGAATATATTAGTATAATAATCGCAATAATAATATGCGTAAAAACTTTTCTTTATGAATTTGTATTTGTATTTGGTGTTACTAATAAGGCTATTCATGCTCCCTTATACGTTTCGGTCGACCCCTAGTATGTTTATAAGTTCACTAGTTTGATAGTTTTTATGAACTCATTTATTATGAACTTGAATTAAATTTCTACTGTATTTCCATGAACAAAATATGTTCTAAGACATTTGATAGGTGATATAATAAAGACAAATATTTCAAAAAGTATTTTATTTTAAACTATTTATTTTTCCTTTAAAGGATAAAAGACTTCACTTTTAGAAGGCATTCCTTTAAACCAACAGCAAGGTTTCCAACCTGAAAATAAAACGATTTCAGTAACAACATGTTTAGAACACCAATAAATGGAAAAACAATTAATAAACATATTATTATTTAAATTGATCTCTATTATCGAATATATATTTAAAAAATAAGGTAAATATTATTTTTGTAATGGATTTTTGGTAGAGACTAATATACAATTATAACAACAATAATTAATAATAATTTAGAGATTATATTTGCAGTTAGAGTGAGAAACACACTCTAACACATTTTTTTGTTCCAAAAAATAGATTAAAAACTATTATGAAAATAAAATGTGTAATCTGTTTTTTTTAAAATATTTTTATAAAAGTTTTTCAAAAACAAAATTGGTGATATCTTGTCTTGCTTCAATCCTGATGGAGGCCTGAAACTTAAGCTGAAACGTTAGCACAAAATAAAATATTTATTTTGAAAAATTTTACTTGTTTGTCTCACTGTGACTATCTTCCCCATCTTATTGTTTACAGTCAACAATTTCTTCACCATTATATTTATAATAAATAAATTATATAAAGTAAGACAATAACTTTTTTTTTTCACTAACCCCCAGGAATTTCTTGATTACAAAATACAATATATATTAAGACAATAACAATATAAGTAATAACAATAAATTATATACAGCAACCTTTGATTCTGTGGGTAGGAGATGTCTTTGGAAAAACATGACTGAATTGGAAGTTCCCTAGGAACAGCGAGATTGATGAAGATGTGTGCAAATGACCCTAACAGCCCTGGAGCCAGATCCCAAAATTCGACCTCATCGAAAGTTTAAATGTAAATAACGAAAGTGTATGTTATTCTTAGTAAAAATAACCTTATCTGCAGTTCCAGAGCCGCTGCTTTCAAAAATGGCGGCTGAGTTAAAGAATATTAGACGGGTAACTTGAGAATCGAAACGGAAAATCTATTTGAGAAAAGCTTTTATTTTTTTAACTTATATATATGGGTTTAAACATGTAAAAAACAGAAGTGTTAACGCGGGCCACTAAAGTTAGTTTTTTTCGATATTTTTTTGTTTTTTTCACCTATAACTCCTAAACGATGCATTGCAGCAAAAAATGTATTCTTTAACAAATTAAAGAACGTTAAATTGAGCGTCGAACGAGTACATACACTTTATAATTTGGTTACGTGGTAAGGTATAAAATCATGGTCAACTAGCACTGATTTTTACCAAATTTGTCAAACACTGACACAAATTACTACAAATGGTCCTGTAGCTTGGAAATGAGTTCCCTAACAGGAAACAAACATAGAATCAAAGCTGTAGAGCATCAAATTTTGCGTCCAGTGAGTACCAATTTAATGTTATTTCGAACAAATCGGTAATCTCGTGATGGTTAGAAATCGGGAATGAAAGTAAACGTGATTTTCAATATTTCAACAGTATGGGTGTCTATTCTACTGAGTTATTTTAGTTTAGAGTCTGTAACATGCAGTATAAGCCAACACCTCTCAGCAGCGAAGGATTTTGATAAACGATGTGTAAAAAAATACCGAATTTCATAAAGGAATAACGAATCCCAATTCGACATATATAATTGGCCTACAGTACCTATAAAAAAACTGTCAATACTCACTGGACGCAAAATTTGATGCTCTACAACTTTGATTATATGAATTTTTGCTGTAGAGAACTCATTTCCAAGTTACAGAGCCATTTGTAGTAATTTGTCACAGTTTTTTACAAATTTAGTAAAAATAAGCGTTGGCTGAACTTGGTTTTATATCTTACCACGTAACCAAATTATAAAGTTTAAGTACTCGTCCGATGCACAATTTACCGTTCTTTAATCTATTAAAGAGTACATTTTTCGCTTCAATGCATTGTCTAGGAATTATTTGTGAAAAAAACACAAAAAAATATCGAAAAAATCTGACTTTTTTGGACTGTAAAAGTTTTCCCTTGATGGCCGGTGTTAGCACTTTTTTACATGTCGAAACCCATATATACAAGCTAAAAAAATAATAGCTTTTCTCATATTTTTCGCTGGATTTCCCCCCAGAAATGGATTTCCTGTTTCGATCCTCAAATTACTGGGTTAATATTCTTTAAATCAGCAGATTTTTTTAATTTTTGAAAGCAGCTGCTCTGGAACAGAAGACGATGCTCTTTTTACTTAGAATAACATACACATTCATAATTTACATTCAAACCTTTGCCTGAGATGAGGTCGATTTTTTGGCCATGGCTCCAGGGCTACAAATGTCAAGTTCTTATACAAGAAAAACTACCTGAAGACTTCGAAGCTCGAACTGGCTTACTACAGGGAGATGAATCTCTCCAATGTTGTTCAACTTAGCGCTGTAGAAGGAGATAAGAAGTTGAAATGGAACCGAAAAGTGCACATCGTAACGAATCATGAAATCCTTGGATATGCAGATGTTACAGTTTTCCTTGGAAGCAATCAGGAAAACATTTCAAGTACTAACAATACAAATATAATCATAAATAAAAATAATTTATGAACTGCACCTCCTCCCCGAAGATTAGCGTTATCCATTTCACATTGGCTGGAGAAGACTGTATATAGCCATTTTCCACCCTTTATTTCTTGTTTTCCACACCGGGGATCGTATATTAAATAATAAGGACATGGTTCGACTTCAGTAAGTTCGCAAGTTTGGCACCAGGAGGTGTTCCGATGGTACAGTGCATCAACGGCTAGGTCTGAAAGCATTTTAAAATAAAAAATATATATAAATGACTGAAAAATAATTTTAAGCTTGTATTAGTATTAATTAATTAGTTTAAATAAAAAAAAATTCATGAAAATGAAATATAATTATGTATGTTTTGGTATTAAGATAATTTTTGTACTGTAGACCAAAATAGATTTTAAAATCAGCAATTTTTTACGTATGCATTCATTTTCTTATTGACAGTTTAATTTGGTTTAGTTTTTTGCTTAGGACATCTTATAACTTCTCCTGTATCATCAGTTTCATATTTTGGATTATTATATTCCAGTAATGAACCATTGTGATCGACCAAAAAATTAAAAAACCTTACCCCCTCTGAAAGTTTAGAATTCGAAAAACGAATACAAATTTTTTTGTCCGTCCGCGCATTTTTTCCAAAACTAGTGGACCGTTTTTTTTCAAATTTGGATATAAAATCAGAAGTCGCCCGAGGATGATCCTCCTTCATCGACATTACTATCCTTCTTTTAGTTTCGGAATGGCTGCCGAAAAACCTGCGTTGCTATAATTGTAGCGCCTAAACGAATGTACCGATTTCAATTAAACTTCGCTAAAGTCATTTTCTCGATACCCTTTAAATTTATCTGTATAACATATTTCAACGAAAAGAAGCTGGGAAAAAAGTGACGAGGGATGGTAAAATTAAATTCCGAGTTTTTGTGAGAAAATTTGTGAATAAAAAACAAAAAAAAATCATTAAAATCGGACAATTAGGAGCAAAGATATGGTCGCTAGTTTTTTTTTTTTTTAGATGTTCTACTGCAAAGGTTATATATATATATATATATCTTTTATTTTGGTTTTTAAATTTTGAATATGTTACTGAAGTAATGCTAATTTTTTAGCATATTACTAATGATTAAAAAAAAACTTTAGTCCAATAATTGGAATCACCTTTTATTTATTTTTCTTTATAACTAGGAAGGTAATGTTATTTTAAATGTATAATTTTTTGGAAATAATGAACCACTGTGAAATAATTTGCAGCGTTACAGAAATATCCCACCCCTTTCGCGATTGAGCTATCTTCCTTTAGAGTGACGCATTAGTATAATGCGACTTTAAGGGACAGTAACCTTAGATTACATTAAATTACTAAAAAAAAAAAACATTAATGATACTTACACGTGATAATGAAGGCGAAAATGAGCAATTTCATCATGAAAGGCGATGGATATATCAACTGTGTAGTTCTTATTCTACTAACATAATTTAACATAACATGCCTTTTGTTCCCGCAAACGTGATATATATATTGTTTATTTATCAGCACGTATATTTTTTATGCTCTATTTAATTTTTTCAAAATACGTAAATAGGCTTGGCAGTTAATATTAATTACTATTTCTAAGATATCGACTATTGCACCATAGTCGATCACTTTCATTTTTTTTTTTTTAATTATACATTAATTTTTCATTATTATATTTTTTATATTGATTCCTTATTACAAAGCTATTCTCTTAAAAAAAAAAAAAACCGTTGTTGTTTAAACTTTGGCACTGTATACAATGTTTGTTCTATATATTATACAATACAAGATATTAAATTTCAGCAAAAAGTAAATTTATTTATTTTTCAAAATTTATTCGGAGTTTCTTCAATATGAAGTTTTCCTCAACTAACTCCTTCTTTAGCAAGTCTCTCCGTCTCTGCCGGTCATGGTATCCTCCTCGAACAGTCCCCTACCTCCTCCTATCCTTCCATCTAACTGGTTGTCTTCCTCTCCTTCTTCTACCCTCTGCCCCCCGATCCATAATTATCTTAGGTATCCTATCATCACCAATCCATCTCACATGGCCATACCTCCTGAGTCTCCTTTCTTCCACTACCTCTAGGATATTTTGCTTTATTTTCGGTCTCTCCCTCATAGTGGCATTTCGATCCTTGATATCCTAGCAGCTCTCCTCCTAAAATCCATTTCAATTGAAAGGAATTCTTTTCCTGGGAGAGGGGCCATGCCTCCGATCCATACAGCATTAAGCTTTGTATATTAGTTTTTTGTTTTTATTTAAATTTTGTTGTTCCAGAGTAAAGAATTAAGGATTCTCACTGCTTTTTTTTATCATTTATGATCCTTTTTTGGATTTCTTTCTCTATTCTCCCAATACTTGCAATTATGGATCTGAAATAACAAAACTGTTCCACTTTAAATTTTTTTTTTATTATTTCTTAATGATATTTACAACTGTATTAAATAAATACATCTAGTAAATTTGAACATATGGATATAATGACATGAAAACACTTGCTGAGTAACTACCCAATGGTTAGGCACTCTAATGATATGTCTACATTAGTAGATCACGGGACCATCTTCATTTCAGACACCTCGGAGGGTTATCAGGAATTGATGAGGAAGCAAGGTTAGAAACGAAAGGATTGGGATGATTCTGAAGTTTATTATGGAAGGATAGGTATCTGGATTGGGCCAGATCTGAAACAATAGAAACATTAAGGTCATTGTGGATGGTTTTATTTGTAACAAAGTAGGGAGCATTGAGGGTTTTAAGGAGGATTTTGGATTGTAAGGAAGGATTTTGGATAAGAGAGGAATTCGATGGTTTAGTGGAGCCCCATAGCTCAAGTTCAAATAGGTCCGTAAATCCAAATAGGTCTTATTGTAGTCATGTAAATGAGTCTTTTGTAATTAATTAGAAGTTTAGAGCGTTTGTCTAGTAAGTGATGAAGTAATCGGAAACGTCGAGCGGTTTCTTGTCGTTTCGGTCTGGTATACTTTAAATATTAACACTAAAATTATTTATCAAATGAAATAAACTCCAATTTTTTTTATTTTAAAAATTAGATTTTCTGTTTAGTTTTTATTGCATGCTTAAGACGAAGATGCAATGGCGGATTTACGGTGTGGCCTTTCGGGTTGAAGCCCTCCCCTTTTCTCCCTATGAAAATATAATTTCTTTTTTAACTTAATTGTTTTACCAATCTGTAAGAAGTATTGACAATCAGTGAGTCTGCTGTCGGGAAGAATACTGGTAGTAACATTGATCGGCGTGAGTTCCCAGCGGCATACCTACCTATCTTGGTTTTAGTATACTTTTTAAGCGAGGAGTTCCCTCATTCAGCTTATTTTTAGCCTCCTTAGCGTGTTTTCGGGCAAGTTAATTGTAGCCATATCTTGTATGAGTGTGTTAGTATGTCCATGTAAGTTATCGTGAAATCGTTTATAGTATGTCTATATGTTGTCATTAAATGTTTTTATGAGAAGGACTTTATGTAAAGTAATGTTTATGACGTACCATGGAGCTTTAGCCTTTGACTGAAAAGTTTGTGGTTTTTATATGGTTTTAGCTATTCTGTACACCTGAAGCGTATAGGCTTAAGTTAATGAATGTAAGTGTTCAGTTTCTCTTTTAAGTTTAATTTTGAGCGTCTTGAAATAAGTGAGTATAATATTCGTAGTCTCAGGTTCTTACTGATATATGGCGTAGAAAAAAAAATATTTTTTTTTCATAGGTCAATATTTGCTGTGCTACAAGTGATTTAAGAGTTAAAATTATTATAATAAGTAATAATCTTCCTAAATTATAGCACATATACTGACAGCCACTTGCGGATCCAGGATTTAATTTTGCTACAGTCGGAATTTTTTTTTCATATAAATAACGATGACTACTTTAGAAAGAAAGAAAGATACTAACTACCTTTATGAAATAGGTGTTTAAGTGATTCTTGAAATCCTATTAAATGTAATTACACGAACAATAATACATTAAGAGATAATTTTTTAATATTATTTTCCATAAAATATGGTTACATTTCACCATTTTGGGGGGGCTTCAGCCCGAAAGCTCTTCTCCCCCCTCTCTCTCCCCCTCCCCTATGTAGATCCGCCTTTGCTGACAGCTACTAAATATAAGCAGCTGCCAACAAAATAATTAACCACAAAAGCATTATTGTTAGTGATTTTTTTTTAATTTAAAATTTTATTATTTTTATCATGACTATATGCAAGGACCACTTAAATAGTATTATATATCTTTTTTTTATATAATTTTTTTAATTATCGTTATAAAAAAAATAACTCCCTCTCCCACCTCCTTAAAAAAAATAATTAATCATAAATCCTCTACTGGAAAGATGTAATGTTTTTTAATAATGTTTGTGGTTTGAGTTCCTTAATTCAAACAAGTCTAAGATTAACCAGTAAATATTTGGACTCTAAAAGGTTGTTTTGTGTTTCTAATTTAAAATGTCTGTTTAATACTTAATGGTTGACCGTTATATATTTTTGAGAAAGGAGGTGGTCTGTGGTGGCGGTCATAAAAATACTAAAATTGTTTAAAATAAATTATTTATTTATTATTTTTCCTTTTTCTTTCAATATTTTCTTGAAATTTGTAGGGTTATATTCATAATTACATATATTATACATCCATCTAATTACATTAAATTTTCCCGATCTTCAATAATCTAAAATAATAGTTACCATTTATTTACTTCAGTTTAGGGTCTGGTTATTTATGTTAGTTATACTTCGTTTACTCTGTTTATATAATTTATTGTTCCTAATATTTCTATGTAATTTCTATTCACATTGTTTGTAATTTTAATAAGTTTATTCGTATTGTTTATAATTTTTATCTAAATATCATGTAACTTCCACATTTTTCTATATCCTTTTGTATCTTGTTCGTTCTGGCCGTGGAGAAGACCTTTGAAGTCGGATCGAAACGTTGGCATGAAATAAAATAGATTTTTTCACTATTCAGACTATTTCACTAGTATTTTTATGACCATCATCCGGGACCATCTTCTTCCTCATTTAAATGTCTACTTTTTTTTTTAATGCATAGTTTTTGATTATTATTTAGTTGTTATTTTGCTTCTGTAATATATTTCAGACATATTGTGGGAATGTAGTCTTACCACACTTTAATTATTATTCAAATGACAGAATGTTATATTACTCAATAAATAATTAAATAAATAAAATTGCACATTTATTTAGGACTGTCACACACACAATGTCCAAAATGGTTTTTGTTTTTACGTTTTGTTACAAAAAGCGTAAAATTAGCTTTGCTTACAATACCCTACTTTTAACGGGGGAACTAGATTAATACTTTAGTTATTTATACTTTCCGTATAAATCTTCTACTGAACTTCCAATGCTAAAGGTTCCAGGTTCGAATCCCGGCTCATGGCTGAAAACTTATTTATTCTGTTTCATTGGCCGTGGGGCGACTCTGGGTAGGTATAACCTCCTGGGGCACAGTTAGCCTCTATAAAGTAGGTACCCTTAATTAAAATAATTAATTAAGGGGAATAACCTGACGGTTGAGTGTGATCTCGGTCAAATCCCCTCCTTGTATAACCGTAGACCAAGAAACAGTGATTTCCCTAAGTAGTACTGAACCCAAGACCCTTCATGGGTTCTAGTGGTACAGGTTTTTTTTTTATTATACATAACGTAATAATATATAACCATACCGTATGAAAAAAATATTTTTAAAGGCATCAGTGTAATTATTTTTTTAAGTTTTGGTATACCCTTTGTACTTTTATAAGTTTAGCAATGATATTCTTTGATACAGCGTGTCTCAGTTCTAAATGGCTAAACTCGGTATGTGAGGGGGGGGTGGGGGTGATTCTAGAAAAAAATTAAAACAAAATAGTTGATTCGGCTCTTGGGCCGATTTCGAACGGAATTCGAGTTAAGACCCATTTTGTGTTTTTCTTAAGTTAGTCACGGTTTATATTGAATAAGAAGGAATTGCTCAAAAACTGTTCAAAATAATTAAATCTTAAGTACATCATCGTGAAGTAGACACAATGATTAAATGATAAAATAGACTTTAAATTTATTAAGGTCAATGATAAAAGGTACTTTCAGCCAGTCTAATACGGCCTACTAATACAGCAGTCATAGTACTCATACATGAGCAACAGTACAGCGGCCGTATTAGACTTCCTGAGAGACCCTTTTATCATCATCCTTAGTAAATTTATACGTTGTTTTCTTAAAAAAAAAAAAAAAAAAAAAAAAAAAAAAAAAAAAAAAAAAAAATATTACTATAAACATATTACTGTAATATTTTAGAGAGGAGATGCATAACATAGTCCGAATGAAAAATTATAAGAGTTAAACGCAAAAGTATATTGGTTATACCAACTCTTTATATATAGTAACTAAAATTGTGATTTATTAGTAACTATTTTGTCTTAATTTTTATTTAAAAAATCGATTTTATTTTACCAGGTCTTGAAACAGATAGGTGATCTTGGTCTTGGTCTTGCAAAGTGCAAGATCAAGACCGATTTTGGGCAACACTACCAGTGATCATATCTATATTAATTTTAAACAAGAAACATAGACGAATCGAAAAGGTTGATCATATTTTGACCTATTGACCACTATGCATGTTCGGAATCGGACCATTGATCAAATCAACTTTTTGTTGAAAATTTTGTCTAGAATCACTTCCTAGTATTTAGACATTAAAAACCGACACCCTGTATATTCCTACGATTTTACATAATTTTTTAATTGATCGTATTTCATATTAAGAATTACGAACTACATGTAAATTTTTACTTCACTTGCGTAAGTCACGTTGATTAAAAAAATATCCTAGTTGAGATTGCAGATAGGTAAAAAGATGAGAAATAAATAATTCTAAACAGTATTATATTTCAAAATATTTATTTTGAATAAGAAGAATAGAAACTAAGACTTCATTTTTTAGATGGCTTCATCATTTCTTTAAACCAACAGCAAGGACGATAACCTGAAAAAAAATTTAATATTAATATGTTTACATTTTTAAAGAAAATAATTAATATATTTTTTTTTTAATGAAATATATATATTTTATATCTTCCTCTTCCATTTAATGTATATCATTACATAAATAGGTAAAGAAAAAAAGCAGTTCATTACCTTTTTTTGTTTCTCAACCCATTTTCTCTCTTTATTTTTATTATTTATGAGCTTTAATGTTATAAATAAACAATTTTTGAAAACATTATATATAAATAAACATTTTAATTTTCGTTTGTTCAAAACCCTCTGATCTCCAAAAAATCACTATTCTTGTAATGCCTTTTTGCAGGTTCTATCCAAATATAACAAAAATTATTTATAATAGATCATTATAAGAGACCGGATTTTCATTTTATTCCCTTGTGTGTGAAAATTTATTTCTGATTATCTCTCCGTTTCATGATCTGTAGAATAACATTACACCCGTTGCTGTTTTTGACCTAAATCACAAGATTTTGATTTTTGTTGCATCAAATTGCATATTTTTTCTAAGATTAGATGATAAATCTATGTGTATGGTAAATAATTCAGTGATTTTAAACGAATGGTTCGAATTTAACTCTTCATTACAAAGGGAAGGAGTGAATAGAAATGGGAAATATTCTTGGAATAGAACTTGCCTAAAGTATTGGATAACAATAAAAAAATGCGTTCATTGAAGAAGCTGTGTTGTTAGAAAGAGATTTATTGTTATTTATTAAAGTATTCCCAATGGATAGGTTTTCTATAATTCTTGTCATGCTATTGTATTTCTGTGTACACATTTACAAGATGTATATTTAATTTATACAGTTGTAAATTTCATGAATAAAAAAAAAATTATTGTTTTGACTTTAATCTTCATTCATTATCGCTTCAGGCTTTGACTTAAATTGTAGTAATTCAATTATTATTAAAAATTAAAAAAAAAAATAATTGAATGATGCCGAAAGTATGATCTACTCTCTCGTAAAAAAAAAAAAAAAAAATCAAAAATGTACGGTATGTGTTATAACAAGATCGATCATAGATAGAAGTGAAAACATAAGGCGGACTTAATAATATGAAATATAAACATTTTTTTGTCCTATATTCAAAAAGTAATAACATTCACAATTTATACAATTATATTTGCGTTAAATTACTGTAGTAAACTTTGCTCATACTAAGGGCCAGTTGTTCCAACTCAGTAAAGCTTAGATTAAGCATTATCTAAGGTTAAACCAAGTTTAATCTTGATCGGTCGACCTTAGAAAACTTGGTTTAATCTTAGATAATGCTTAATCTAAGCTTTACTGATTTGGAGCAACTGGCCCTAATTCAGTATCATACTCTTCAAATGAAGGTAGGTGGTTTATGATAACTAAAATATGTGATGATCGTATATTCTTATTATTTTAGGTTGATTCATCATATTCTATATGACTATAATTACTATGGAAATCGTTCTTATTTGCTTTTTGACACTATATTTTTCCGTTTTTGCCTCTCTAATACGGCATCACGTTAATATACAATTATGAATAATAGCTCATTGCAAAGAGGATGGAATGCAGAACATTTCCCTCGCTTTCAGTATGCATGTCCGATATATTTCTGATATGTTCTAGTTCATATGCAAAAAGACTTCAATTAGTCGACTTCAGCCGACTTTACCCGATCGTTACATATCGGAAATCTGACGACTCAATCTAATTTACTCCTCAAAAACACGCCTAGAATAGAACAGAATAGAATAGAAAAATCATCTTTATTCTGGGACTAGGTTCCTTTAGAATAACAGTATTGTTCATATAAATTAACGATAAATCTGGCCAAAAGACCTATTACAATGAATAATAACAAAATACTAGTAATAAATTAAGTATAATAGCTGTTAGGATAAATCAGCGAGAACAGTTGGGTAATAGGGGTTCATTACTACAATATTGGAGCTAAAATAATTGCATAATAATCACTGAATGAAATTAGAAAGGAACGCAAAATCAATTTTATATGCAAAGCATTGCTGTGATGGAATATAAAAATTAAAATAATAAAAATAATAATAACTGTTAATATGTAAAGAAATAAACTGTAAAAAAAAAAAAAGTTTTTACTTAAAAAAAAAAGATACAAATTTGGATATAAAATTACTCCGAGTTGAAATTTGTTTTTTGTCTTTTAGAAATGGTTTAGAAAAGTCCTACAAACATTTTCTATTGATCTAAAAAAAACAGCATCAACACGAATATTTAAACGCTTGAAAATCTCAGATGTTACAGTGTATTTCTGAAGTTGCCAAAAAACTCTTGAGAATTTCATTGTTAATGTTACATTTTAATTTTTTTTTCTTTAATTATTTAATTAAGAAGCTTAACACAATTTTTGATCAAATTTCGGTATGGTAATACAATAAATTAAACAAAAAAAGTAGTTTTTCGTCCGTTTTAGGTGCTGATTACACAATTTTAAATATTTTCTATATTTACTACACAATTTTGTACATTTGGAGTTTTTCTTCTCGATTTTTGACATTTTTCTGCACCAAAACTCGGTATCTAATCATTATAATAATTTATAATTATAAATAGATTTAATAAAATATAATTATAAATATAAATAAAATAATGAACTGCACCTCCTGCACAAAGATTAGCGTTATCCATTTCGCATTGATTTTCGAAGACTCTGTACTCCCACCAGGTTACACCTTGGTCTTTATTTCCGTCCTTTTTTTCTCTTTTTCTGCCCTTTATTTCTCTTTTTCCACAGACGGGATCGTACACAAAGTCACGTGGACATATTTCGGGTCTACAAAGCTCGCAGGATTTACACGTAGGTTGAGGCGTTTGGTGAGCTTGGGTTACATCTGAAATTACTTTTAAAAGAAAAACAAATATAAATGGTTTAAAAAAACAAACAGTCTTAATTTGAAGACATAATTTAAAAATAAAAATAAATAAAATTAAATGAAAATTTATTATAAATAGTATACAGTTTTGTCAATTTTCGTATAAAGATATTTTACTTTCACTTAAACATGTATGAAATATATATTAAGGGAAAGTATTGTGATCCTGTGTAAATTCGAACCCGAGTTATCTACTGAAATACATGTTTTAATATCACTTGAGATCAAATAACTTTTTTTAAATTATTAACCCTCATCCAAAACTTCGCGAATGATTTATCATAACTTTTTTGTATACAAAAATTGTCAGAAATGGGGCATTTCTGATTTTATTAAATAATTTTATTTGGTGAGAGAGAGAAATACTTTATTTAAAGCAGTGCTGCCCTACTATATAGGATTGCTCTATACAAAGCATACTCTACAATCCTTTTTTTTTTTTTGGACATAGCACTTAATTATATTTGAATCACATATTTATATATATACACATTCCAACCAACTTAATTCCAAAAAACCCAAAATAATTACAATTATACAATATATATATTTACGACTTTTCCTTAATCGACCTTTGAGTATTAAATTTAAACTTAACTATTTAATTGGGAATAAGGTCACTTATTAATTATTTAATAAACTATTGAATGTTCATTTCTTCTATGTTTATTGACGTTTCGATCCCGGTATTTTCTTTTTATAAGTCAACGATGGGATCCTCTTCAAAGCTAGAATTTTAAAAAATAGAGCTTCGATCACGCCAGGGACACACCCCTATAATAAATATATGTGCCCCCTAATATATGTGCTAGTGGATGGTGCTGAGACTGTCGGTGTGTCCCTGGCCTGATCAAAGCTCTATTTTTTAAAATTCTAGCTTTGAAGAGGATCCCATCGTTGACTTATAAAAAGAAAATACCTGGATCGAAACGTCAATAAACATAGAAAAAATGAACATTCAATAGTTTATTAAATAATTAATAAGTGACCTTATTCTCAATTTAATAGTTAAGTTTAAATATATATATATATATATATATATATATATATATATATATATATATATATATATATTTCAGTAAAACCGATACAAAACAATCTCTGAAATTTATAGAAAAATTAAATAAAAAGATATTCGAATGCCAAGATTCCAAAATTAGAAAATTAGAATGCACGCATAGCAAGTTACATAATGTTATGAACACCAGATACAAAGATATGATTAGTTAAATTATTTAAAATTGAATAAATGATAATAAATATCAATAATCAACCCCTAATTACCATTACATGTGGTGATGAATGATCCAAAGGGAGTCCAGAATTATGCTCTCGGCCAACAAGCTCCCTGACATCAACACTTAGTTCCTCGAAGAATCTCTCTGTTCTTTTAGGAATTGTTCCGCGAGACCCAAACCAGAGGGCTCTCACGGTGAACTCTCTCTCTCCGAAGGTCTCGTGGAATTTCTCTTTTAGAAAAGTGATACATTTGTCGTATATTTCCTTCTTTTCTTTTTCTACTTCACTGGCCTGATCGAGATCATTGCTCTCATAGCGAATATTGGATCTAAGACCAGTGCCACCTTTCCGGTCCTGGAAAATGCAACTATATCCGCATATCTCGTTGAGCCATCACTATCGATACCTCGTCGAATCATGTGAATTTCCTTTCCCTAAGGAGCCTCATCAACTCGAATTTGACCTTATTTTGCCAACTTCTTATGAGGAGGGAGTTGTTGGGGCATTTTCCTAGCACATAAGATGGTATTTCGGACTCTCTACCGCATTTGCGACTCATGAGCACCCAGTTCCTTTCCACTTGTATTCTAAGATAATTTGAAAACAAAAATGAGGAAAAAAGGTGGCATACAAAAATTTTGGGCCGTTTAGCATATATATCCTCGTGTTGGAGGATATAGATAACGGCGGCCAGGCCATTATTTTTGCTGAAATCTTTTTTTCTCGATTTTCTGATTAAATTATCTTACGATTCAAGTGAAAAGCAAATAGGTGTTAAAGATTTTTTCAGAGTAATTTCGTAAATAAAAAAGTTGTATGTTACGATGAGATGAAGCCGTTCACGAAGTTTTAGGTGGATGTTAATGATTTCATAAAACCATTGACGATTACTGTAGATTTTCTGTCAAATTCGACTTACCAGAAATGATATTTTGTATAGTCGGTTTTACGGATTTCTTAAATTTTCTCGAAAATGGCTCTAAAGAGTTTTAATAAACTCTTCTTTTTGAAATAAAATTAAATATTCTTTAATATCATATAAATATTAACCTCATTGAATCACATTAAATACTGAATTTCCAATTTTTTTTTCAACAGAGCACAATTTAGTCCACTATTTTTTTTTATTCATTGATATTTACAACTGTATTATAAAAAAATACAACTAATAAATGTTCACTCAGGAATATAATAACATGAAATCACTTGTTGAGAAACTACCCACGTCTCTCTGTCTTTGTAATAATCTTCTCGGATCCCTAATCTCTTTGTTTCTTCTTTAATCTGCTCAGAGGATCCTGTCACACAGTCCTATATTTTTTTAGGCCACTTTCTTTCTCGATTGCTTGATCAAATTATCTTACGATTCAAGTGAAAATCAAATGGATTTTCATGAGTTCATAGCACCTCATTAACCAGACAAAGTTTAGCAATCTTCAGATTGAAAACGCCCTATTTCTGAGAGTTTTCGTAAATATAAAAGTTACGATAAGATGAAATCATTCACGAAGATTTAGGCTGGTGTTAATAATTTCATAAAAAGTATTGTACCGCGGAGTACAAATGGAAAAAATATATTCAAAAATACTTAGCTACAATAATATTCTCTTGTATTTATTCATCCCATTTTCAACTCGTCATTTTTCTTTGTAGTGACACATTATTATTAGACTTTAAAGGGAAATAGTATTAGATTAAATTGCATAACTAAATAAAATATATATGCAACTTACACGTAATAATAAAGGCGAATGTAATGATTCTTATCATCTTGAAAGAAGATGAATATATCAACTGTGCAGTTCTTTTCCTTCTGACATCCTTATATTTCTACTAGACGTGATATATATGTGGTTACTTTATCAGCACGAATTTCGCTATCCCCCAATTAATATTTTAAAATACATAATATTCTGGGAAATTAAAATTAATTACTATTTTTTATGTATAATTGATGTGTTTGTTTGTTGTGGTTTTATGGCTAATAAGACATGAAGGTCATCAAGCCTACAAATTAATTTTGTTTATCTCGGGATTGAATTTTTTTTAAACAAATCGTTTGTTTTCAAGAAACTTACCACTAAGTTTATTGTGTCTTCGTCATCCCTTCAAATGTTTGCTATTTGAGGCGTAAATACTGAACTAGTTAGACCCGATACGTAAAAAGGACATTTCTGTAAAATGTTTCTGACTGTAAGTGTATTAACACTAATCATACCAAGACTTAAGATATACCTATTTCTACCATAGCGGGTCAAATGACCCGACTTTATGTTTCATGCTTGAATGTATGAAATATGGATGTTAGGAAGGAAATAAAAATATAAATTAAATTTATTATGATTAAACAAAATAGTATGTTGAGCATTTCTATTACAAAAGCAAAAAATAAAAACTTTTAATTCATAGTTCATCGCAGTGGTGCTCTTCCAGGTGTGCCACCTACTTGCATTTGTTGCCAAACAGATCCATCATTCGCAACATTTTCTTCATTTATTTCTACTTCGCTTTCTTCCGAACTTGTGAGTAATCTTATTCTTTTTCGGCCACTACATACATTCACAATATTTTCCTCTTCATCGACAGTATCTGTAGAATCAAACTCATTTTTATTTGCAACCGATATATCTTCATTTTCAGAAAATTCATCTTCACTAATTTCTGAAAACTCTTCGCCAATATTATTCATATCTTCTAATAACTTGTACTGTCTTGTTTGCTTCGACATTTTTCTTGGTAAAAAATGATCTGTATTACTATAGCTATCAAAATAAAATATAAGCTAGGTACTTACCAAGACTTTCAATTTTTGCCACTTTTTCTTACACTAAAAAGCTATTTTCAATCTAAAATTTGATATTTTCTTGAAATTATTCTGAGCTATTTTTGTTGAACTACTTTACGCAACAGTCTTTGGAAGAATGTGCAACTTACTGACTACAAATATGACTAGATAATCTCATAAAACAAAAAAATTCTCTCCGGGTCAAATGACCTGTTGTGGTAGATATCGGTATACAATAAGGATTACTCAGAATAAACAAAACAAAACAAAACAAAAATATTTTTATAACTGTACATTAATTACTTAGAAAAAGTCATGAAGTCAAATGTGCAAACGCAATAAAATTATACGTGCATTTTCAATGGAAAAGTTCAAAATGGGTCATTTGACCCGTTATGGTATGTTTAGTGTTAATGCAGTATTGACACTGTGATGCTTGCTAATGAGATGTGAATGGGTTAGATGGGTGGCCTATTCTTAGTCTGGTTAAGATGTCTTCTCTGCGGTTATGGCGATTTGTTGTTGACCAATTTCTTTTAATTTGCTTGGCAGATTCTCATTCCACATTGATTGCCAGCTATGAATCATTTATTTTTTGAGGGGAAGACTTTTATCTTGAGACGGGGTATCATTGGAATTATCTATTCATATTGATTCTTATATTACCAGTTACAGTTAAAATCATAAAAACAAATGTCCTTATGGTATTTGTGTAATAATAAAACTAAAATTATTCGAAAAATGATATTTATTTATTTGTTTGAGTGTTTCGACCAGTCAGGTCATTTATACTGAAATCTCTTGAAGTTTTTTTTAAATTTTATTGCAAATGTCGATTTTTTAAAATTTAATAAGACGTGAAGTCGTGTCTGGGTCCTGCCTCAATATTTGTTCTGGGTCTGTGAAAAATCTGTAGGAGTCGTGAGCCATACTACACTGTGTTAGTATGTGAAGCACTAATAGAATACATCCGCAGTAGGAACATGTTGGCGGTTCTTCCTTCTTCATCAGATATCCATGGCTGAGTCGACAATGGCCAATCCTGAGGCGGGTAAGAACTACCTCTTCTCTCTGTGATTGCTGTAGACTTTTTCTTGCATGTTAAAGATATTGTTCGATCTTTCTTAATTTATCTTCTCTCAGGCCAAACCATTGGCTTTGCCACTCCAGCCGTCTCTCTTCATTGATCCAAGATATTAGATCTTGTTGCGATCACTTATTGAAAATACTTGAATATTTTTTGTTGCTCGTTTCTCCTGTGTGTCTGCATTTTCATTTCTAGGAATTCCACTGTGACCAGGTATCCATAAAAACAATACTCTACAACCAGCGTCTTTCAATGTTTTTAATCGTATTTTTATTTCTGTAATTAGAGGGTGTGTGGTAAAGGGGTCTAGTGGAGATTGTAGGGCAGATTTAGAATCTGAACATATGACTTTGTATTTATATTTCAAACAGCGCGGTTGATTCCTAGAAGTTGTGCGGTGTACACTGAGTAGAAGGGTTGTAGCGAAATTAAGTGGGCGTGATTGCCAGATAAAACAGCAGTGATTATTCCTACCCCTTCATCTGTTTTCGAACCGTCTGTAACCGATATAAACATCGTATTTTTCATTTTTAAAACTAGATATTCCGTTAAATTTTTAATGCATGCATAATAATATGAATGAAGAATAATTTTATTCTGAGACTAAAGTACCCTAAGAATTATGGCAAAGTTCAAGAAATATGCACAATAGACTGGCATCTAGAAATAAAAACCAAGTAAAAAAAAAACAAACAATAAAATTGTACTTGTCAATGAACTATTATGGTAAAGTCACCAGTAGTAGACACTATTGTGAGTCTCTTCCAATAATTTTAAATGTAATTCGTTAGATTCTTTTCAAGCTTTTTTTTTTTTTGCTATATTTGTCCAACAACACTCTTATGTCACGAATGGCTTAGTACGATTTGTCAATGGAATCCCGAGACGTTCTCATGTTTCCTACTAGGGTGACTCTTTCCCTCCTTCAGAAGACAATATTTCCTAGGTGCATTCCTTTACCAAATAATCTATAATCATCGTACGTCCTACTTATTCAATTCAAGTCATCTATCCACTCCCTCTCCACAAGATCTCGTCCTTCTGACCTTTATACCCCTTTCCACAAATCGGCCTCATTTCAACACTCCTTTATTGTCCACTCCACCACCTTTTGGAATTCCATCCCACTTAAAATCCACCATGCGCCATCCTTATCCATATTTAAAACACTCTCATTCCGATTCCTCCTTACAATTCAATCAGACGCTGGGTATCAATTTATCATGTATATTATATATGTATATAATCTCGTCTATATGTATATTTTCTTTTATTTTCAGCGATAAATCTACATCTTAGGATTTAGATTATATAGGACTTGTATAATGTTTACAATACTATTATTGTATTCTTTGAACATATTAAAGTACATATGTAAATCATTTAAAGTAAATATTTATCCACTCTTTTATTATTATTTCTTTCATTAATACAATGGTATGACAACAAAAGTAATTTGTCGTTCATTTCACTTAAAATTCCACAGTTTATTGTTTTTAGTTACTATCTTGCAGTATTAGGACCTTATTGCTCATATTATGTCTTTAATATATCAGTATACTTATGTAAATCCTTCTGTTATTACTTTTTTTTTTTTTTTTTTATTGTAAATGCATTTTGGCCAGATGTTATGTTAATTTTTATGTACAATATTGTTATTCTCAAGGGACTTTGTCCGCGAATAAAGTTGATTCTTCTATTCTATTCTATTCTATTCTATTCTATTCTATGTGACCTAAATTCCTTGTGAATCCTAAAGATAATTTAAACATTGATATTTAGGTCGTTTTTTCGAGAACGACTCGATAATTCGTTTCACCGTAATTTTTCACCAATAGTAGACATCAGTGTACCATTAGTAGACAAGAAAACATCATTTGTTGATACCACTCAATTAATATATTTAATTTATTTCTAATGAAATATGAACTTATACTGACAGTTTTTACCAAGGAACTATGATTTTTAAAAAAATAAAAAATTCAAAAATTCAAAAAACATAAAATTATTTTTTTTAAATTAAATTACATTTGTATGTAAAAAGTAACAAGACATTTCCTGGGGAAAATATGAACACTCCCATGCTTAAAATAGAAATATGAATGATATTCAATGATTACTACAAAAAAGTTGAGTTTTCTAGTAGTGGACACATCTGTCTACTACTGGAACAAGAGCTATTATCAATATCCCAGTAGTAGGCAGTTTGTTTTTGTGCTTAATGAAACAAAACTAACAAACAAAAACAAGTTACGTAGTTAGTTAATTGTCTACACCATCATTTAGAGAAAAAAGTTGAGAAAAATCTTGGAAGAATAAAAGAATAATTGATGAAAATGAAACTAACCTCCTTAGCTGATTTGGTGGATGACACTGTAAAGGTATAAGTTTTTCACAACTCAAAAATCCTTAAATACGAATTTTTATAGCAATCGAAAAATTAAAATTTTCTGCACGAAATTTTTGCCTGGGCTGGACCCTTGGAAATTTCGTCTGCAACCACAAAACTTTCGAATGGCTTCACTGATCCATAAAAAAATTAATAGCTATTTGGGACTTTGCATGCTGCACGAAATGATATACCTAGTTCTGCCATAAATACTGTTACAAAAGTTGAATTTTGTTTACATCCTGGTAAATTATTTAGATAATCCTTACCTCTTTCAGGTTATTTTCTTTACACGTCACGATAATAACCCCAATTAATTTGTATTTTTCTTTCGCTCAGTTACACTTACACAAAGTTGGAAAATGTAGGTCAGAGATTTTCAACACTTTGGAACCATTGGGTATCAGCCGTATGTTCGTGTACCGCACTATAAATAGATATAATGAGATCCTATCTGTATGTGACAGACCTCGACCGAGCCGTCCTCGCACTGTGAGAACGGCAAATGCAGTGAGAGCAGCGGCTCCTCGAACCACAAGAAATCCCATTCGAAAACAAAAAGTCATGTCTCGTGAAATGAGAATCTTTGTGAGATGAATGTCTCGCATAATAAATATGCGATAATATATAAATAAAAAGCTCTATAGAAGCCCAGGAAGTCATTGGAAGAGTGGAAAGAGGTTACCACCCTTTCTCAGTGATGGTTTGATAGGGAGTTTGCTTTTATGGCAGCACAAAGCTTCATTTTTGTGAAGGAGTTAAAACTGACACTAAAAACTATAAATACGATATTTTAGAACCTGTTGTCAAGCCTCTAAACGACACTCTGCTGGAAGTCATTGGATTTTCCAGCAGGATTCCTCTCCAGCTCACAAGGCCAGGTCAACTCAGCATTCGCTACAAAAGAACATACCTCAGATTGGCTTTGGTCCGAACAGGAGAGGATGGCATGCCACGGAACATACCCTAACTTGGAAAGCCTCAAACAATCTCTGGTCCGAGCAGTTGAGCGCTTTCCTCAAGAAGTGCAGCGTGCTGCTATTGATGATTGGCCACGGAGATTAAATGCCTTTGTCAAGGCAAAAGCATTTTGAGTAAATTCTTTTTTGTTTTACTCTCTTTAGATATACATTTTATTTTCTAATAATGTTTTGAAAAAAATAATTTTTCTTTTGAAATCTGTATATATTTCCTTCTTCTTCTACTTTGTCTTCCTCACAGATTTCCTTGTAACAATATTTATGGCAGGACTAGGTAAACCCGATCTTTGTAACCAAATTAAAACTAAATATATAAAATAAAAATGGGTTAGAAGTTTTTCTTAAATTCTAGCTTGAAAACAAAAAAGAAATCTAAAAGTTATTAGTATTGGTTGGAAGAGCAGTAACTGACCTTTTCAACGGTTATATTAAAGTTTAATTTGAGGAAAATCCTGAGAATTTATGCCTTGTAGTGTTGCCCAAATACGAGACCAAGACGAGTCTTGGTCTTGCGCCCTTGGTCTTGGTCTTGATCTAGCTCCAGAGTCTCTCAGTTATCCATTAACTTATTACTATAGAGATATTACTGTAATTTTTTTTTAAATTTATTTATTCAGAAATATTACACTCTGTCACAATCAAGGACATTTATAATAGTGTTCAGAGAGCACACTCACATTCTATTTACAATAAATAGTACAGAAACTAATAATAATAAAAATAAATGTATGGAAACAAAAGAACTAAAATAATCAAAATAACAATTAAAACATATGCATCGCATTTCGGCCTATTGGCTAAGATCAAAGTGTAGTAATTTTTAGAGAGGAAAAACCTAACTTAGTCCGTATGAAAAATTATAAGAGTTAAACGCAAAAGTATATTGGTTATACCACTTCTTTAAATATAGTAACTAAAATTGTCAAATATTAGTAACTATTTTGTCTTAATTTTTATTTTAAAAATCGACTTTTTTTCAACAGTATTGATCTTGGTCTAGAAAAGTGCAAGACCAAGACCGATTTCGGGCAACACCAGAGCCTTGTGAGTTTCTCTTTAATTAAAAATATCGCAGTTATTATAGAAATCAGGTAAAATAATAAAAACATAGAAACACATCTGTTATTCATATATATATGAACAAACAAAACAAAAATTATAATTGCATTAATTTATTAAATCAGAATACATTAAAGATTAACAATGAAAATCGTAACTCTTTGTTGGGGTCAAAATTTCTATTACCATTGCCTCATCCCTTCAAAATGACAACAGAGTGTCCAATCTGGAAAAAAAAGAATTATAAATATATATTTAAATAAGGATTTAGTTAAAATATAACTAGCGGAATATAATTTATCAGGTTGTCTTGGCTTTCTAAACAATTTTTTCATTTCAGTATAATATTCGTAGTACTGACCCCTTTATATCAAATTATTAACATCCCTCTAAAACTTTGAGAATGACATTATCTTAACGTAAAATTTGCAGAAATGGTTCCCTTTTTTTATTAAATTAATTAACAAAATAACTGATGAATATCCATTTGCCTTCCAATTGGATCGTAAGATAATTTGATCACAAAATCGAGAAAAAGGTGCAAAACTATTGTACCGTTCAGCCTTATATAACCTTGTTATTTTGAAATCTTTGTGGTGAAGGTTACGCCAAACGGCCCAATATTTTTGTAGGCCACCTTTCTTCTCGATTTTGTTCGATCACATTATCTTATGATTGAGGTGGAAAGTAACAAATACTTGTTCGTGAGTTTTTAGTACCTTAAATTAAATTGACAAAGTCTACCGATTTCTAGATTGAAGGCCCTTTTTCCGAAGATTTTTGTAAATAAAAAAGCGGCATGTTTATAATTTCATTAAAAGGAGTCTGTACCTCTTACTATAACCTGTAACATTATAGGACTATGTGAAATTCAATGTTTATTTACAAAATTTTCTTACTTCCACCACATGCATTTTCAGCATTCATCTGACACAAATTTCCAAAAATCTTCTCTTTATAAATTATTGAATTTGTAGTATGGTTTTTTACTCGTATTTTGTGTTTGCCGCAAACGGGGCTGTATATTAATGGACAAAATATGGGGTCACATTTTTTTTTTTCAGGTTCCTTTGGGATGCGATGGGCAAGACCTAAACAGAAATTAAAAGGAATAGAAGATAAGATGGCTTTATTTTATTTTATGAATAGTTATATAGTAACAGTTAATTATTAATAAATATTAATAATTAGTATTAGTTTCATTATTTATTGAGTACTCTTTTAGGCCCTGTCTCTAGCAATTTAAAAAATAAGTACATTGTTAAAATAAATTATTATGCTACCAACTTACAAGCAGTCACTGCTAAAAGCAACAATATATACCTCATGTTAATATTAGAACTGATGGCAATATTCCACTGTATCTCCTTATAAGTGTGTTCAAACGTGTTTAAGTATTCTTTTCTTTTAAACTGTAACATTAAGACAATTTTATAAATAACTGTTGAAATTTAAAGAGTACTTACATAATTCTTTATTTCATTTTAAAAACAGAACTTTAATCGATGATTTACCAACGTTTAATTAATTATCAACAAATGTTTGAAAGAAAAACAGCTTTTTTTTTTTTTTAAGTATGCAAAAATAAAAATATTTTTATAGTAAATATATATATAAAACAGTTGAAAAAATAATTATTCCTGTTTCATATAACACAAGTAAATCACGTAAGTGATCAAGTTTTTCATTTCCTAATCTAAATATATTTTTTTACGTACCGTTATTATTTCTTTATTTCTACTTTACTTTATTTACATCCATGAGTCCAACATGTGGCTATATATTAATTTCTTCTAATCCGAAAAGGGTTAAAATAGAAATTCCGGATTTTAAAATATTTAACGCATCAAAGTCTCATATAGGAAAGAAGAAAATAATAATGAAATATTTGTTTTATTTATATAAATTATTACTGATGAATAATTTAATCAACTTAAGAACGCAACATTATAAATATATATATATATATATATATATATATATATATATTTTTTATTTTTTTATTTTTTTTTTTTTTTTTCTATTTCTATAAAGTAATTGCTTCGACTGACAACACAATGACATGTCTTCGTTTGGGTACAAGCGGCCACTTTGGAAAAAAAAAGACAATGCAGCCAATTTAGCTAGAAATGAAGGAGGAACGGAAGTGACTAAATTGAAGGAGGTTACCTTTTCCAGAACCAAAAAATCGACCTGATCGCAGGCGAAGGTCTTGATGTGAATCACGAAAGTGTACGTTATTCTTAAAAAAATGAACCTTGTCTGCCATTCCAGAGCCGCTGCTTTCAGAAATGGCGGCTGATTTAAAGAATATTAAGCCAGTAATTTGTGAATCGAAACTTTGCGAAAAATTTGGAGGAAGTTGTTATTTTTTAAGTTGTGTCTATGGGTTTAAACATGTAGAAACCAAAATTCCTAACTACAGCAACCAGAAAAAAACGTTGTACAGTTGAAAAAAACGTGTTTTTCTCCTAAACGGTGCATCGAAGCGGAAAATTTACTCTTTAAGAAATCAAAGAACGTTAAAGTTTGCGTCGAACGAGTATCTAAACCTAATAATTTAATAAAATGGTATGGAAGAAAACCACGATCAACGAACGATTTTTACCTAATATGTCAAAAACTAAGACAAATCCCGACATATATTATTACAGTAAGGCTCGAAATCGGCTTTGTCCCAAATAGAAGCTCCTGTCATGCTCAAATACTCAGCTTACCCATGAACGGGGTACGGGTATCCATGAACGGGTTACGGGTACCCATGAAAGGGGTACCGTTGGATTCAGAATTTCACTGGGGTTTAGCGAATCGTACTCTCCGCTTTTGTTTTACTATTTTCGAGATAATGCAAGACAAAGGGTTCGCATCCACAAGAAAATTTATTTGCGAATAACTCGAAAATTACACACTTTTTATTATCTCCAGGTTATGTTCATGATTATATAAAATATAACTAAATTCCCTACAAAAGGAAAAAAAACAACATCGAAATCGGACTATTTTTAGCAAAGATACAGCTTATTGAAATTTGTAAACATGTTGGTTCCAAACATTAATGAAGTTTTAAATTAGTTTTTTTATCCTTTGTCGATCATATTTATCGATAAAGTAATAATTGATTTATTTGTCTTAGGATACATTGCATTATTTTATTTTCTTATTAATTTATTATTTGATCACTGAACAATAAACTGTGCGAATTTTTGCACGGGCCTACTATTTACTATAAATCGCTCTGTAGCTTGGAAATGATAATTTGATGTTCTACAACATTGATTCCACAAGTTGATTCTCCCTAGGGAACTCATTTCTGAGCTACTGGGCCATTTACAATAATTTGTATTAGCTTTTAAGCAATTTGGTAAAAATCAGCGTTTGTTGTTCGAGATTTTCTACCATACCACTTATAATAAACTGGATGAAATACTGGACATTTCCCTTGCGTACAGTACGCAGGTCTCGTTTTTAGTTTCTGAGATATTTTAATCCATATCTTAAGGAAAACTCGTTTTCATTTCGTTTTCGACACTATTTTTTCCTTGTCGGCTCCCAAACACGTCATTGCGTTGAGATATAATTTTGAATAATAGCTCATTACAAAGAGGATGAAATGATGAAATACGCAATATCCTATACACAAATACGCAGGTACGATTTTTGTTCCATAATTTCCATGATTTTTGTTAGATAATTTAATCCATGAATGAATGTATGAGAATGAAATGAATGAATGAATGAATGAATGAAAAAATAGTTTTATTCTGGGACTATAGTCTCCTAAGAATAACATGATACAAAACATTGGTTCATTAGTCTGGTTTGACAAAATACAAAGAGGTCATTTGAAATGTTAATTTCGTTTGCTATCTAAATCATACTTGAATAAAAATAGTAAACAAAGTAACATTAGTACATTTTTTTTGGTTTATATCTATACAAAGAAACCTCTCTACCTAACTACATAGGTCAGTCCTCCTCCACAAATTCCTTCAAACAACTCCTTTTCCACCATCTATTCCATTTTCAAATTTCCGCAAACATGTTAAATTCACATTCGCCTGTACAGAATCTAATTCAATCAACTGTAAAATTGTAATATCAGTCAACAGTTAATTAGTAATCATTTAGTATTCATCTAAGCCAGACTAATGTTCTTAATTATGTAACTCTGTTATTATTCTTGGGAGACTGTGGTCCCAGAATAAAATTATATTTTCAGTGATTTATTCATTAATTTATTAATTGAAGTCTTTTTTGTTGAAAACAGCAAAAAATCATTGAGTGAAATGATGAAAAATCCACAAAATGTTTTTACACAACTTTAGCTGATTCTCAATTTTTTACCAAATAAACGTCAACTTAATTAATAAGGACTCAAAGCTTATTAAACGGGTAAGTTTTCGTAAAAGTGGGGTATATATAGTATAGTTGGATGATGATAAAAAAAATTGCGACATTTTTAAAAACACAATTTAGCTTAGTTTAGCTGTTCATAAGTCCTCTTTGGATGGTTTTAACAACGACAAACTCTATTTTTATTTAAATTAAATTTTATCTAGTTTACAATGAAGCAATAGTTAATTACCTAATTAAATATTTCTTTAGTCATCACCTCCTATTCAACAAAAAAAAAAAACTGACATGCTTAAAAATACACAAAATTTGGATTTGCCACTTTTCTGCTGAAAATTGGCTTATTGTATATATCAACTTTTTATTACTATTACTCCTCAAGTTTATATATATATATATATATATATATATATATATATAAGCTAAGTTATTTTCTTGAAATAATTAGGTTGTGATTAGCATTATTTCTTTAATTAACTACTTGGCTTTTTTTTCCAGTACTACTCAGTATTTATTTTTCAAATATTTTCTAAGTTATGAGAATTTTTTTTTATTAAATTTTTCTCATAGGTGATTTAGATTACAACTTATTACTTTATGACTGATTGTGAGTTTTTATTTTGTTTTATTCTTTAATTTATCAAATAGAAACTATACATTATTTCAGGCCTCAGGTAAAATAATTTATAATATATAATGAATGCATTGTTTTATTAATAAATCGGAATACAATAAAGATTGATAACAATTTTATATATTTATAGTGGTCACCTTGTCTATTTCATTGGCTTCATCACTTCATAGTGACAACAGAGTGTCCAACCTATAAATATAAAATTAATTAATAAAATATTTTCAACAAGGATTTCGTTTAATTATAGCAAAAGAAGTCTTTCATACTATTCATTTCATGGTCTTGAAGTTAATTGGACTAAATCAGCAACATATCCGAACATCAAGATCGTTATGGATAATTTTATTTGTAACAAAGTAAAAAACATTGCGGATTTTGGATTGTAATGATTGGATACGAGAGAAATTAAATGGTTTAACGATTTAAGTAAAGCTTAACAGACAAAAGTCCAAATAGGCCTTATTATATTCAAGTAAATGATTGTTTTAAATAGTTAATTGGAAATTTACAGCTTTTGTCTGATAAGTACTTAAATAGCCGGAACGTCTAGTTGTTTCAGTCTCATATAAAGATTCAAAGTATTACGTTTATCCAGATGGAGTCCGGGGTAGCGGATCTGTTCAACATGGATAAGTGGAGTATTATAAAAAGTTATTATAGAACAGGAAGTCATTGGTTTACAGCGAAGGGTAAACATACCTTGATGAGATTTGTTGAAATTTATTTTAGTCCTATAATTTACATACTACACTGAAACGACAAGAAACCGATCGACGATTCCGATTACTTCAGCACTTACTAGACAAACGCTCCAACTAGACAACTTCCAATTAATTGCAAAAGACTCATATACATGACTATAATGAGGCCTATTTGGACTTACTGAGTTGAGCTATGGGGCTCCACTAAACCATCGAATTCCTGTCGTATCTAATCCTTACAATCCAAAATCCTTCGTAGAATCCTCAATGCTCCCTACTTTGTTAGAAATAAAACCACCCATAATGTATGTTTCTTAATGTTTCTTTTGTTTCAGATCTGGCCCAATCCAGATACCTATCCTTCCATAATAAACTTCAGAATCATCCCAACCCTCTTGTTTCTAACCTTGATTCCTCTTCAATTCCTGATAACCCTCCGAGGCGTCTGAAAAGAAGATGGCCCCGTGATCTCCTAATGTAGACATATCATTGGGTAGTTACTCAGCAAGTGTTTTCATGTCATTATATCCATATATTCAAATTTACTAGATGTATTTATGTAATAAAGTTGTAAATATCATTAAGAAATAATTAAAAAAAAGTTCTACAATTTCTAGGGCATTCTTCAAGGTTTGTGATATGTTACTGAAGAGTTAGGGGAGCAATGAATGGGGCATTATTAACTGATAAAACATGTGTCATCAGCGTAAGTGGAAATGATGGTTGTTAAGGCCATTCATTCTTATTCATAATTTAGTGTGACAAATAGCGCACAACAGTGGCGCCATCTTTTGGCCATCATGACAGTGCCATCTATTGACAAGCAGAAGGAGATGAGCAACTGGTCCTGCCTCGTGACCTGAGACCAGCAGGGCCCAAGTACAAGACCAGTGCCAATCTGAGTCTGAGACTGCCTACAAAATGGTCTCCATGACCAAGCATGTTCATATAATGTCTGAATAATGTTTTCCTAGACCAGAATAACGAAGAAGCAGCATGGATGCCAGCAGATGATAAGACATTAAAAGATGCCAGCCGGCCAAAACACACCATTCAACTCAGATGACACAGAAATCAGTCCCTCGATGGAAGCAAACAACCAGCCAGAATCTTCATTTATCCGGTCAGCCCATATTAACAAATAGTTCACTAACTCGATAATATAAATGTATGTCTGAGTACCCCTCATCAACCTCTGTTTATTTCAATCTATTATTTTATGTTAAATCTCATTTTACTCATTTTGTTATTTCACATTCCGCATGAACACCCCCTTCTGACCAAGTAATTAGCATCCAGGTTCGATTCCCCCTAATTCGAGATTAGGGAAGGCCTGATGCCCCAAACAATGGTGATGGGGTGAGTTGGAATGTCAGGTGTATAAACTGTGTTGAGGATGGGACCGAGGGTACCTCCTTGAGGAACACCAATAAATTGAGAAAAGAGTGATGAAAAGGCACATATGTGGTTTACTTTGAATGATCAATTTGAGAGGTAGGAACGAATAATGAAAAACTATGTAAGGATAGTGTTGCCCAAATGCGAGAGGAATCTTAGTCTTGCGCAATCAGTCTTGGTTTTGCAGTTACCTATTAGCTTGTTACTATAGAAATATCACTGTAATGTTCCAGAAAGGGGAAACCTAACTAAACTCCGAATGAAAAATTGAAGGAGTTAAATGCAAAAGTATGTTGATTCTACTAATTCTTTACATATAGTAACTAAAATTGTCTTGTATTAGTAATTATTTTGCCTTAATTTTTATTGACAAAAATGATTTCTTTTTGTCTTGGATCACATCAGTCTTGGTCTTGGTATTCCAACAATTAGGCGGTCTTGCCCTTGGTCTGCAGCACAGGCGGAACTATGGGAGGGGGAGGGCTTTCCCCAAAATGGTAAAATATAAACATGTTTTATAGATAAAAAATATTAAATACTATCTCTTAAAGTATTATTGTTCCTGTAATTACATTTAATAGGACTTCAAGAATCACGTAAACAATATTTCATATAGGTAGTTAATTTCTTAATTTTTTTTTCAAATTAATTATCATTTTATATAAATGAAAAAAAAACTTTCGGACTGAAGTCCCCCCCCCCCCAAAAAAAAAATTGAATCCTGGATCCGCTAGTGGTTTGCAGTCCGAAAACGTAAAACCAAGACCGATTATGGGCAACACTAATGTAGCGCACTAGTGGATCCAGGACTTTTGAAGTGCTTAAGCCCGAAAGTGTGTATTTTTCATTTAAATATAACGATAATTACTTTAGAAAAAAAAGAAAGAAACTAACTACCAATATGAAATGGTGTTTAAGTGATTCTTGAAGCTCAATAAAATGTAATTACACCAAAAATAATACTTTAAAAGACATCTTTTTCTATATAACATGTTTATATTTTATCATTTGGGGAGGAGGGGGCTTCAGTCCGAAAGCCCCCCTCTCCATTCGTAGATATGCCTGTGATGTAGGGGATAGGAATTGACGGATTTTGTAAAGCACTCTCGGGCGCCATACTCGATCAAATGCCTGTTTTACAAGGAAGACTCCCGTACACTCAGAAAAGTTTCACTTATTTAAAATGTGTCCCCTCAAAAAACAAGGATTGCACAACTTGCGTTATGCAATTCTCTTCTGTATAAACCACGAATTGCAAAATATCTTACCTCCAACACAATCATTTTCAGCATTCATCATACATAGATTTCCGAAGATCTTCTCCTTATAAATGATCGTGTTTGTAGTATAATTCTGTACTCGTACTTTATGTTTTCCGCAAACGGGGAGGTACTCGTCTGTACATATTCTACGTCCACATTTGTCATTTGGCCTACGAGTTATGACATGTGCAAGGCCTAAACAGAATTAAATGAAAAACATTTATAGATTATGTTATATAAAGTAACTATAAGCAATAATTTTGCAATCCAGGGAATATATATATAAATTGTACTCATTGCTGGATAAGGTTTAATGTAAATTGCGTTAAAACGTAAAAGTAAAATGAGCATTCTCTGCTATGTCAATAATAATAATTAGTTCGATTTCGATGATTTTTTTTTCGTTTTGTAAGTAATTTAATTACCTTTCAAAAGATTGTATATAAATTTTACCGTAGAACATATGCTTTGCGAGTTAGGTCCAAAACATTTTTCTTTATAACTCTTTTTCCTGAATTTTCACGGAGAATTTTGTTGATGTTCGAAAATTGAATAGATATTAAATAGAAAATTAAAGGAAATTTTCAGATAATACTTACCTTAACTAGTAACGGTAGGAAAGTAAAAATAAAAACTTCTTCCACATTTTTCGAAACACAACTTGTAATCATTCCAACTAACCTCCAATATTTTTTAAATCAACCACTAGGGAATCCAGGATTTAATTTTTGGGGGGCTTCAGCCCTAAAGCTTTTTTTTCATAAAAATAACGATAATTACTTTGGAAAAAAATAAAGAAACTAACTATCTATATGAAATGGAGTTTAAGAGATTCCTAAAGTCCTTTTAATTGTAATTACACGAACAATAATACTTTAAGAGATAGTTTTTTAATATTTTTTTCCATAAAGCATGATTATATTTTACCATTTTTTTTTTAAGGGGGGGGGGTTCAGCACCAAAGCCCCTCGTAGATCCACACTTGAAATCAACCGCCATTTTCGAGATCAGCGGCTTTGGAATGGTAGATCAGTTTCATTTTATTTAGAATAAAATGCACTTTCGTGATTTACATTTAAATCTTCTGCTATGAGAACTCTCTTCAGAATCTAGCTCATATGCTAAACGATTCTTCAGAGAAAAGGTATTTTATTATTAGAAATGATTATATATATAAATCTTAAAGATAAATGACTCCACTGTTAAAATAAACTATTATACTAACTACTTACAAGCATTCACTGCTAGAAATAAATATAAATACTTCATGTTAATGTTATAACTGATGACAATATCGCGCTGTATCTCTTTATAAATAAGTTCAGACGTGCTTAAGTTGCATTTTTCTTTTGAATGGAATTGAGTTTCTAAGAGGTACTTTTATTTAAATATTTTATTGTTGTTTTTTTCATTTTAAATCGCAATTTTTGTAAGAAACTATTATTTAAACGGTTCGTAGTTCCTTATTTATGTTGAGTAAGTTATGTATGAGATCCATAAGTCATTTATTAAATAGGAAAAGAAAAAAAAAAGAAAGGAAATTAAAACATGACGAATTCTTAGAAACTTATTACTTATTGCAGTTGGTCACATGATCACAAGATCACGCTGTAGCTGAAATTTCAAATGTAGCCCACCTCTGCCAGCTGAAAGTATTTGTAAATGATAATGAATTACATACAGACCTATCTATCATAATCAATTTGGCCATAACGTTGTATTATATTAAACACTGAATATTGTAGTAATTTGATCGAATTTCTAAGATCCCTATGGATGATATAAATGTTCTCTTACTTATTTTCGGATACCTTTTTACAGTAGTTATTGTGCACAATAACTAGGAATAACAATTTTAAATATGGTAAGAATTATTAGGTATTAAAAATAATGGATGGATCATTTTAGATATTTAATAAGGACCAATCTCAACTGAAAGTCATTCTCTTGAGCCAGTGAGCAAAAATATGGCTGTCATGATATAATTAGATTAATTAATGACATATAATCACCAATGATCCCATTCAACTATGAGGATGACAAATAATGAGGATTTTCAGTCTTTATATGGTTTATTAGGCTTTCTACAAATAAAGTACTATATATTTATAATAATACATTTCCATAATATTTTATTGTGGAAATAATATAAATGTAATATATAATAAATATAGTTGGGAAGCACAATAAACCATATAAAGACTGAAAATTCTCATTACTTGTCTTCCTAATAATTTTAAAAGAGTTTATGTTTATAAGAATTACTTGTATTTATATGTATCTTAATTTAAATAAGAAGAAATAAATACGAATTAAAAGCAATAAGGTAAAGAAAAATGAGATATTGATGCATATCAAATGGCCTCACACAGTTTAGGATTCTTTGTTAATTCTCGTGAGTATGTTATTTATCTCTTTAAAACAAAATTTAACTCGAAAAAACTTAGGCAGCTCTCATCTAAAACTTTATACATATCTTAAGTTCTAAAAAGTTTCTTTGATAATAAACATTTAAAACTAATATAAGTTCACAGAATATAATTCTTACAAACAGTGGATGTTCGAGAAAAAATAATGAAATTAAACACTGTGAAAAATGTCTTTATTATAACATTTGAGTCTCATGTGCTATAACATTATTACTTATTCCTATCTTACTTATGTTATCAATCATAATCTTATTTTTGGTCTTGAAATATAAAATGGGCTTAATCAGGTAAATATTAAACTGAATATTTTCTACATATATCTTTTTAAATCGAGTGTGGTATGATACTATGTAATAGAATATAGAAAACTATAAGCCTCAATGTAAAAATAGGAAAATATGATTACAATAAGTATAATTTGATGAAATAAATATAAGTTAAATTAAGTTTTATATTTTAATTGTTTTTTTTTCTCACAAGGAATTGTGTTATACTTTCATTTAAAATTGCTGATGTGATCAGACATACGTTTTCTTTGAAAGACAAAAGATATCTTAAACTACTGTAAATTGGGCATTTAAATAATATATGATGAAGTGTTTCATTTTCTGTAGTGTTGCACATTTTGCATTCAAGTTGTGGAGTAATTTTCACAATTTTATTATTAACAGAAATCTTGATCATATATTTTTCCGAGAGTCGGATCTGCATTAATAATTTCGTATATTTGAAATTAGTCGGTATCAACAAATAATGGGAGATCTGATCATTATTAAGAAAAAGGTTTAAATGTTCACTATAAGATGAGCTATGCAATGTTACCCTGTCAATTTACAGTAGTTTAAAGTTTGGAATTTACCAGGGTATGGAAAATCTTGATGGAATAGAAATATTTAAGCCAACCAGTGCAGACAATATGAGAAAATTATATTTTTTTATCTCAATTATATCAAATTATAGAGAATTGGTAGAGTAATCTGGAATATTGTCCTCTGCATATTATGGCAAAAATTCCATATTGCACATCGGCATGTAATCTGTCTGGTTGGTTGTTTTCTTGTTTATTCTCTTAGGTGTAGAGGTAATCTTTTAATTTAATTTTAAGACATAGTTTAATATTAATATTTTTAAAAAATGTGTATTTATTTATGTATATTGTTGACAATTTTAGATTTTATATTAATTTGATAATTGAAACTATTTTAACTGTCTGATTTTTACCTAACATGATTTTTAAGTTATGCTTAAGAGTGTTGAAATATCTGTTATATGGCATAAAAAGGAATGAATTTGTATTTCCATAAGGATAATAATATTTGCTATTTTGTGATAGACTCCATTTGTATAGGGTTCTTCCCTTAAAACAAATAAAGATCGAATTGAATTGACAAGATATATCCATTAAAGCCATAATTAAGTAAAATGTTTTAATAAAAAGTCAACATATAAACATTAGATCAAACATCTAGAAGCTAAGAAGTATTTTTCTTGAGTTAAAATTTGAAATTTATTTAAGTGGATTCATTAATTGTCATTAATGATAGATACTATTATTTGTTTTCTTAACTGATTGTCTCAAATTTAAACAGGTGTAATGGAAACTGAAATATGACCAATTAAAATCCACGACTGTGATGACAAGCAATTGTCAATATTATATTGAAGCTTTAAAACATGGCATTAGCATAAAACATTTTATTCTCATGGATTGGACCACAGTAACAGATCCTCCAAGTTACTGATCAGGCTTCAAGGTAACGTTTTAAATTTTTTAATTATTAATTTAAATTTAGATTTTGTTAGGTTGCTTATTGTTTGAATAAAAAAAAAAAAATTAAATTTTCAGTCTTTTATTAATGATCACTGTTATATCAACTATTAATTTTAATTTTAAAATGTATTTATAGAAATTTTCAACTGTGTCAAAAGTAAATTTTAACTGTAGTATAATGAAAAGATACAGATTTTAAGGGAAATCGACCATTACAGGCCTCTAATAACAGGCCTACATTAAATGATTATGAGGCCATCTTTTTTTTTTTTTTTTTTTTTTTTTGTAAGCTAATGAGAATTACAAAGAATTAAAAAAGAAGCAAAGCTAAAAACTAGCCATTTTCGATGTGTCTGGAGTTTTTAATGAATTGATAGGAATCTGGTTTGGGTGAAATTGTAGGTAGCGACATATGGAACATGTAGGTCACTATGGGTGATAAGGTGCAAACTTGAGGAATTTGATGGTTCAATGAAGCATTAAAGTCCAAAACTGTAATTATTTTATTATATTTGGAACAGAATGAAACATTTGACAATTAAAAGTTCAGATGAAATACCTGTTATTATGGATGTGAAAAATGCAGCTATACTGTAAATAATTATTTTTCATCAATTGTCAAATCCCTTTCCGAATAAATTGTTTGAGCACATTGTATTGAAACAAGGTAATAAATGATCGGCAGAGTTACATAAGAATATTTAAAAAATATAATATTTTGTGAAAACATGTAAAATGTTTCATAATTGATTCTCATGTTTTCATCGGATGACAAGCATTGGTGTCAATAGTTCAGAACCTCTCCACCTCCCGACTCCTAGCATTGTGATTCAACACACTCCATACATTCTTTCCGCTTCTCCCCTCCTCACCTCACTCTTACTATAGCACTTTGATGATAATGTTATCTATACATATTAATACCCGTTAGTTCAGTAAGTATTTAATAAAAATACTGATATTCATTTAACTATGGCTTGTCATTACGGCATGAGTAATTATTTAATCTCTGTCTAAGTCATGATTTTTTTCTTTAAAAGTTTTCTAAAAGACAGAAAATTTTTCTGACAATTTATTTAATTAAAAGTTAGGGCTAGCAATAAATAAAGCAACTGATGTGATGCTTGGGTTACAGTGATAGACATTTCAATCAATTTAAAAAAAAAGAAAAGTCTTTTAAATAATATTTACTTATTTATTGTTAGCATAATTATCGTTTGATTAGGATGTTAGATGGCATATATATAGATGTTTGATATGTCACCACTGGAAAACCATGTAACCGAAAGTCAAGGAAGAGATTAATAAATAAATAGTATGTTTAAGACTAAGTTTAAAAAATGGTGCAAGATTAGTTTGTGCAAGAGTAGTAAGAATAAAATTGATTATTTTTTCTGGCAGAGAAATACTTATCCTTTTGGGAGGTATGAGTGTCCAAAATTACGTCAGAACAGTTTTGTTAATTTAAAGTATTTTGGTATCATAAGGTGGTACCATAACGTAAAGTTAAAGTATTTTGAATCTTGTAGGATATTATTTGGACCCAATGAAAAACAAAATTAATCACTCCTTGGCCCTAATTATGAAAGTATTGATGTAATCTAAAATCTTTACTTCAGATAGTAGCAGATTTGTACTAGATCCTGAAATATTATTCGTAGTTTCCAATATTTTTTTTCACTTTGGGTCCAAACAACTCCAAGTTGCAGTATATTTGTAACCTCTTCCTTATTATCTAACTGAAAAAAAATTTCCTGGTAAGTCTACTTTTACGGAAGTAGATATAAGAGATTGCATATTATTAAAAAAAACTAATATTAAACAATTTGTTGATTTGTATCATTTGATTATCAGGAAATGAAAAAAATTATTTGTCTCACGGCTGTCCTGGGCTTAGCCTGTTCAGTACCGAGTTACTGGGAGGACAACACATTTGTATCAAAAGAATCTTCTGAAGATGGACAAGGAAAAGGAAACAAGGCCACTAATTGTTCTTGCGGTTGGACCAATAAGGTATATTTTAAAATACAGTCATTCATTTCAAGATTTGTGGTATATTACATGAAGGAGTTATTTATCTAATTTTTCCTAATTGATTTGTGAAAGCGTCTTTCATATTTTTTTTTTGTCATGAAAAAATAATCTATTCACCTCTTAACATTTATTTTTATTTTTAATCTCCATTTATAAAATATGTTTGTATAAAGCTGGTAAATCAAATATAAATAAAAAAAGTTTGCAGATTTTTTTATTAGCAAAATTTAATACTTGTGTGCTTATTCATTCACTTTTTTTTTTTGTGTGTATAATATTTTTACTTTCATTTAACTATAAATGAAATATATATTAAGGAAAAGTATTGCGATTGTGAAAATTTTCAAATCTGAGTTTTCATCGAAATAACCAAGTCCCGCAAAATGGTCTGTGTGTGTGTGTGATCAGCCTAGCTAAAAAAAAAGTCGTACAAAACTTAAATAGCGTATTTAAGGTTTGTATATAGTTCCAATGTGACAGCAGCTTTTTCGTTAAAATTGGCTAACCAAAAGTGTCACTTTAAATCAACGGTGATTCACATTTTTACGATTTTCTCAAACATGGCTCTAACGATGTTGATTAAACTCAGAATATCAGTGTATTATTAAGTTGCTTTTAATATAAGCTAGGTCTTATCCATATTTATGTCACTTTACAGGGCCTAAATGCCCAATGTTCATATACGTCTTCCTATAAAGTACCTTTAATTTGGTTTATTTTTAAAAAATTAATCTCTCTTATTAACAATAACTATTTAAAATGGCTAAAAATAACTTTTGAAAGAATTTGATTATTATATAAAGAAGAAAAAAAGAAATATGCTTATCCAGGTCAAAAATGAATCTCTGGAAATAATAATCTAAAGGTATAGTATAATATATCATTGGAAAGTGGAGAATTTTTTTACGGAGAGCGACGAAAAAAATATAAATAATAATTGCTGAAAATTGACATTATTTAACATAAATCACACATTTCCAAGGAAGTTAAATGGAATTTTCATACTGAATGTAAACATTAAAAATGTTTTTTAAAGTTTGAAAAAAAAAGTATTTAAAATCCACCGAATCAAGGCAATAACATTGCTTAAAATACTATTTCATTGTATTTGTATTGTAAAGAAAAAGTGAAATATAAAAATATTTCATAGATATGTAACCTTAAATACATTTACTGTAGTTTAATAACTCTAGATCTGATATTATATTTAAATAATTTGGTATCTATCGTCCATTTATTCTGAAAATCATCATGTAAACTTTTAGAAAACTAAATTAGTAAATAATTTGATGAATTTTCCCTTTGTGATATCCGAACAGTATTCATTTACAATTAGTGTGACAACATTTGACCTATCTATGAGGCAATGCAAATCTCGTAATTCCATTTTAGTAAACTTTGCAATGGAAAAAAACAGTTTAATTATTAATAGTCGTACAATCCATAATCAACCGTTGATATAGTAAAAGGATTTATGTTATTTTAATGGTATTAATGATTTGTTAACTTTAAGTTTTAAACTATAGCTCAGAACAGAGAAATATGGCAGAATCTCATTAAGAAGGCCCAGACGCATTGAGGGTTGTAGAGTCAATAAGATAAATTGTTAGAATTTACATACACTTACATTTCAATTACTTCTATTCACTAATGATAATTTCAGTAATCTCTAAATATGTGTATTTTAAACATAACTCTATTACCTCTATAGAATTACCTAAAAAATAAATAAATTTTTAACTTTTTTATCTTATCTTGTTCTAGGGTAGAGTTGTCGGAGGTCGAGAAACTTTAGTAAATGAGTACCCACTAATGGCTGGCTTGGTTGACGCAAAAAAAAATTTGTTATTTTGTGGCGCTTCTATTATTACTACTCATCATGCTTTGTCTGCGGTTCATTGTACCATTAAATATAAGGGTCAAAAAATATTTTTGGCTGTTGGGGAACACAATCTCTTATCAAGTAATTTAAAAACATATATTAAACACTATATTATTTAAAGTTAGGATGCTCTTTTTTTTTCAATTCTTTATTGAATACAAATAAATATATATATATTAAACTAAGCAAAAAGAAACTATACTAATCAAAATAACTACTTAAATACACACACACGATTTTATACAATATTGCTACAATATATACTATACAGATGCTCCTAAACCCATAAGTTTTTTTTTTTTTTTTTTTTGTATCATTGAAGAGGGGAAAAGGGGATGGATATTATGTCAATTTTTTTCAAGAAAATTATCTGTACAATAACAATTTTAATTTTGGGTCGATGGTTGACTGTAGTGAATAATCAAGAGAAGTATGGTTGGGGTGATCAGTCAAAATAAAATTAATATTTATTTTAACATATGCCGATGTTTCTGCCCAAAGTTCAGACCTTCACCATGGCTAAGAAATGAATCAGAGAACAAGGTATGAGAAACATAAACAATGTAGGTAAAAAAAAAAAACTTGAAGTAAAATGAAGTAGATAAGTGAATATTAAAGTAAAATGAAGTAGGTAGAATAATGATAATAACAAGAACTAAGACATAAATAATAATAATGGTTACAAAGTGTGGACTAATGAATTAAACATAATCAAAATAAGGTGACATAAGTACTAAAATGGTAATCTTAGAATAAAATGTAAAACAGAGAAAAGGAATATAAAGTTATATAAGAAATAAAATTAAATAGAAAAATTGAGATATTTTAAATAGAATAGTTAGATAGAAAATTGAGATATTGTAAAGTCTATCAAAATGTACTGACTACGTATAAGAGAATAAAGAGTTAAAATAAAGTAAAAAATAAATGAATAATAAGATGAAAAGTAATAAATAAATATATTTGCTCATTTATTTTTTACTTTATTTAACTCTTTATTCTCTTATACGTAGTCAGTACATTTTGATCGACTTTACAATATCTCAATTTTCTAACTAACTATTCTATTTACAATATCTCAATTTTTCTATTTATTTTTATTTCTTATATAACTTCAGATTCCTATTCTCTGTTTTACAATTTATTCTAAGATTACCATTTTAGTACTTATGTCACCTTATTTTGATTATGTTTACTTCATTAATCCACACTTTGTAACCGTTATTATTATTTATTTCTTAGTTCTTATTATTGTCGTTATTCTACCTACTTCATTTTACTTTAAGTTTTTTAATTTTATTTTTTACCTGCATTGTTTATGTTTCTCATACCTTGTTATCTGGTTCTTTTCTTAGCCCTGATGAAGACCTGAACTTTAGGTCGAAACACCGGCAAATATTAATATAAATATTATTATTTATTTTTGCCATTTTTATTTTGACTGATCACCCTAACTATCCTAATCTTCAATAACAATTTTAATTTGTTGTACCATAACATTACTTATGAAAATGAAATCTTATTTTAATTCTTCATAAAAATTTCCTTTGTTATTTAAACAAATATTTTTATTGTGCTCTTTAGCATTGATTTACCTAGTTGTAAATCTGGCCATGAATGCATTAATGTATGAAAATTGCCATGAATATACACTTGTATCATATGGAATCGAGACATCTGAAATAAAAATATTATTTACTCAGATATTTATCTGATCAACTTTTACTCTCATAACTTGATAAAAAACAACTGATTTTGGCATTATTCTAGTAAAAAATTATTTAAATAAAAACAGATTGTCAGAGTAGAAATGACATGATGTATCTTTTAATATTGTAAACATTTTTAGAAAGCAAAAAGAAAATTTCTGTTGAATATACATATGTATTAAACAGAATAGAAAAAAGTAGACAGGTCTGATGGGATGATGATGGGAAAGACATTCTTGAAACGTCACCTTTGTAATAATAAGTGATAAATAAAGTGAATATATGCTCCTAAGGAAGTGTTTTCCCAAGGCTACCAGAATCTTATATATAGTTTTTGTTTGTATTCATTAAATTAATTTGTATTTTGTTAAACAAGTATTGTCACCCAAATTTATATTGTACGCACAATATTAAGATTTAATTAATCTTGTGTGCATATCTCAATACGTCATGTTGTTGAAATAATGTTTTATTCATGATTTTCGTTAGTTGTTATTCAAATGTTTATTCATATGATTATTTATTTGTTTTAATAATGAATAATAATATGTTATTGCACAATGTTAATCAGCAATTTTCAAATGAAATGCAAAATTATTCATCACAAAATTTTATGAAATATAACACTGACTGCATAACATCTTATTCATCAGCTCGACTCCGTGCACCACACTGGAATACGCCTTGCAACTGGAGCCTTTAGAACAAGCCCAACCCTGAGCATTTGTGTCGAATCTGGCCTTATACCACTGCACTTTAGAAGACAGAAACTTGCAATAAACTATATTACTAAATTATACCCGCAAACTTCACACCCCTCCCATAAATATGTTTTTCAATCTAAATTCTTCAAAAGATTTAAAGAAAAAAGGAATACCACATTACCATTGGCAGAAAGAATGTCTCTTATTATAAATAAACTAAAACAAATAACATTACATGAAATAGAAAAAGAAACAGCCCCTTGGACCTATTTACAACCTAAATTAAATCTCCAACTCACCCAATTCACCAAAGATACTACATTACCTGCAGATTACAAAGAAAAATTCCACAAAATAATCATCACGTTACCTGAACATCTTCTAATATTCACCGACGGATCCAAATCAGATACATCTACTGCTTCAGCCTTTGTCACTCCTGATACTACCTACAAATATAAATTACACCATCTTTGTAGTGTTTACACAGCAGAGATTAACGCCGTAGCAATGAGTCTCCGATACGTCATGAAGAAGCCAGTTGCAAATGTGGTTGTTGTATCGGATTCCCTAAGTACTCTGAAAGCTATGAATAACATGTATCCAGACCATCCAGGGATACACTGCATTCTAAGTCTTATAAAAATGCTTCATGGAGTTGGAACCACGGCACATTTTATCTGGTCGCCTGGCCATATAGGAATTAAAGGAAATGAAATGGCTGATAGAGCAGCAAAGGAGGCTCTTACTCTTCCAGGCCGCGGTAAAGTTTTTTTGACACCATCTGAACTTGCACGACCTCTGAGAGAAACCATATTCCAAGAATGGCAAAGACGGTGGGACAACAGCGCACCTAGCAAATTAAAAACAATAAAGAAAGAGGTGCAACCGTGGACCAGCTCCAAACGCAGCAGTCGTAGAGAAGAGGTCGTCCTCACGCGGCTGAGGATCGGACATACTAGACTGACTCACCTCCACCTCATAACAAAAGATTCTATCCCTCGATGTCAAAAGTGTAACCAATCACTAACTATAAGACATATTTTGGAGGAATGCCCTTTTTACACCGCAAGATTAAAAGATTTTGGAATACCCCGGAATATATCAGCGTCTCTGGGAAATCAGGAAGAAATGGTTACCAAAGTCATCAAGTTTATGGATAGTGAAAGACTTAAAAAACACATTTGACAGACTTTTTTTTTAAAATTTATTAATTTCCTTTTTATCTATTTATTTTTATTATATTTTCTCTTTTTTTTTTTTTTTTTTTTTTTTTTTTTTTTTTTTTTTTTTTTTTTTTTTTTTTTTTTATTGATTCTACTGCTGTTTTTTGGAGTTTATTTATTTATACATTTTTTATACATCTTATTACCTATAAATGTCTATTATTATCCTTATTTATTTATTTTATTCTATCAATCCATTTCTTTATTTTTTTTTGTCCTTTTTTTTTTTTTTTTTTTTTTTTTTTTTTGTACCAACCATCCAAATAGTATTAAGTGATGTTATTTAGTTGATCGGGCGCTTATGACCTGGATGTTTTGCGCCTAGACATCGAAACAAACAAACAAACATCTTATTCATTTATTACTGTTGAATAACAAACAAATAAAATAATATATTATTCATATAAATTCATTATTTTCACAATAAATAATGAATTTTATTACTCATTATTCATAAATATCTAATAAAAGTAATACTTATTTTCCTAAATAAAATTTGCCCAAGTCTGGTAAAACGTCAATATTTTCTCTAAGAACAAATATTGTCTTCAGTACTATAAATATCGTAAAATTTGTTATGTTTGCATTATAACTATTACTATTCAGGAAACTGATTTAAATTTTAGTAGAGAACATTTAAATTTCAATGTGATTTTAAATTTATATTTATAATTCTAATAAGTTTTTTATTTTTGTATTTCAGACAAAGAAAAAGAAGAAGCTTTATATCCTATAGATCGTACCATTGAACATGAAAACTACAATGACATGACCTTGGCTAACGATATAGCACTTATTGTAGTTAAAAGAAAAATCAATTTTTCACAAAGAATAGGACCTGTTTGTCTGCCGAACAAAGTGTTGAATTTGGTTAATGAGCATGTAAAAGTTTTAGGTAAGTTATATTATGAACTTAAATATTACAATCAACAAATTGCTACAGTATGAACTTCATGAACTTATCAATCGTGTACATTACTATTCGATTACAAAGGAATTTATCTACCTACTGGCAGGTATTTGTTTAAATATGTCCTATTTTAGATTCATAAACGCACCTAATCCGTAAAAGAAAGCATCATTAAAATACTGTACTGTTTAAGTTTAAAGTATTAGTTTTAATCAACACTTTTTTGTTATCAAGAAGGGCTTAAAAATACTTGCCTGAGATGGTAATTTTTCATATAGGTATTTATTATATATTACATATGGGCATATATGATGTATTCCAAACAATATCCCTACCCTCCCATGTTCTCTACCACGTGATCCTATAGTTTGGTTCCCCCAATAATTTTCATATATCGGCGTGGATGCTATAACATACAATCATGTATATAAAATACTATTTCTAAATATTTTTGGTTCATCTATGACAAGTACCAACTATTCAAGTTCAAATCACAAATTTAAATAATTTTCAAAAAACTGATTTATTATTATAATTAGTAGCGTTTTAAAATATTTCTTTTTTTTTTTTATTACTTTAGTTCTTTATTAAAAATGAGTTCATTGATGCTCTCTGTATATTAAAACTATAGTCTCAAATTTCTAATCATTCCTAATTATTATAACAGAAGTTGATAACTCAAGAAGTTAAATGTATGGTCAACAGCACAGATATTGCTACAATTTTTTTTTTTTTGAGGAGGTGAAAGAGCAAAATCTAAAATTTCACATTGCACATTTCACAGTTTTAAATAGTTAAAACAAAATTTCTTGAAATTTTAATTTAAAAAAATTAAAGTGTGTGTATTAGGTCACACGATATAAGTGAAAACATCAACAATGGGAGATTAATAATATGAAATATAAATTATAAATAATACGGCGTCGCGTTAATATAAAATTTTGAATAACAGTCGATTACAGAGAAGAACAAATGCTAAACAACTCCTTCGCTTACAGTATACAGGTCCGATTTGTAGTATCTAAAATATTTTAATCCATATTTTCAACTAATGTCATTTTCATTTGGTTTCTGGCACTATTTTATCCTTTTCTCCTCGATAACATTGTGTTAAGATATAATTTTTAATTATACCCTATTACAGAGAGAATGAAATGTTGAACAATTTTGTTGCTTACAGTATGCAGACCCGATTTTTAGTTTCTGAAATATTGTAATCCATATGTAAAAATATTACAATTAGTCGACTCTAGCCGACTTTATGTGAGCGAATTTAATGTTTGGAAATCTGATGGATCAATCTAATTCACTCTCCAAAAAAAGTGCAAAACTACAGAAGTACACAAATTATGATGTGAATCATATTCCTGAATCTTTTGAACATTTCACTTACCTGTTGTCAATGTTGATACTTTAAAAAAATAAATTTTTGTTTCTATTCAAACAAATGTTACATTAATACAATCCCAATTTTATTTTGGGAGGGGTTTGTTTGATTGGAGTAAATTCAAGTGGCTGGGAATAGTGTGTCTCATTTTAAGTCAAAACCAATAGTCTTATAAATTTATGTAATATGAAAAAGTTCTCATGGGCTTAGATTGAACAAATTTCTGAAATTAAATGTCAACTTTGCTCCTATTCATCGGGTTCATGGGGCAGGAGGCCAAGAGAATGGAGTATTTGTATGAGCAATGTTCAAACAACATACTCTAAGTCACCCACCAGCACAATAATATGAATAAAAAAATAGCCTGACTCCTGTAGATGAAAAATTATGGATGTTTTTAAGAAATTAAATACTTAGAAACGGAAGGCTCTGCAATGTTTGTGAATGTTTTACCATTTAATGCGACAGGGAAAGAGCTTCTATTATAAAATCCCATTATAAGATTTGAAATGAATGATAAGAATCAGCCCAAGACACAAGTACAGAAATAAGACATTATAAAAAATGCATTTCATACTGGTCGATAATGGTTGATTATTGGTGGCACAGGCAGATCTACGAGGGGGGGAGGGCTTTCGGGCTGAACCTCTCCCACAAATGGTAAAATGTAACCATGTTTCATGGTAAGAAATATTAAAATATTATCTCTTAAAGTATTACTGTTCATGTAAGTTCATTATCTTAAATATGACTTCGAGAACCATTTAAACACTATTTCATATAGGTAGTTAGTATCTTTCTTTTTTATCTAAAATAAATATCGTTATATTTATGAAAAAAAATAGCTTTCGGGCTGAAGCTCCTCCCTAAAATTAAATCCTGGATTCGCTAGTGATAACTGTGGCATGATAGCAAGAAAATTATAGAGAGAAATTCAGCAAGAGACAATTTTCCGTTATGAGGCTTAGGTCCTGAAGATCTCTTTCAAATGGTAATATTTATCTGGCCGTTGAAAAAAACCATCTACAGATTTCGGCAAAAACTATTATTTTATACTCACTTTGATCCCTCGACAACATTTTTAATGATGATGGTCCTGTTTAACTTTTTCCTTTATTTTTAAAATATTATGTTATGGACTGATGAGTATGCTTTGTCAATTACCAATCAAATACAGTCAAGCAGACTTACATTTTTTAAAAAATATTGGCATATTTTTTAAATTTTGTTAACCATTAGCTTAAAATATTTCACCACAATTTTTACAGTTTAAAGTAGGTTCTCAAATCTCAAAATATTCAACATTTTTGGTTATTACACTATTGAGAGAGATGACATCCTCCAGTCTTTCCCCCCTGCCACAATGATGTCCCTGGCTGACACAATATTTTTCAGATATAAAGAAAAGGATTTTCAATGATTATATAAAGAGGAGTTTTCCTAGGGTAAAGTACTATACTTTCATGACTCAGCTTAGATCAAAACTGTTTTTTTTTTTGTTTTTTTTTATCAGCTGTGATTTGAGGAAGGCTTCTATTAGCCTCTATGGGTCTAAAACTTTACTAATCATTGAAATCACTATTAAAATAATGAACACATCCACCTGTTATTGAGAAAAAAAATTATAAAAAATACTGGCCATATTGTAATACTAAAATATCAAATTTTGTTTCTTTTTAAACTAGGTTGGGGAGCCACATCAGATGGTGGTCCACAATCTTCAGTTTTGATGAAAGTTAATTTGAAAGTAATACCATTATCGGAATGCTACAGTAGCCATCCGATAGACATTGGATCTCCTAAAGCCAAGAATGTTATATGCACCTACAGGGACAACAAGGACTCTTGTGATGTATGTATACTTATTTATTCATTTTTCATGCTATATTATTATTATTCAAACAAGATAATCAAACAATTAAGGGATTTCTAGACAAAGTGATCTAAAAGCCAAAAAAAGTTCTTGGCAATTTTTAATACCACTTTGACTACGGCTGTTTGGTGTATGGAGGGCTATCTGCCAGGCTAGAAATGAGACTGAAGAAACTCATGAACTGTTTCATAAGATATGTCTTATAAGATATCCCCAGGCGTTCGCATTTTTCATTGTGGTACACCCAGTTGAAGTAGCTTGATCCTACCTCCTGACGACAATTCCTCCTTGGTGTTTTCCTTTTCCAAGAACCAAAAACCCTTTCACACTGGATCCTACATACACTATCTATACACTTATTACCAGTCCAACCATAGACTTATAACCATCTCATAAAACTTCTTCCTTCAGCAAATCCTTCGTCATTCGTGCTGCTTCCTTTTGGAACTCTCTTCCTACCTCCATGCGTCAATCCTCTTCCACAAATTCCTTTAAACATCTCCTGTTCTTAACCTACTCCACATTCAAACTTCCGCAAACATTTAAAATTACTTGTATCTGTACACTGTTTAATTTCAATCTCCTGCACAACTGCAATAACAATTAACAGTTAATTAGTTTGTATTTTTTATTCAGTCAGACTAAGACCTATAAATTTGTAACTCTGTTATTATTCTTAGAGGACAGTAGTACCAGAATAAAATTATTTTTTCATTTCAATATCTCTTTATGTAGATATATAAAAACTTTGAGGGAAATGGGCAGTGATTGTTAATTCAAGCTTAATTTGCAGTTTTTAAACAAGCAATTTTTTTTGGAACATAAATCAGAATGCTCTGCATATGCAGTTGTTTCTAGATGGCAACATGAAGAAAAATATGATTATTTTGGGGAGTTAGATTACTAGACAGAAATGTTTCAATTTACAACCAAGTTTTCGATGTTGTAAAATGAATTTGTTGTTTTTTATTCAATAATATATTTTCACTTGAAAACAAACTTTTATCCTTGATTAAATTGCGATATAAATATTTTCTTTTTTTCTTCACAATTTTCATTCTCTACTATAAAGAAAGAATATTTATGTTTTTAGGGTGATTCTGGTGGCCCTGTTATATGGCTTGATCCTGAAACCAACAGATTTACGTTAGTGGGTCTCGTCTCTCATGGAAAGAATATGTGTGCAGGTGACGCTCCTGCAATAAATGTGAATATTGGTCACTTCTTACCCTGGATTCAACAAAAAATTGCTTGTAAGTCCAAAACAAGGGATTTTTATATTCTTTTTAGTCATATAAAATGATATTTGTGAAAAATTTCCATATACCATAACAAACAATAAATCTTTGTTATTTGATTCAATGAAGAAATTCTAATTCTTAATTCTCCAATAAACTAAATTGTAGAAGAAATTTAGGTCTTTCCAAGAATCAATATGATTTTTTTTATCCTCATATTGCTGGGGTGAAACAGAATATGTTGAAAATTGTTTGTAGTTATACTGTGTCTATTTTAATTAAGTAAATAATTTAAATTCAGGATTGATATTTAAAATAAAGTAAAATAAAAAACATTTATTAATTGTAGAACCTAATCAAGTTTCTTTTTCAGCAACTGGTTTCCGAGAAAAGACCTGTGCCAAGACAAACAAGAAGTAACATTATTTAGAAGATTTGTTAATCTACTGAAATATAATTATGTTTTTGGAAATATTATTTTGTTTAAAAAATAAATTAATTATTGCAGCGATTTTTTTTTTCTAAGGCATTGTCTCCTTCCATATTGATAAGATGAAACTATATTTATGTTGATGGATTGTGTATGTTGGATAATTATGAACTTTTGATCATAAATAGGAATATTGTAATCGACGAGCAAGTATCTTTTCGTTTGTTCAACAAACACAGAAGATCAATATACAATTAAGAAGAAACGTGAATTTTGTTAATTCTTAAAGAAATATAAATTAATTCATCAGTTTTGCTATTTTAGAAGACCTAGTTTGTAATTGAAAAGTATGTTTTATAAATTAAACGTTGACTTATCAGTTCAATACATTCCATATCTATGATTCATTATTTTGTTTTTATGTATATGAATTTAACTTGAGTACTTGTATTCTTTACTTAGTAAATATACAGGGTGTTTCGTTATTGCACGGCACTACTTTAGTTAGGTATGTGTTCACTAACACAAAATAAACAAAAAAGTTCATATTAACATGTTACATATCAAACTCATTTATTAAACAGATGTCAAAGATTAAAGATTTATTATTTATTTACTACATTAAGACTGACTGTACAAAGTTTAACGTGTTTAATACTAAACAACAGGTTTTAATCACCTGATAAACAAATGAACGATAAGCAATGACACTAGTTGCACATCTGTTTGTCTAGTTTTGTTTGTTTTAGTGTGAGTGAATACTGTGACACAGTTCAATTTATGATTATCATGGGAGGCACCATTAATTTATTCACTTTTGCAGAACAAACAGACATGCTTTTAACTTTTGTGTGGGGCTGGATGAAGTCTATGGTTTATTCTGCTGCAGTTGGCATGCAAGAAGAGCTAAGAAATCGGATCATGGAAGCCGCAGTAACTATCAAGCACCATCCTGATGCTAAGAGCCAGAGAAGAATGGATTTGTTGTGCTGAATGTTGTATTCAACAAAACGGAGGCCCCTTTGAACAGTTACTCTAAATGTTGTAATAATAATAAACAAATAGTAATAATAAATATAATCTTTAACCTTTGATATCTGTTTAATAAATGAATTTGAGATATATGTTAATATGAACTTTTTTGTTTATTTTGTGTCAGTGAACACATACATAAAATTGTGCCATGCAATTACGAAACACCCTGTATAGTATAAATGATAAAAATGTAGTGTAATATAAATGGTTATTTTTGTTTATCTTAAATGCTGTTTGTAATTTTGTAAAATATATAATAAATAAACTTGTGTAAAAGTTTTATATATTACAACCCAAATTCCCCACAATAAAAAATAAAATTTGATCTTCAGACAGTTTATTTTTCTATTTTCCTTTCCTTTGATTCAAAACGAAAAAAAAAATAGAAGTAAATAACATTAAATTAAGAGTTTAGGATATAAATAAAGTAAAATATGCATCTCTATTGTTATTTATATTCTTACTACTCTATCCTTAATTTACTTGTATTGATCATGTCTTTGTTATTTGTTTCTGTCTATACTATATACATTTATATATTTCTTGTATATCTGATTTATTTTCATCCATGAACAACTGTTATACTAAACTGTTATAATTATAATTTTTGTATTACAAATTTCCATTTTATTGTTCCAATTAAAAGCATATAGTTGGTTATCCACAGTTTTCTTTGTATTTTAAGGATTAATTTTCTAGTTATTAGAATTTTAAAAGTAAAATATTCATCACTGTTGATCAAATCAACTTTGTTAATGTTCAAGACCTCTCTATGATGGATTGTGTATGTTGGATGATTAAGGAACTTTTCATCACATGTAGGAATATTGTAACCGACGAGCAAGTATCTTTCTTTTGTTGAACAAACAGAAGATCAGTATACAACTAAGAAGAAACATGAATTTTGTTAATTCTTAAAGAAATATAAATTGATTCATCAGTTTTGCTGTTGTAGAAGACCTAATTTGTGAATTGAAAATTATTAGTTTTATATACTAAACATTGTCTTAACAGTTCAATACATTCTATATCTATAATTCATAATTTGTTTTTATGTAGACGAATTTAACTTATGTACTTGTATTCTTTACTAAGTAATATATATTATAAATGAGAAAAATGTAATGTAATATAAATGGTTATTTTTATTCCTCTTAAATGCTGTTTGTAATTTTGTAAAATAAATAATAAATAAACTTTTGTAAAAGTTTTGTATATTACAACCCTAATTTCCCACAATAAAAAATAAACTTCAGACAGTTTGTTTTCCTATTTTCCTTTTCTTTGATTCGAAAAGAAAAATAATAGAAGTGAATACATTAAATTAAGCGTTGAGGATATAAATAAAGTAAAATATGTATCTCTATCATTATTTATATTCTTACTACTCCCTTTATCCTTAATTTACTTGTATTAGATATGTTTTTGTTATTTATTTCTGTCTGTACTATATATATTTATATATTTCTTGTATATCTGATTTAATTTCATCCTTCAACCCTCTAAAGTTTGCATTGAGAGTTTTATTTCGCAATAAAATAACGATTGAATCTTGATAATTTGTTCCATGATATAAACCGCAGTTAATCAACTACAATCAAATTGTTCTTTAGTATTAACAATCAGCACAAGATAATTTTCAGAAAATATTTTTAAAATGTTAAGATTTCAACTATCAAAAGATTTTAAATGAAAACCAGTATCAAAATTTAAAAGAACAACGTTGAGAAAACTGAGAATGGATAATTCCTTATGAATATGAATAATTTGAAAGATAGAAAATTATAGAAACTTACCTCCAACATTTGAAAAAACGGTTTTGGTTTGAATTAGATATACATTCAGAAGACATAAATATGTAGTTAATAATACATACAGAAATGCGTATCAGAGTTTGATTAAAAAGAAAAAATAGGATAAACTAAAAACAACACTTCACAGAAATACATTTGCTTGTCATCTTCTATTATGTTTTAGCATATACATATACATAAATACATAACAAAATTACTACATATCCATAATACTTATAAACACAATTCACTGTCACTAGATCTATTCAAAACTCCTCTTCACTCACTCCATACACTTCAGAAAAATATATTTATTTGCTTTCGTCTATTATGGTTTACTACATATTTAAAAATACATAACACAACTATTACATATCAGTATTTATAAACACAGTTCACTGTTGATACCTCTACATTCAAAACTTCACTTCACTCACTATATGAACTTTTGAGAAACTAGCGATAAATAATTAAACTAAATTCTGTAATTTCTAATGAAAAAAACATTATAAAATAATTTATTGCTTAGGACATGAAAGAATCAGACACTAACTTAGGCTAGATAACAGCTAAGACAATATACTTCAGAAAGAAAAGAGAATTTATTACATGCAATTTTAACTTATTAATATATTATGAAAGGTTGTGGAGGCCTGCTGCGTTAAGAATTAAATTAATAAACATTTAAACAATATAACGAGGCGAAAACAACAATTTTAGCGATCGTTTATAAGTTTAAACGAATTTTTAATAGTTTTCATAACTATATGAAGGTAGACGCACTATCAAACAACAAACCGTTTGAATAATAGTTTAAAAACCCAATAAAAGAGAGCAGCACCATCCAATAAACATATAAAGTGAAATATTAGTTTTTAAAACCGCTAAAAGAGGTCAGCACTATCCAGGGGACGAGAAAACGGTATTAGTTCAAAAAATTGCCGCAAGATAGCAGCACCATCCAGGGAGCTACTGTAAGGAACGTGAAACTTGAACGTAGTTTTTAAAATTGCCGCAAGATAGCAGCACTATCCAGGGACCCACCTTAGGAAACATACTTGGACGTAGTTCTTAAAACAGCCGTAAGAGGCCAGCACTATCCAACGAGGTAATAAATCGTAGTTCTAGGACCTGCCGCTAGATAACAGTACTACAAAGACTCCTGGTCGACTCGAAAAGTGAGCTCCTTCGACTTCCCGCTATCCTGATACAAATTGACAATTTTCTCGCTAGAAATTCGAATAAAATTCGTAGTTACTATGTTCTGCCAATAGATAGCAGCACTATCGGTATCAGGACAGCCCCGAAAAGTGAGCTCCTGTTATATTCTACCTTCCTGATACAAAATAAAGATTTTCAGCCCGGAATTCGTGCGTCAGACGCTTCTGGAACCATTTTTTTGTTTTGCTTGTTTATTAATACTGGAAATTGATCAGGTATATTCAAAATACGTTCAAAAAAATTTAAGTAATTCCTTTTTTCTTATTTCACCTCAAATCTACATATTTTCACCTTTTATAAAAGAACTTTGTTTATTTCAAGTGAATCGATCAAAATATTTTAGAATTGTTTGAAAAATTCGAAATGCTTCCCATTTTTTCTCATTTCGTCCAAATATCAGAAAAATAATGACAAATATTCTAATTAGGTGTTATTTTTACCATTCATTAAATTAATACGTTGAATATAACCATTTTTTATCTATGCTGCTTTAAAAAGGAGATATTTAGCGTAAACCAAATAAAGTTTGAAATTTCAATGGTTTCTGGAGCACTGCAGCTAACCCACATGGGTTCAAGGGCAGAAACTTAGATTTTTTAAATAATCATTAATAGCGTAAAAAAGAAATTTGAATTACCCGACCATTAGCAAACTAGACCCTTTTTTTCACCTAATTTGATTGGGCAAGTTGTTTCTTGTTTATGATTCTTTTTTTTTTAAAAAAGTTTTCTTTGCAGCTATTTAATTGCGGATTCTAGAACTACAATTTTATATTGTTTGGTGGATAGTAGTGCTGGTCTCTTGTGTCATCATTGAGAAGTACGTACAAGTTTCATGTTCCTTCTCTAGGATATTTCTGACCTTTTTTAGCAGATTTTGGAACTATTAGTGTCAATTTTAATATTTATTGGATGATGCGACACTTTTTTTTTTAGATTTTAATACTATTATTTAAAATTTGTGTTTGACAGTGCAACTACCTTCAATCGGTAATAGAAACTATTATTCAAACTTTGTTTTAACTTCAAAATGATTACTAAAATTGCAAAGCGTTATGGTTTAAATGTTTTTTTTATTTAATTCTTAATGCGACAGCCCAGCAAATTCTTCCATAATGTATTAAAAAGTTAAAATTGTCTGTACTAAGTCCTGTTATTTGTTTTCCTCTTGAAATATATAGTTGGAAATTACATAAATTTGAGTTAGTGTCTGTTCTGTAATGTTTTAAATAATATATTATTTTGTAATGTCTTTTTCATTAGAAATTACATAATTTAGTTTAAATATTTATAGCGATTTTTCAAAAGTTTTCATAGTGAGTGAAATGAACTTTTGAAGGCATCTAGAGATATCAACAGTGAACTGTGTTTATAAATATTATGGATACGTAATAGTTAAGTATTTTTAAATATATTCATATTTCATAGTTTACCATTTAGTTTATATGATAAACAGAAATAGAAGTGTTTCTGTGACAGGTTCTTTTTAGTGTATCCAATTCTTTCTTTGTTATTAAACACTTAGATGCTCATAGCTGTATGTACTAAAACTACAGGTTTATATTATTTGAATGTATATCTGATTCAAATTAAAACACTTTGCTTAAATTGTTTTCAAAGGTTGCAAGAATATTGATCTTTTTATTTATTAAACTATTCATGTTCATAGGGAATAATTCATTCTTAGTTTTCTCATTCAAAGTATTCTTTTTGAGTTTAATGCTGGCTTCCATTTATAAATCTTTTGATAGTTAAAACCGTAACATTTTTAAAATAAAATTTAAAAATTATCCTCTGTTCAAAGTTAATGTTGTAGGATATTTTGATTGCAGTCGATTGATTGTGATGCATATCATAAAATAAATATTTAGGATTTAATCATTATTATTTTATTACAAAAGCCAACATTTCAATCCAAACTTCTGGGTATCCTTCAATGCTGAATTTAAATCAGATGTACAAAAGATATAGATATGTATGTATATATTATAAAGACAGAAGTAAATCACAAAAAGAAAAACTTAATAAATTAAGAATTAAGATAAAGTAAGAGACAGGAATATAAATAATAATAGAAACACATTTTTTTATTTTATGTATTGCTTAATTTATCTTTAGGTATTTTATTTCTGTTATATTGCTTTTCGTATCAGCGAAAAGGAAGAAAAGAAAATCCAGTCTGAAGTTCAAATTTTATTTTTTAAATAGTATATTTGCGTTGTAATCTATGAAACTTTTACACAAGTTTATTTAGTATACATTTTGCAAAAATACAAACATCACATCAAATACAAAATAACCACTTATATTATGCTCATTTAAAATATATGTTTACTACATAAAGAATACAATTTCCATACATCTATTTTATCAAATTATACATTTATTGATCTTTAAAAAAATACTTGTTTGCCATTTACATTATTTCTGCTTATAATAAAATGTTTCTTAATCATCCAACATAAGCAATCCATCTGATGGATCTCGAACACTATGAAAGTTGATTTGTTCAACTATGTTACATATTCTACTTAAACATTTCTAATAACAAGAACAAAAATCTTAAAATTAAAGAAAACTACATATAACTAACTTCTTGGTAGTAACTGGAACTGGACAATGTAAAATTGAAATAAAAATACCAAGAATCATATTCGGTACAATTTATTGAATAAAATTCCCATTTATTCATAATTACTTTATATGTGTTTGTTACCAATCTCATAAATAGTAAATGGACTGTAAATTTAATGCATTAGAAATTATGTAAAAACAGGACTAAACTTGGTTAAATATCTCAGATCATTATATGTGCTGGTGTTACATCTCAATTTGCTTTTATGAAGATTTGTTATCTACAATTTTTTTTTATTATATTGTGGATTATGATTGTATCACTATTACATAATAAGACTTATACCATCTAAATAATAAAAATTAAGGGAAATCTACCGATAATATACACTTTAAGAGAAATTTTCAACATTAATTTGAACTACAGCTGAAGTTCTGAAGGTGGATCCCTATAGATGGGTTTAATTGACAGTACATGTAGCCATTTATCACATTTTTTTATATAGAGTCAATTACGTAGTTAATTATTCATGAAAAACTTAAAGAATTCTGACAGCATATTTTGTTCTAATAATAGACATTCTGGTTTTGGGGGTAAGTAGGATTTTATATAATTAAAATACCCAAAATAAAGTCTCCAAAAAGTGAAACTAAGAAATATCAAACCATTTAATGATGAATAAACATTTCAAAATTTAACCTTCTCTGTTAAATAATTCATTAAAACTTAACCAATGTTAAAATTTAGATCCAGTTTCTCCAAACAATTTTTAAATAGAGTTAGTTAACATGGTGTTAGTGTGTGATGTCATCATATTTATGATGTATTTTAAAAAGAATTGTTGAGATTCGGAACTTGGTTTATATTATGAAACCTTCCTTCCACTTGCATGTAAACAGTGTATAGTGTGTGTGATATTTATAAATATCTAGGTGTTAATTTATTTGTAACAACTTGATATTTATTGTAATGAAGATGGAAAAAAGAGAAAGAGGAAGCAATTTTTCAGAAAGTGGAAAACAGTCACTGGTTTCCATAATATCTGAACATTTCAGAATAATAGAAAAAAAAAAAAAACTGGTGGGTTAACAAGCTAAGAAAAAACGTTTGCATGGGTGCAGGTTGCAAAAGCAATTAATACCACCAACAATGGCTTTAGATCACCTGCTCAACTGGAGACAGCCGATGTGAATTTTAAGAAGAAATTGAAAAAAGACAAGGTAGCTGCATCAAAATATTTCATATCAAAAACAATTGAGGGGGTTAGAATGATAGTGGTGAAAGTGAAGTTAGCTTTGTTTTTAGAAAGCGAATGTTTATTGTAGTTAAATAATGTAAATGTAAGTACAATTATAATTATAATAAATATAAAATTGTGATATGTTTAGTCTGAGTTCTACAAAACTGGAGGAGGTCCCTCTGTACCAGATAAAATTGATTAATCTAAAGCGAAATTATTGGACCTTCTTAATCCACAGTTGGAGCCAGTTCCATCTGAATATGATTCTTCATCAAATTATTCATCCACAAGTAATGTCGTAACTGTATTTTGATATGAAATTCAATTATAGTTGTTTAAATAAATAATAAAATAAATTCTGTTTATTATTCTATTTCAGCAAGCAAAGCAGCTGAAGAAGATAGTCAAATTAAATTAATAATAGATAACTAATACTGCAACACACCCTATAGCCATCACCCTCCTAAGTGTTCTAGTTCCAAATATACTCATATATGCCTCTCTTTTTGGTATATAAAGGTTATTATCGGTTATGGAGTTGAATATTCTCTATTACTGGTACGTTTACCTTAAATTGTAAATAATAATAGTGTGGAAATGGTTGACTGCGATTATAAATTGAGAAGGAGTTGATCGGGGTGTAGTCAAATTATATAATATTATACAGGTATATCCAGTAAAATACTATTATAATATATAATATTTAATTTGAGCACACCTCCGGCCAACTCTTTCTCAAATAAATAATAATGGATGAATTGACAATCTTCAGTTATAATTATATTTATTATTTACAAAATAATATTTAAATTACAATGTTTTTTAACCTAATTTAAAATAAGCCTAACTGAACTTGTACCGGGCTCAATGCTGTTTATACAATACATTTAAAAAAAAGTCTTTTGTGTACAATAACAAAGTATTTACATGTATTTATTTACAAAAAATTTATAATTTTTAAAAATGTATCTAATATAAACATTTAATTATAATGAAACCATAACTTATATTATATATGTATATTTTTTTAGGTATTTAGCTGATTTCTACCACCTTCTTGAAGAAAATTCTTAGACATGATAAACTACTCTGCTGATTGGAGATATCTTTGGAAAAATGGAATAAATGCGAATGAGGCCATTGACAAACAAATCACAAATGAAACATTTGGATGGAAATTTTCTTCAGTTGATTCCACATCAGAAAAATGAATATTTTCAAGACTCCAAATCGGTGGCATGCAGTCTTCACCTATGTATTCTTAATCAGAGACCTGGAACCACCACTCTGAGAAACAAGCAACACCTCCAACACCTGAATGAGACTGTATACTTTTCAATATATATGGAGACAAGTTAACTAAAGAAGTTGAAGATAATGAAGGCAGAATCAAAAGAGAAATTCATTTAATGAGAGGCATTAAAATTGTTCATGTCGTATAGTTGTAATTTTTTGTTACATTTAATTATTATAATTATTCTTGTCATTTGATTCTTGTAATCATTATAGAAACTATTGATGTTATTTAGTTTTTGTATTTTGGCGATAGATATATAGTTGACTGTTGAAATTGTAAATGAAAAATGGTCAGGATGTGCAGTCCAAAAAAGTGTTTATTGATTTTGCCTACGTTTCAACCCAAACATGTGGGTCATCATCAGGGCAATGATTTGAAGTCTGGATAAGAACTTTCCTGCTTAGTTTTTGAATTTATTATTATAATTATTTCTGTCATTTAATTCCTGTAATCATTAGATCATTATTGTAATAATTTAATTATTGGTATTGTAATTATTCTTGTTATTTAATACTTGTAATTATTATAAAATAAATAAAGAATATTTTAATAAGTATTACATCAAGTTGAATCAATAAGATGAGATGATAAGTATGTATACTTAACAAAAGGTAATAAGAGAATAAGTAAAATAATCCTTTTTCAGAAAAACATTTAGAAGTGTTTGAAAAGAAAAGGGTTTATCTTCCCCAAAACTTAAAATTAGCAAATCTTATATTTACTTCTACTCTTAATAATACTTTTATTGAAAGATATATTTGTGTGTTATTCATATTTCCATTAGATTTTTCAAGATTATGTAATACTTTCATGAATAATTGAAATTATTTTATCATAATATAAGATAAATTAAAAATATATTTGTACTGAAGATCATTCAATAGAAATGGCAAATTTATAATTCTGTTTAGATTTTTTTTATTCTATTATACCAAATATTGGAACAATTTTCTATATATTTTTGCTCTTATGCTCATACTTGAGTGCTTTTGTACAATAATTGCAAGATTTGATGTATTTTGTTTCAAATAAATGTATTTTTAAACAAAATTAATTTTTCTATTTTTTTCTTCCCTGAAGAATTCCCTTACCCAAATCCATCTATTCCTTTCCCTTTTTAATTTTACTTATAATTTACTCAGTTAACAATCCTTAATTAGATATTTAAATAAAATAAATTAAGCATACTGACTGAGTATGTTATATTTACTAAAAGATAATATATCGTCGATGATCTGTAAAAAGAATGAACTCATCAAATTTTAGTTTCATAACAACCAATCTATTTGTAAATAGGAAATTGTAACTTCTGATTTTCTCATATAAGAACAGTAAAAACATCACTCCTTGAAAAATGTTTTTTTTTTTTAAGGCAGTGTATTGTTCGGAATCATCCTTTTTAGGACAAGATATAAGACAATGTGAAAACGAAATGAATATATTATATAAAAAATATGAGTCAACCTCATACTTGTCAATCTAAGAAATATATAATATAAGAAAAGGGAAAGTAAAATATTAATTTAATAAATGGTGTATTTTGAATTTTTCAAACAATTCTAAAATATTTTGATTGATTCACAGCATGAATACACAAGAAAATAAAACTGTAGTATAAAAAATAGACATTACAAGGAAAGAAATGTATTAATTTAATACATGTTGAAAATAACATCTAATTAGAAGATTTATCATTATTTTTTTGATATTTCGACGAAATGAGAAAAAATAGGAAGCATTTTGAATTTTTCAAACAATTCTAAAATATTTTGATCGATTCACTTGAAATAAACAAGGTTCTCTTATAAAATTTATTAAATGGTGAAAATATGTAGATTTAAGGTGAAATAAGAAAAAAAGGAATTATTTTAAATTTTTTTAACGTATTTTCAATATACCCGATCAATTTCCAGCCTTAATAAACAAGAAAAACAAAAAAAAAATGGTTCCAGAAGTGTCTGACGCACGAATTCCGAGCTGAAAATCTTTATTTTGTATCAGGAAGGTAGAATATAACAGGAGCTCACTTTTCGGGGCTGTCCTGATACCGGTGGTGCTGCTATCTGTTGGCAGAACATAGGAACTACGAATATTATTCGAATTTCTAGCGAGAAACTCATCGATTTGTATCAGGATAGCGGGAAGTCGAAGGAGCTCACTTTTCGAGTCGATCAGGAGTCTTTGTAGTGCTGCTATCTGTTGGCAGAACACAGGAACTACGAATTTTAGTCGAATTTCTAGCGAGAAAATTGTCAATTTGTATCAGGATAGCGGGAAGTCGAAGGAGCTCACTTTTCGAGCCGACCAGGAGTCTTTGTAGTGCTGCTATCTGTTGGCAGAACACAGGAACTACGAATTTTAGTCGAATTTCTAGCGAGAAAATTGTCGATTTGTATCAGGATAGCGGGAAGTCGAAGGAGCTCACTTTTCGAGTCGATCAGGAGTCTTTGTAGTGCTGCTATCTGTTGGCAGAACACAGGAACTAAGAATTTTAGTCGAATTTCTAGCGAGAAAATTGTCAATTTGTATTAGGATAGCGGGAAGTCGAAGGAGCTCACTTTTCGAGCTGACCAGGAGTCTTTGTAGTGCTGCTATCTGTTGGCAGAATACAGGAACTACGAATTTTAGTCGAATTTCTAGCGAGAAAATTGTCGATTTGTATCAGGATAGCGGGAAGTCGAAGGAGCTCACTTTTCGAGTCGACCAGGAGTCTTTGTAGTGCTGCTATCTGTTGGCAGAACACAAGAACTACGATTTATTAACCTTGTTGGATAGTGCTGGCCTCTTTCGGCAGTTTTAAGAACTACGTCCAAGTATATTTCCGAAGGTGGGTCCCTGGATAGTGCTACTATCTTGCGGCAATTTAGGAACTACGTTCAAGTTTCACGTTCCTTACAGTAGCTCTCTGGAAGGTGCTGCTATCTTGTGGCGATATTTTGAACTAAATACCGTTTTCGTGTTCCCTGAATAGTGCTGACCTCTTTTAGCAGATTTTGAAACTAATATTTCATCTTATACGTTTATTGGATGGTGCTGCTCTCTTTTATTGGGTTTTTAAACTATTATTCAAACTGTTTGATGTTTGATAGTGCGTCTACCTTCATAGGGTTATGAAAACTATTATTAAAAATTCGTTTAAACTTAAAAACGATCGCTAAAATTGTTATTCTCGCCTTGTTATATTGTTTAAATGTTTATTAATTTAATTCTTAACGCAGCAGTCCTCCACAACCTTCCATAATATGTTAATAAGTTAAAATTGCGTGTTATAAATTCTATGAAATGTTTTCTTTCTGAACTACATTTTCTTAGCTGCTATATAGCATAAGTTAGTGTATGATTCTTTCATGTCATAATGTGTTAAAAAGTTAAAATTGTCTGTAAATAAGTGGTGTTATTTGTTTTCCCCTGGAAGCATATAGTTGGAAATTACATATGCTTTGAGTTAGTGTCTGTTCTGTAATGTTTTAAATAATATATTATTTTTTAATATCGTTTTTATTAGAAATTACAGAATTTAGTTTAATTATTTATCGCTAGTTTCTCAAAAGTGGATATAGTGAGTGAAGTGAAGTTTTGAATGAATCTAGAGGTATCAACAGTGAACTGTGTTTATAAATACTGATATGTATTTTTAAATATATAGTAAACCATAATAGACGAATGCAAATAAATATATTTGCTTAAGTGTATAGAGTGAGTGAAGATGTTTTGAATAGATCTAGTGACATCGACAGTGAACTATTTATAAGTATTATGTGAACTATTACTGTATTTATAAGTATTATGTTATATGTAGTAGTTTTATTATATATTTATATGCTAAAACATATTAGAAGATTACAAATAAATGTATTTCTGTGAAGAGTTGTTTTTAGTTTACCCTATTCTTTATTTTTAATCAAACACTGATACTCATTTCTGTATGTATCATTAACTACATATTTATATCTTCTGAATCTATATCTTATTCAAACCAAAACAGTTTTTCAAATGTTGAAGGTAAGTTTCTACAATTTTCTATCTTTCAAATTATTCATATTCATTAGGAATAATTCATTCTGTTTTCTCAATGTTCTTCTTTTAAATTTTGATACTGGCTTTCATTAAAAATCTTTTGATAGTTGAAATCTTAACATTTTAGAAATACTTTCTGAAAATTATCTTGTGCTGATTGTTAATACTAAAGAACAATTTGATTAACTGCGGTTTAAATCATGGAACAAATTATCAAGATTCATTTGTTATTTTATTGCGAAATACAATTCTCAATGCAAACTTTAGGGTGTTTAACAGTGTCTGAAGTTCAAATTTTATTTCTTATTGTGGGATATTAGGGTTGTAATATATAAAACTTTTACACAAGTTTATTTATTATTTATTTTACAAAATTACAAACAGCATTTAAGAGAAATAAAAATAACCATTTAAATTACACTACATTTTTCTCATTTCTAATATATATTTACTAAGTAAAGAATACAAGTACATAAGTTAAATTCATATACATAAAAACAAATTATGAATTATAGATATAGAATGTATTGAACTGATAAGACAATGTTTAGTACATAAAACTAATAATTTTCAATTCATAAAATAGATCTTCTACAACAGCAAAACTGATGAATTAATTTATATTTCTTTAAGATATAACAAAATTCATGTTTCTTCTTAGTTGTATATTAATCTTGTGTTTGTTGAACAAAAAATAAGATACTTGCTCGTCGGTTACAATATTCCTACTCATGAAGAAAAGTCCCTTAATCATCCAACATACACAATCCATCATACATATCTTGAACATTAAGAAAGTTGATTTGTTCAACGGTGATGAATATTTTACTTAAAAATTTCTAGTAACTAGAAAATCAATCCTTAAACTACAAAGAAAACTGTGGATAACTAAGTTTATGCTTTTAATTGGAACAATAAAATGGAAAATTGTATTACAGAAATTATAATTATAACAGTTTATAGAATAAAAATTCTATTTGTTCATAATTACTTTATAGATGTTTATTCCCCACTCCATAAATATTATATGAAGTGTACAATTAATGTAAAAAAATTGAAATGAAAAAAAAAAAAACAGTACTTGCTTTGATGTCTCAGATAATTGTGTATGCTGGCGTTACATCTAAAGGTTTATTCTATGGATCACAATTTTTACTTTGATACACTTCAGATTGTGATTGTATCACTGTTACAAAATAAGATTTATTTCATATAAATAATAACAATTAAATCATAAATAATAGTGGATGAATTGACAATCTTCAGTAATAATTATATTTGTTATTTACAAATTCAAATTTAAATTTTTTTTTAAACTTAATTTTAAATTGCCTTTTTTATTTATTATAGTAGATAAGGACAAAACTGTAAGTTAGATAATCGCACTTTCTTTTTTATAAAAATCTTTTTATATTTCATTTTAGGTTTGTTCTTCATCAAAACCTAATTACATAAACATTTGGGTTTATTTATGAACCCAAATCACCACTATATTTAGGTAACAAACCTGAAAGATCACACTAATGAAACTAATTACTTATATTAATTTACCATAATCATTATTGAAAAGAAGGATGGTTGGAGTGATCAGTCAAATTTAAATGGCAAAAAATAGATAATGTTATTTATTGTTACATTCGCTGACGTTTCGGCCCAAAGTTCATGCCTTTATCAGGGCTGGAAAAATAATCAGATAACAATAGGTACAATAACATTGAATAATACAAAATGAAGATTAAAAAAGGTGAAGATATAGGCTAATAATTTTTAGTAGAACAACTTAATATAAAATGAAGTACATAGAATGAACATAAAGTAAAATAATCATTATTGTTAAATAAAATTTTATTAACACAAATCTTGGACTCAATGGAGTAAAAAGGATCTCAGTAAAGGATAAAAGTTATCCATAATGTGAGAGTTAAAACTAAAATATAAGTTCTTTGGTTTCATGAATAGAATTTTTTTTTCATACTTTTACATAGTACATTTTTCATACTTCTACAAGGTAAATTTCATTAACATAATTAGAAAAGGTGTCGCAATGAGAGGGCATGAAGAGCTGTAGCAACCAAGCCCTTGGTGCACGATTGCATATTTCGTCATGTCTGGATATTTGCAGCTAGCATCTGAAATTTAAAAATAAGTAAATAAAAATAAAGTTAATCATTATAGCTCGTCCACAAGAATATTGCAGACCAAGGTGAACTCACATGACACTGAATGGAAACTGACATTCCTCTCCAAATACTTTGAAAGTTCAATTATAAAATTTATTTAAGACGAAAATAAAATAAAAATTTTAATTATAGTTCAATCCTTCATCACATCAATTAATAAGTTGGAAGAGAACATTTTTTCTGTTATATTCATGTGAGCAAGCTATATTATCTCCATTTATTTCTTTCATTATGCAATATACAAAAATATATAAACAATTTAGTCCAGGTAAACTATTTATTTAAGTTCTATTTCTATTTTTAAATAAAAAAAACGGTACCACTACAACCCATGAAGGGTCTGGGGTTCAGTGCTATTTAGGGAAAGCACTGTTTCTAGGTCAACGTTTGTCCAAGGAGGTGATTTGACCGAGATCACGCTCAACCGCCAGGTTTTCTCCCTTAATCAATTATTTAATTAAGGGTACTCACTTTATAGAGGCTGGGTGTCTACCTACCCAGGGTCGTCCCACGGCCAATGAAACAGATAAATAAATTTTCTGTCATGAGCCGGGGTTCGAACCTCGGACCTTTGCATTGGAAGCTCAGTGCCCTACCACTGAGCTACCCCGCTCCCCAAATAACTTTAAATAAATTTTCAAAAATTAGTACGTCCTACTGAAAGTTTTTATCATTTTGCTGTTACTACATGATTATTTTAATTGATTATAATATAGTGTTGTATAAACAAGCCTTGAGCTCCGACTTAAGTCGTAAAGGATTAACCCTCCCTCCAAATTTTTTTAAAAGATAAAATGACAATATGTTTGGGTAGGGGGTGATATGTTTTTACTTTAGTTTTTTGGGGGGGAGGGAGAGAGGAGGGCAACCTCTCCCTCTGAATTCTTTTTTAAAGATTAAATGTTTTGATAGGTAGATGATAAAGTTGGTCCGTTTGATAAAGATGACCACGAAGAAGGTGAAGTGTTCTCTCCAAGTAGGTGGAGGAGTTTCTGAGGATTTTGAAATGTACAAGGGCCTTCGGCAAGGTGACAGCCTTGCCTGTTTATTGTTTAATATGGCATTGGAATGTGCTGTTAGAAGCTCAGGTGCACAGATTGGAGGCACCTTATTTAACAAATCGGCTCAAATCCTTGGTTTTGCGGATGACTTAGACATAAGGGGAAGAAGATTGGCATCTATGGAGGAGGCATTTCTCGCTATATAGGAAACAGCTCAAAGAGTGGGTTTAACAATAAATGAGTCAAAAACCAAATATATGAGAGCAGGTCTGCAAGCATTAGATCGGCAGAATGCCCACTTGAAAACCAGTGACTTCATGTTTGAGTGTGTGAACAAATTTATTTATTTGGGCTCTCAAGTGAACTCCGAGAATAATATGCAGCAAAAAAATCCATAGACGGTTGCAAACAAATGTTATTTCGGGCTCCTGAAACATATCAAAAGTAGATCTCTCTCAAGGATTACCGAGGTGCAGCTTTATAAGGCTTTCATAAGGCCTGTTCTGACCTATGCTTTCGAACGTTGGACGATTTCTTGAGCACAAGAACTAATGCTCCTATGATTCAAGTGGCTGATCCTCTGAAGAATCCTTGGGCCAGTGTTCAGCAATAACGTTTGGCGACAAAGAACTAATTCTGAAATAGAAAGAATGTATAATAATACAAATGTCGTCATATTCATAAGGGCTGGAAGGTTTCATTGGACAGGCCATGTTGCTCGAATGAAGAATGATGAGATCCCAAAGAAACTTTTGAAAGAAAGAATATACTGCAAGAGAAGATTGGACTCAAGCTGCAACTTGAGCCTTTTACTGCCGAGCTTCTAGGACTCGAGTGTTGGCAGAGTTGGGAAAGCTCAAGTCTTTTTGGCAACATTTCCAGAACTGTAAAAACTTATTATTAAAGAGAAGTTGGTTGGGAATAGGAATACATAAAAATAAATTATATTTATTATCTTTGTGCTCACATTTCGGCCTAAGTTTCAGTGAGAAAATAGTAGGCAGTATTAATAATAATAATATGATCTTTTATTTCATAAGTTCATAACCTTTATTTTATATACCTACATATGTATAAATACTTTCATAATGTTTATTCATATGTTATTGAAAATATTAAAATGTTACTCTTATTTTATCAGTGTTTTACTTGATTGCTTTTTTACTATTACTGCCTATATAATTTGTAAATGCCCTCACGTACCACAAAGTTTCCATTCATTAATTATTAATTTTATTGAATTATTGAAGGAAGTTACTCTACTGTTCTACACATCATGGGTGATAAATAGTCAGGTAATTGGTGCCACCAATAAAAAACATTAAAAATGACTGTGTCCTGACTATTTATCATCCATATTAATTTTATTTTTCACTACTTATATATACTTGTTATAGAATATTTTCATGTGTTACCTCACAGTCCATTATCGTCTTGCATTACAATTTTAAAAATGTATGTGTGGTACTTATATATTTTAATTTATCTTTTACACATAATTTTTATTCTAAATATTTATTTATTAGTAGAGTGGATATATTTTTTGATTTCTTGCTAATACGAGTATGTTTTGTTTTTTTGCTATCTTTAGACCTGAAATTTGGGCAGAAACGTAGGAAAAGTTTTTTTACTGTAACTGCAATCCTCAACTGTCAGTGAACTATTTCTGCACCATTATAATTTTATTATTTATCATTGCTCCAATAATTAATAATTATAATTATAAACTAGAGAAATCTTATTGGAATATTGCATTTTTACTATTCTAAATGGAATAGCTGTCAGAGAATTAAATTTACTTTTCATTTAATTTACTTATTAATACATTTCATATTTAAAATATTTAATAGAAAATTGATAAAGAATAAAAGGGAGAAATTATTTTGAATCTTATGAGGAGTTGATCGGGGAGTGCGGTTAAATAAATACTAAATTATACAAATAGTATTATTTAATTTTTGCCGACATTTCGACCCACTTTGCAGGTCTTCATCAGGGCGTAGGATGTAGCACTGCGGGAGACAGTTGAAACACTGGTTGTGAAAAACTGGTTGCCCAGTGTTTCAACTGCCTCCCGCAGTGCTACATCCTACGCTCTGATGAAGACCTGCAAAGAGGGTCGAAACGTCGGCAAAAAAATTAAATAATACTATTTGTATAATTTAGTATTTATTTGACCCCTCCACCCTCGGATCAACTCCTTCTCATATTATATCACGGTCAACCATTCATCATTATTTCGAATCTTAGTTATTTTTTCATAATTATTTATCAAATATATGATATAGTTTTCCTCAGTACTTACTTATAGAAATATGATTGATTATAGGATCCATTACTAGTGAAACATCCATGAACATGCTTATAGTGAAAACATCAGTCTTTGCAGATACAGTTGTTTCTTTGTGGGTTCTTGAAGATTCAGCAAAACATGAAAAATTTTACTATACGCCATTCACCAAGAAAAGAAATTTCACATCTGTAAAAAGAAAAAGAGCTATTAGTAAGATTTCAAGTTTTGAGAATACACAATAGAACATATATACATATTCATAGCAAATAGATATATAAAAGAACATAAAAACTCCTCATTACAGCCCTAAAAAAAACAATGAGGATTTATTTGCCCAGCAGAGGATGCTGTATGTTTTTATACATGAGCCAGCTTGATAAATGTCAAAGACCAAAATCAATAACTACATAAAGAAAATATTTTCAAAGGAAAACATCTTATCTATCATCTTCATCTTAGCTTAGATTTAAGAATAATAAGATATTTAATTTCATAACTCCGAAATATTTCAAACTTGGATAGCAAAGATGAGTTTTTTTCTTTTGATAATCTATGCTTTTATATATTCTTTTATTTTTCTTAAAATAATCAAAACATATGAAGTGATCTACTAATTTAAAAATTTCAAGCATAATTGTAATTGTTCATTCTGTATTTAATGCATTTTGGAATTCATGTAGATTAAAGGTAAACTAGATCACTTGAGAATAAAAATAAAATAAAACAGAAAAAAGATCTGTCCAAAAGACTAAGACTTTAATCAAAATCAATTAATATGTACATTATCATTAATAAAAATATATAAACAAAAATGGCCAATGATTTATTTGATAAAAATAACAAATATCGTCTACAAATAAATTACTGAAAATCTAAAATAATCACAAACATATCACAGAATATTCAAAACAATTCATATATTTTCAGAAAGAAATTTCTTTATACATACAACATCTTAAGCATAAATTAAAAATTATATTCGGTAAAGGTCAACAGTTAAAATTATATTCCAACTATCAAATTAATGTAAAATCTAAAATTGTCAACAATATACATAAATAAATACATCTAAAACAATAAATACACATTTTTAAAAAAAAATATTAACATTAAACTATGCTTTAATATTAAATTAAAAGATTACCCCTATACCTTAGGGAATAGATAAGAAAAATATCCGGCCAGATTACATGCCGATGTGCAATATGGAATTTTTGCCATATTATTGAAGATAATTTCACTACCGACCTAAAAGAAATTTCTTTTATTTACCACATCTTACTCGAACAGTGATGAAAAAAGAACAAATGAAATTAAATACAATGCCAATGAAATGAGTGGGAACAAACTGGATAAAAGGAACAGAGAATGCAGGTTCAACATTTTTGAAAAAATAATGAAAATTGTTATCTGAATTTTGAAGTTTCATTTGAAAATAAGTTATAATTATATTTTCTCTGTTTTATGTTATGTTTTAATAAATGCTGTGTGCTTCATTTTATATAGAATTATATTGTTTCACTGGAATTTTCGATATTTTCACTTAAATAATTATATATATTTTTAGAGCTGAATTCCAATATTATTATTTATTTAATTTTGTATTTGTTATTATCTTTCCATATGTATATTTCACTATCAGTTAAATTAAAAATTACTAATCATAGTTACTACTATAATTGTGAATTATTTCCAATCAATCCTCATTCCTTCAGTCCCTCTCTCTACTTTATTACTGTGGCTAGTGGTGGGTAATTGCCTTACACCTCTCTAACATTGTTCTCAATAACCTCATAGACTCAACATTACCCTAATTTCCTAACAATATTTTTGTGATTAAAAAATATGTATATGGACTCTTATTAATCCTCAACCTCTACGCAATTCCAAACATCATTTCTGCATTCAAGTCATATCACCCTCGACTCCGTTTCACATTTGAAATAGAATCCAACAATGCCCTCTCTTTTCCTTAATCTCCTCATTACCAGAAATAATGTTAGCACCTTATCTGCCAATTGGTACACCAAATCCATTTACTCCGGCTGTCTCTTAAATTATTTTTCTCCAGCAACTTTACCATCCAAATTAGTGTAGCAAAAAAACCTGATTCGCTGCTGTTCAACACTATTTGACTCGAAATTCCAATGACAACTTAACTAGACTGTACAAGATCCTGAAATCAAATGATTTTCCTGACTGCATAATAAACAGCCTGATTAAAAATCAATCAAAACTTCAACCTCACCAGTCTCACACTTATTGCTCTCAATCACCCACCTTGATTTGCCAATACAGACCACTCCATATATTCCTGTCCTGTCATAAAAAATCAGAAATTCCTTAACTTCCATATTTCCACATTTGATGATAGTGTTTAAAAATAACAGTAAATTAAGAAATTTATACACAGACTTAAAGATCATGTTACACTCCTCTAACAATCAAATATTATATACTGCATCACATGCTCTAGCCTAGACTGCAATTATTTCTATATAGGAGAAACCAAAAATTATCTCAACAAACAAATTTACTAACACAAATATAGCATCTCCACACGTTGAATACTATATATTATTTTATAATTTATATAACTTATTAAGTATTCCACTTGTTTTCTCATGTATCATCCATCACTAGTTATGGTTACTAATTATTTTCTGTTTTTATTTATTATATCTCTGTTATAATGAAAATGTTCAGCCCTAATGATTACCCACATGTTTGGGTTGAAACATCTCCAACGATAGGCGCCGACTTTTGAAAATTATTGGGAAGCCAAATTATAGGATCACGGGATGGGGATATTGTTTGGAATATGTCCTATATACCTATATGCAATATATAATATATGATTATTTGCAGTATATAACATATGCCTTTATGCTATACATTATAGATAAATAGACAGAAAATAACTCTATTCTGGGACAAAGTTCCTTGAGAATAACAAAATAGAACAAAATTAAAAGATTACATCTGGCCTAAATAAAATCAATAGAAAAAAAATAATTATATATGCCCATATGCAATATATATTATATACCTATATGCAATATATAATATATACATATACAAGAGAGAAAAATACTTTATTGAAAGTAATGCTGTCTTACTACTTAGGGTTGCTTTAAACACAGCATACAGATCAACCACATGGAAATAGCCCTTATATTATATTATTCCATTAATTTATAAGCATATATTATTTTTTTCCTCCCTTTTCATAACACTGGTCATATACAATATCACTAATAAACCACATTAAATAATTACCATTATATAACACATACACTTTCTCAACAAAAAAAAAAGTATTTGAATGCTAGAAATATTAGACTAAATCGCACAGACATATAGAACACAATTCCATGAATATAGATAAAAATTAAAATTGAATAACTAAATAGATAAATGACAAAAGACATAATAAATTCACAGTCAATTACCATACAAGTGATAATGGATGATCCCTAGGGAGTCCAGAATAATATTCATGGTCAATATCGCAAGCTCTCCAACATCAACACCTAGTTCCTCGAGGAAGCTACTTGTTCTTTTTGGGATCGTTCAGCAAGACTTAAACCAGAGGCTTCTCATAATAAACTCTCTCTCTGAAGGTTTCAATGAACTTCTCTTTTAGAAAAGGGATACATTTATCATATAAAGTTTTCTTTTCCCTTTCCACTTCAACCGCCTGATCGAGATCATTGCTCTCAAAGCGGACAGTTGGATCCAATATTAGAGCTGTCTTTCCTATCCTGAGAAATGCAACAATGTTTGCATACCTTACTGAGCCTTCAATAATATATAATATATGAATAATTACCACCTCGAGCAGGTATTGAGTTGTTTCAAGCCCTTCCTGATAACAAAAGTGTTGAGTCACACAAAATACTTTAAACTAAAATAGTTTTATTTTAACAGGTGATTCATTTTAGTTTAAGTGAGTTTATGAATCCACAATAGGACACCGTTAAACCAATACAACTATATCTGCTACTAGATAGGTATAGTCCTTTATAACGGAATGGCAATGTACACATTTTCATGAAGTTCATATTATAGCAATTTGTTGGGGGGCCAAGACCCCCACCATGGCGGCATTGGGTTGCTCAAGCCCTGGGAACCCCTAGTAGTTATAGGACCTATGTCTGCAACAATAAAAATTCTTAAAATGACTGCTTCCTGATTATTTATCACCTGTTTTTTCTAATAATTTCTTGATGTCAATTAACTACTAATCATTTAGTATCACAATATTTAAAAAAATAATTACCTGGAATTATTTCTCAGAAATAAGACATTTATTTTACAATAAAGTCTTGTTATTGAAGGTCATTCCATTACTACTACTACCAGGCATTTTCTCCACCAGATCCTGACTGTCAGGAGCTTGCTCTTGAACCTGAAGATCATTGTTGAAGTTATTAACTTCTCTATGTTGAATACATTGGGTACTGAAACAGAAAATTGTATTATATCACTTATGAAATATTGCATCATGATTTATCATTTTTATACTTTTATTTAATATTTTCCAATGACACTATGTCCCATATTTATATCTTGTTCATTTTTGTCCAAGTGAAAGGTGAGATAAATTAATATGTGAAAATAAAAGACAAGCTAGTTATTTGAAAAAAAGGGATAAAGACTGAAATAAAATTGCAAATCAAATCATATTAAAAATGAACATGAATAAAAAATATAATCAATGTATAGTTAAAACCAATATTGAATTTATATGTATCAATGACCACTAGGGCTAATTTGTTTTTAAACTTTAAGTATTATTGCTATGGGATCGTGGTGGTACCAAAGCAATATCAGTTAATATCCAATAATGCTATAATGGACCCCACGAAGGAACAGACCAAAGCCAAGCACTGAAACAGTGTAGCCACCTTTATTGATGTATTTATTTATGCTTTATAAATTATTTACATTAATAAAATACATATCAAATTTATACAATTAATAATAAAAAATATAAAACCAAGGTGTGTGCTTCATACCAAATGATAGAAGTGAAAACAACAAGACGAGATTAATAAAATGAAATATAAATTATAAATAATAAATCGATAGATCAAAAGTCGTCAAAGTAATTTTAAGTGTATAATGTTATAATTTCACAAAGGAATTTTATTTTGGAATAAATCGTCAATGTACGCCTTATTATTTAAATATAATATAATCTCTAGTGTTATTAAACTACAATAAATGTATTTAAGGTCATAAACATATGTTTTAAACATTCATGAATTAGTGTGTCAACAATGTCATTCATTGTGTTGATTAGATGGATTTTAAATACTTTTTTCAAACTTTTAAAAGTTTACAATAAATAGTAATAGTCTTCAGAAATTATCATTTACATTTTTTCCTAACTATCCATTACTTTCTATGCAATATATTGTTTTTTTCTAAAATTCTCCGCTTTCCAACGCTATATTATACGTATACCTTCTGACTATTATTTTCAAAGATTGATTTTCCAGCTAGATAAGTATTTTTCCTGTTTTCTCCTTTATTCAATTATCAAATTCTTACAAAACTTATATTTAGTCTTTTTTCATCATTCATATCAATGAGAAATAATTAATTATTTAAAACAAACCAAATTAAGGGCACTTTAGAGGAAGACAGGTTTAAGGAATTTAAGTCCTGTAAAGTGACATCAATGGGGGTAAGATCTAAATGATATTAAATACCACTTAATTATACATTCATTCACATAGTTTAATCAAAATCTTTAGAGCCGTTTTTGAGAAAATCTTAAAAATGTGTTTAATCGATTCTATAAAGTGCCACTTCTGGTAATTCGATTTTGACAAAAAAAGTTGCTGTAACATCTGAGGAATATACAAACTTTAAATATGCAATTTCACTTTCGTACAACTTTTCGTTTTTGTGCTAGACTGATAACATACACAGACCATTTTGCGGAACATGGTTATTTGGACTCAGGAGACCTCAAAACGTATTGCCGTTGTAAACCATTCGTAAAATACTTTCCCTATCCTTCCATAATAAACTATTATGGATATTATCTATATAGGTAATTTTTTTTTAAAATTATTTCTTAATGATATTTACAATTGTATTAAAGAAATACATCTAGCAAATTTGAACATATGGATATAATGACGTGAAAACACTTGTTGAAAAACTACCCACTGGTAGCACTCTAATTATATGTCTACATTAGGAGATCACGGGCCTCTTCTTTTCAGACGCCTCGGAGGGTTGTCAGGAATTGAAGAGGAAGCAAGGTTAGAAACGAAGGGGCTGGGATGATTCTGAAGTTTATTATGGAAGGATAGGTATCTGGATTAGGCCAGATCTGAAACATAAGAAACATTAAGGTCATAATGGATGGTTTTATTTGTAATAAAGCATGGAGCATTGAGGATTTTGGACGGTAAGAATAGGATACGAGAGGAATTCGATGGTTTAGTGGAGCCCCGTAGCTCAACTCCGTAAGTCCAAATAGGTCTTATTATAGTCATGTATATGAGTCCTTTGTAATTAATTGGAAGTTTAGAGCGTTTGTCTAGTATGTGCTGTAGTAATCGGAAACGTCGAGCGGTTTCTTGTCGTTTCAGTCTGGTATGTTATATAGGTGAGTGAAATTAAAAAGTCTTTGATTGAAGAGACGAGACGCTTCTATAAATAACAATAACGTTATTGTAAATTGTAACAGTTCCGTTACTTCCTTTACATACTCAATATAATACTTCTTCTCGCCAAAGTTCAAGAGAAGAAGGAACATCAAATTGGCTTGAAGGAATTCCTTTTCATTAGTTGCATAAAAGTATTCCTTTTTGACATAACATCGGTGGAGTTAAAAGGAACGGCATGCAAAAAGTTAATTGACACGTTAAGGTTAAATGAAAGGTTAAGATAAATGATTGGATGGAATTGTCATATCCAGCTGTAGAGCTGCAGAAGAGTGGATACCGTTCCAGGCTGCCTTGGGCTGGAGATGAGCCCGTGGCTCCAGGACAGCACTACCTGACGGGGACGCCTGCTCCATAACCAATGAGCAGTTATTATAATAAAGGTAAGACGCAGGTGCCTTACGGACTATATGTTTACAGAGTGGCTTTATCGGCAGCTGCTGCACCTGCGCATAGATCACCCTCGAGCCTCCGGCCATCTCGTAATTAAAAGGCACCCACATTTCATAATCACCTGTCTCCTCCCCTCCCCTCCCTACATCTGGAAAATTAAACTTTTCCAAGCGAATAAGTTTATTTTACTTAATTTATATCATTTACTAATAACTATTGCTATGGGGAAGAGAGGCGATCAACGAAAACAATTGAGATTGTTTTTCGGACTCAGAGAGCTCTGGAAAGCAGTAAAGTATCCAGGATTTAATTTTGGGGTGGCTTCAGTCCGCTAGTTTTTTTTTACATATATATATATAACGATAATTAATTTGAAAAAAGAAGAAAGAAATTAATTACCTATATGAAGTGGTGTTTAAGTGGTTCTTGAAGTCCTATCAAATGTAATTACACGAAAAAGCATACTTTAATAGATAGCGTTTAATATTTTTTCTGTAAAATATGGTTACATTATACCATTTTGGAGGGGGGGGGGGAGGAGGACTTCAGCCTGAAATCCCCTCCTCTCCCGCTTAAATCCGCCTGTGACCGTTGCTATATCGACCAGTTTCGCGAGTTTCAGTACAATAAGTAAACAATGACTATAGAAATGACATACAACAATAACATAGATACCTATGTATAAGTATTTTTATTACCTTTATCCCTGCTAATCAGCTGTTTTATATAAAGCTGTGTTAGTGATATAAAGCTGTGTTAGTGATATAAAGCTGTCAACTCATTAACACTAATATAAAAACATCATATAAACAACTTATCAAGCATATAATAAGCTTTATAAGCCCAAAAGAATGTTCAAATATGAAATTCGTAGCTAGAACACTTAGCTAGAAAGGATAATATCTTGACTTCAAGCAACAGGCGGATCTACGGGAGGGGGGGAGAGAGGACTTTTGGGCTAAAGCCCAAAACGTTACAATATAACCGTGTCTTATGAAATAAATATTAAAAACCTATCTGTAAAAGTGCTGTGGGCGGGGTAGCCGAATGGGCTAACTCGTGTGCACAGCACCGCCGTTGCCCGGCAACCTGATATATCAATCCAATGATATAAAAAATAGTCACGAGTTCGCGTCCCGGTGTCGGGGGAGTCTTTTAAATCCCCGTCCACACCCCCTAGCTCGGGAAAACCCAGTATAGCCTTAACGGCCAGGAAGGGGAGGACAAAAAAAAAAAAAAAAAAAGGAGCTTCTATCATCATAAAAGGGTGCTGCCCAATTACATTGGGTTGCTTTAAACACAGCATACTTATTAATCGCTAATTAACTAGCTAACTACAAGGTTAGTTAGCTAGTTAATTAGTTAGCTACTTTCTTTTTTTACTAAAGCAGTAATCCTTATTTATATAAAAAAAAAAAACCTTTCGGGCCGAAACCTCCCCTCCCCCTCCCAAAAAAAAATTCAATCCTGGATCCGCTAGTGCTTCAAGTGATATCATGTCATAGTAGAAGATTTGCTGTTGATTTTTTAATAAAACAAAGATGGGATTTGTTTCAAGGAGGTTGCCTTATCAATTTTCTTTATGAGATAACTTTGAAATTTGTATTCATTCATCTGTTGTTTGCCATTTATTAGTAGAATTTACTTTGAGATTTTATAATTATAATTTACTTCGAGATGGTCTCATGTGTCCCACCTATATGCCGAGTCAAAGTGGCTCTTCCCCTCTTCCCGCCGCCTATACTTCCTTGGAAATTTCTTATACCAAACGATCAACTCCCAGCACCCTTCCTATATCTGTTGTCTTCTCCAGCCTAAACCCTTAGTCCACTCAATAAAAACGAGATCCCGTGATTCTGACCTCTATATTCCATTCCACAGGACAAAAACCTATGAACGTTCCTTCTTAGCCCGTTCCGTCTCCTACTGGAATTCTTTGCCACATAACATCCGTCATGCCTCTTCCCTGTCAACTTTCAAATACCTCCTTTTCCAATAACTCCTTACATCCCAAACAGAAGATTTACCACCATAAATTTCATTTTATGAACTGAATTTGCGTGAAGTAAATAGTGGTGCCTACTGTTTAAGTTTTAACATAAAACAGCAATGATTTTTGTCACCTAGTTTGAGACTATTATTTTTACTATTTATGTATTTTTCTCTTCTCCTCAGGTTGTGCTTTTTCTTTCGGGTATATATGATTATATTTTATATTTTTTGTCTTTATGTGTGCCAATATGAGAATGTACGTATAAATTGTTCCTTTTATTTATTTATTTTTTTTTCCATTACACCACAAGTATCCTAAGATTTTATTTTATCTTAGTGTCTGCATATTATTATATAAACCAGTGTAGGTATTGTTATATTTTGTATTAAGTTAGTTTTCTATTAGATAGCCTATTGTTTATAAATTGTGTAGTTATGTACATATAAATATGTAATTTCTCTTCTTTTTTTTTTTATCACAATTAAGTAATTTTGAGAAGATTTTATGTTCATTTATATATATATTTTATTTTTTACTGGTTACATACTTTTTAAATAATGTATATAATATTAAAATTTTTATAAGTTAGTTTTTGGCCAGATTTGTACTTTACTTTGTATTAACTCATCAAGGGACTTAGTCCCAGAATAAAGTTTAATTTTTTATTCTATTCTATTCTATATAAAAAGCCTACTGACCCAAAAATCAGGGTGTCCATTTCTGATGCAATATATGCTGACATGGCACATTTACCGTAACTCTTTTATTTAGCGTTTCCAATTGCATGTTTTTGCCGTTGCTATAGCGACCAGTTGGGTAGAATACAGTAAACAATGACTACAATCAGTTAAGTAGAGAAAGTTTTCACTTTTAACCGTTTGGAGAACCACTTTCACAATGGTTCTCTAGAAGTCGCCCTTAATATTTCTGTTTTGTCAAAGCTCTGGGTTATTGTGCCAGTAGTGCAAGTAGCTGCAAGTGAAAAAGTTTATGACGCTCTTTGTTACTAACACAACACAACAGAAAAAAAGCCACCGTGGAGTTGTATTTCAAAACTGTGACCTATTTTTACTTTCGCACTGGGTCTGGACTGTGCCCTTGGTGAGGGCGTGGGAATCGGGTACCTGTTAATTGTCAATGAACACAGGTGAAAACATTTTGTTTTCTTTTCCCTTTCGAAGAACAAATCAGTCCTATAGTGCTTTTCACTTTTGTTTGGAACCAGATAAATAATTGCTGTACCTCCAGCAGAGGGCGCATATTAAAACATTATTTTAATTTCTGAAGTGAATACTTCGTTTTGTACTTTTTCGTGGAGAATCAATGTAATATATAGATCGAGCTGTAAAATTTCCGATGTATGTAAGCTGGAGTCCACTAATTAAAGTGTTTTTGCATTTTCTTTTTGTAGTCCTTCAATTTCGCTTCCAGTCCTATAAATATTTCCCTCTATTTACGAGACACCTCGTGTAAAGTAGTACGTAATTAGATAATAATAGATAATAGTAGATCTCAAGAGCTACAAAAAAGTTCATTTAAACTAAAGCACAATTTTCGATAGAAAAGTTAGAAATTAAAATTTTGTTATTTGAATAGGAAACAACTAAAAACATATTTGATGGTAATTAACAATTGCATCATAACAAAATAGACAAAATGTACTTAAAATAAAATCAGATATTTTCATTCTCAAAACCATTTAAAGAGTACTTTCGAGCGGCTAAACTAATTTATATTTTAAAAAAAAATTATAAATTATTTGCTTTATTTTTATCATCTTCCAACTATATTACAGAAACCTTACTTTAAAAAAAAAAAATCCTCATTTAAGAAGCTTCAAGTCCATTTTAATTAAGTGGATATTCATTAAGAAAAAACTTGAATTCACATCGAGTTGTGTACAAAAATTATGTGATTTTATGACCTGTTACCTAAAATTACCCGTGTTATGATTATTTTGTTGCATCTCCGATCATAAAAAAAGGCAAGATATGAAAGTTTTGCAACAATTTATTGCAGTAATTTTTGCCGAAAACATGAATATTTTTAATAAACCTCAATATAATTAATATGAACTTAATGTTTATTGAAATAGGATGTTTTTTCTTCTTTATAAAAGTTGGGTTTTTGTAGAATAGTTGGAGGATGATTAAAAAGAAGTTGCAAATATTTTATAATTTTTTTTTAAAACAGAACTTAAATTAAATATTTTTGAAGTGAAATCTTTTCAGGCAGTTTTTACACTTTTTTTGTTGTGAGTGAATTAAATTGAGCCGTCAGATCTCCTATGTGTAACGCTCAAGTAAAGTCGGCTGGAGTCGACTTGAAGTGTTTTTGCATATGGATTAAAATATCTCAAAAAAATAATAATCGGACCTGCAAACTGTAAGCAAGTTGTTCAGAATATCATCAACCCTGTAATGGGCTATTATCCAAAATCGTATCTTAATATGACGCCGTGATAGAGAGGCGAAAAGAGAAAAATGGTAACGAGTTTATTAAAGATATGGATGAAAATACCTCAGAAACTAAAAATCGGGCTTCGATACAGTAAGCGAAGGAATTGTTAAGCATTTCATCTACTCTGTAATGGGCTATTATTCAAAATTTTATCTTAACGCGAGACCGTGTTAAAGAGCCAAAAAGAAAAAAATAGTGTCGAAAACCAAATGATAATGAGTTTTATGGAAAATATGGATTAAAATATCTCAGAAACTAAAAATCGGACATGCATACTGTTATTATTATTTCAGACTTCTCAGTTTCTTTCCTCCTTCCTTTCATCCCTCTGCTCTGTTTTAACTCTTTATTATATTATACGTTGTCTATACATCTTGATAGACTTTAAAACATCTCAATTTTCTATCTAACTATTCTATTCACAATATCATAATTTTACTGTTTATTTCCATTTCTTATATAACTTTCTTAGGTAGATAGATAGAAAAACCAGAACAAAACTTTATTCTGGGACTAAGTCCCTTCAGAATAACAATAATGTACAAAATAATAGAATATTACTGTCCTAAACGTTTTGAAACAATAAATAAAATTGATAAAATAAATCTTATTCTTATATTATATTTTCCTGTTTTTACATTTTATTCTAAGATTCCCATTTTAATACTTATGTCACCTTTTTTGATTATGTTTACTTCATCATTCCACACTTTGTACCGCTTATTATCATTTATCTCTTTGTTCTTACTATTGTCATTATTCTAACAACTGCATTTTACTTTAGTTTTTTTTTTTACCTACACTAATTATGTTTCTCATAACTTGTTATCTGGTTCTTTTCTTGGCCCTGATGATGGCCTGAACTTCAGGTCGAAACGTCGGCTAATGTCAAAATAAATAGTATTATTTATTTTTGCCTTCTTATTTGACTGATCACCCCAACTATTCTTCTCTTCATAATCCACGACAGTCAATCATTTACCAATTATGAATCCTCTTTAAATAGTTTCAACAATGACAAAATCCACTTTCGTTTGAACTAAATCTTCTCTAGATTACATTGGAGCAATTATCAATTACTTTAATCATATATTTTTCTTACTAATCGCTTGTTATTCAACAAAATCGTGATCTCATTATTGAAACATGAATTTTAAATTTTCTAGTTTTTTGCTGATAATTTGACCATTGTTTATATGAACTTTTTTGTAGCACTTGATGCCTATTATCACCCCTTTAAATATTCCCTTCTACTTACGGGACACTGTGTATAAATAAATAATAATATTATTTATTTTATTTTTTTAATTGTAATAATTTAGCTTTCCCTTTAGGGCACGAAGTGAAACAAATCGAAAGTGAATAGCGAGGACCTTTTCCTTTCAAAAGAATCAATTAGTTACAGAGCCCCGTGTTTACTGACCTAGTGGCATGTTTACAGACATTGTGCTCCAATTGTCTCCGAAAGTAAAACCGTCTTCCATCGAATCGGCTCCCCCCCTAGGTTCGTCCTTGACAAGGATGGTAAAAGTGTTAGTGAACAAAAGTGCAAGTCCCCCTGACCCGATTGTTGAGGGGGCGAACAATGGTGTACGGGATCTGAGGGAGTTTTTCTCAGTAAGTCCGAGCGTGGGCTTTTTAAGGGCAACTACTGCTTTGACACACTGTTCCACTTTTACCTTCAGTTTTTGGTCTACATTGGAAAGTGGGCATAGGTTCTTTTTTTTTTATTATAACAAGATAGAAATGAAGAACCCTAAGAAAAGTCAAGAAAAAAAAATTCGTTTTCCCTCAACTTTGAATAAATAAATTTAAAGGATGCTACTTTACCAGTGCGTATAATTTGCATTGTATCACCAACGGATCCAGAATTTAATCTTGGGGAGGCTTCACCCCGAAAGATTTTTTTTTGTATGTATATATTAGGATAATTACTTCAGAAGAAAGAAAGAAACTAACTGCCTATTAAATGTAACTAGACGAACAATAATACTTTTAGAGATAATTCTTTTAATAAAACATGGTTATATTTTATCATTTTGGGGGAGCTTCAGCACGAAAGCGCCCCTCCCCCCCCCTATATTGTATTGGTATATATTGCATTGTATAGGTCAGTGTACAAATAACAATATGAAAGCAAGTAAATAAAGTGTATTTTGAGAGGAATTCGTTATCTTTTCTTTAGTCGGTTACAATCGTTCATTAAAAAAAATAGTAAAGGAAGCAATATATGTATATATATATATATATATATATATATATAAAACTAAAAACTTGCAAAATTCTGTAAATAATCATACAGACGTAGATAATTTGAACACTTTTTACGCGAGTTCAATTAAAAAAAATAAACATTTTAAATGAATAGCTTGAATTGCTATGAATAGCTAGTATTGCTTAAAATAGGTCCACGTAAAATATTAAGAAAGATCATTTATATTATTATTTATATACATATATAAAAATAATCTTTCCCTACTCCTATAATATTAACTAGTCACCCAATAGCAATGAAACAGACGACATGTGGGTTGACACATAATAATTTAACATATAAATCTTTTAATAAGAAAAAGAAATAATAATGTAATAATATAGTTAAAAATAGAAATGACGATACTGGTTATTATGAGAAGACACATGTATTTCACATAAGAAGTATAATGGACAAGTACATGATAGGTAATTATAAAAAAAAATCTTTATATTTTGAAATATGTAAGTTTTTTTTAGAATGTATTGGTGATTATACGAATATTTATGCTTGGAAAATTTAACAAAATATTATTAGAAATGATTGTAAATTGAAAAATTGCTTTTAAACCTGAAGTCTTGGTAAGATTTTGTAGTGAAAACATTGGTGTAAGTTGGCTTAAAATCAATAAATTGGAAACTAAAAAAAAAAAAACTGTTGTACACAACTTTAAATTGGCCTCTACCTTTGCTAAAAAAATTCCGTTTAATTTTTTTTTTCGTTTAGTTGGAAACTTAGAACCATTTCAAATCACAATGATTATGTGCTCGTAATGTAGTCATGTTTAAAATTATTTTAATCTATGCCACTTAAAAATCATTTAAAATACATAGTCCGTGAAACAGACCCGTTTTTATCGAATTATTAGCATCCGCCTGAAACTTCGTAAATAGTTTCATCTCATCGTAACCTACAACTATTATATTTACGAAAACTCTTGGAATTGGGGCGTTTTCAATCTGGACGGGGCAAACTAAAAATTCGTAAATACCCATTTGCTTTCTACTTGGGTCATAGGATAATTTGATCACAATATCGATAACAAAGACAGTCTACAAAAATATTGGGCCGTTTGTCCTATATAACCTTGTTATTTTGAATATTAGAGGGTGAAGGTCACGCCGAACGGCTCAATATTTTTTAAGGCCACCTTTTTTCTCGATGTTGTGATCAAATTATTAGGTCTGTAGATCGATACGGGACAAATTGGACCTTGAAGATTTTGATGCATACAGCAAGATAACGCAAGGCATAGGGTTCGCAATCACACAACCTTACGTTAATTGTACTATTGCCATTGAATACATGTCTCATTTCGTCGACTTGAGGTCTCTATGATCGAGAGAGGAGGAGTTTATATTATTCATCGATGGTGTTTTTGATCGGCAAGCCACATTATCGTTAATTCTTCACCAAATCTCAAGATTGAGCCACCAATTTCGAAGGCTTTCTTCTCCTTCAGGCGGGCAACATAGTCCAATTAACCCCAAAATTCAGGCAAATAAGTTATGAAAGGAAACAAATTTTATTTGTGAATAACTAAAAAATTACACAATTTTCCCTTGGTTATGTCCGTGATTATATAAAATATTACTAACCCTGCCAAAGGAGAAAAAAATCATCGAAATCAGACAACTTTTTAGCAAAGATATAGCTTATTGAAATTTGAAAACATGTTGGTTCCAAACATTAATAAAGATTTAAATTAATTTTTGTTTCTTTTGTCGATTATATTTATGGATAAAGTAACAATTGATTTCTTTATGTTTTGATACGCTGCATTATTTTATTTTCTTATTAATTTGGCATTTGATAACAATATGGCCTTGTTGATGTTTTCGGTTCTATCGTGTGGCCTAAAGCACACATTTTATTTATTTATTTTTTTTTTATGTTGTTAATGAATATTTTATGTAGCTCTCGAGAACTGCTACCACCTGTTTAAATATTTTCTTATACTTAAGGGACAATCTATATAGTAAGAGTCATAGGTGGATCTACGTGGGAGGGGAGCTTTCGGGCTGAAGCCTCCACTAAAATGGTATGTTTTACAGAAAATAATATTAAAAACTATCTCTTTAAGTATTCTTGTTCGTGTAATTACATTTAATAGGGCTTCAAGAACCACTTAAACGCCATTTCATATAGGTAGTTAATTTCTTTCTTCTTTTTTTTCTAATTAATTATCGTTGCATGTATATGAAAAAAAATCTTTCGGGCTGAGGTCCCCCCTTCCAAAATCAAATCCTGAACCCGCTAGTGGTAAGAGTATGTGATGTGATACATTTAGCTGACTGGAATTAGATGTCCCTCCGCCGCCTGGAGCTGGAGCTGGAGCTGGGGGGGGGGGCGGAGCCGTTCGATACCGCTTCCTGAGCACCGCCCCCGCGGCCCGCTCCTGCCCCCGAGGGCGCCATGGCGGCCGGTAACTTAGTAACAGCCAGGGGGGAGGCATCTGTTCCTTCAGTCAACTTATAATCTGTTGGAAAGAACTTCGTCTTCGTTAAAATTAGTCCCTTAACTGTGTACATCCAGGGGGAGGAGTTACTGCGGTAATGGGATAACACTAATCGTTAAAGAAGGAAAAAGGAAGAAATAAAAAAAAGAAATGACGGTGTGTGCTTAAGGACCACACGACAGAAGAGAAAAAATCAACAAGGCGGGATTAATAAAATGAGATATAAAATACTAGCCGATGTACCCATCGTTGACAGGTGTATAGTTAAATTTTGAGAATCTTTTTTACTTTCTTACCTAGGTAAGGAAAGTATTGCAATCGGGTAAAATTTCCGATATGCGATTTTCGACGGATCTATACGTTTCAGAGCCCCCTGAATCTGAAAAACACATTTCAAGCCATTGGTCTGTCTGTCTGTGCCAAGATTTTCTCGGAAACTACTGAACCGATTTTGTTGCTTATTTTTTTTTATTTTGTAAGGTTTTGACTTCTGATGCCTGTGACAGATATTCGGTGCTCCATGCGCAATAGCTTGCGCGCAATAAATGAAAAACATGTTTTTCTATAGACTGTAGGGCGAAAACGGCTCTAACGATTTTGATGAAACTTTCCTATAATTTTCTAATCATTGTCGTTTCAATTTTCGTATATAGACTAAATTCCCGAAAAAAAGTTATAAAGAAAAGAAAAATGTTACGGGGCCTAACGCCCTAAGTATATATTACACGGTAAAATGTATAATAAAACTTTTGAAACGTAATTAAATTACCAACAAAACAAAAAAAAAATATCATCGGAATCGAACCAGTATTAGCGATGATACAGGTTATTCTATTTTTTACACACTTTTTAACTTATTACTTTCCTACCTATACTAGGTAATGAAGGTAATGAAATTCCCTACAAAGCCATATAAAAATCGTTCATTTTGGACAACTATTAACGAAGTTACAGCTATTCAATTTCCAATGTAAGATTACGGGTTCATATCCTGGTGTCAGAAAGGAGTGAATGAGAGAATAAAGATGACTAAGTGAAAGTAAGAAAATCTGTTATCCTCATCACACAATCTTCACTATTTCCTCTACTTTTAACAGAAATTATTGTTTGACAATACTAAGCTATGGCAAAAAGTTTTTGATCAGCAATATTAGTGAGTATTGAAATTTTTACACTGATCTAACTTAAGCCGGTTCACATTGCTTTAGTTTATCAATTAAATTGTACTCAAATCTTTTGTTGGTTGTTCAATTTTCAGGAAAATAAATCTAGTTTAATTCTTTTTTGTTTCTTCATGAACATATGTAAAGATATAAAAACTTTTCGGAAATAGGTAGGAAAGTTGTGTGAGTGGACATACCAGATATTTTGAAATGGATATTGTATCATGGGGGAGGGATTAATTTCATAACATTGGGTGAGGAGGGAGAGGTAATTTTAATTTTTAGAAGTTTTTCTTCCGATTTCCTGCTAATCCGTTTGGTTAGTCCTAAAAATGTATACGACAACATTTGTTTGCCTCGGGAAGTTGAACAGAATGACATTTTGAACGAGAATATCGGGCAAAGTTGAAAAATTAGTGTGCTTTAAGCGAAAACGCGTTACAGATGTTTGGTATTTCCCGCTGAGATGTGGTAATTTTTTCCATCAGTTGAATAGTACAACTGTTAAATATGTCTCGCGGTAGAGTAGGTTGGGATGAAAATCGAAGTAACTGCCTAACCGGGATCTCTAGACAAATTACTCAAGAATTCATAACTCTAATTATATTCAATATTTTTTTAATGTTTTCATTTAAAGTCTATGTTTTAAGTCAACTAAACGTGAATATAATGTCAAAACTTCAGAAGTCTACATTAAGCCATTGCCGAGCTTACCTCTGACAAAATTTCGTTGCAATGCGGATATATATCTATATACAGCTCGATCTATATATTACATTGATTCTCTTAAAAAATAAATTAATAACGCGCCTAAAATAATTTTCACTTGAAAAATTTAAATGTTTTAATATTTAAATATTAAAACCCTCCACAGGAGGTACAGCAATTATTTATCTGGTTCCGAACAAAAGTGAAAAGCACTCTAGGACTGCTGTGTTCTTCGAAAGGGAAAAGAATGCAAAATATTTTCACCTGTACTAATTGACAATTAACAGGTAGAATAGAAGAGAAGTTGGTTGAGGTATTTAGTCAAAATACGAAGAAAAAATAAATAAATTATATTTATTTTAATTTTTTTCAACGTTTCGGCCCAAAATTCAAGCCTTCGTCTAAGGGGGTGAGCTCTTACATTAACCATTTTTGAGATCACCCCTGATGAAGGCTCCTGAACTTTGAGTCGAAACATAGGCATAAATAAAAATAAATATAATTTAGTTATTTTTACTTTGTACTTTGACTGAACACCGCAATTCTCTTCTCTTATTTACTACAGTCAGCCATCAATGCATTATTATGAAATATAAATTTTTTTTAAAGTAAAACTTCTGTAACTGAGGTCAATAATTTGTCAAATCGCTATCCATAGAAGTGCTTATTTTCTTATTTTTATTTTTACGGCTAATTAAATAAACAACACAAATATTGACTTTACACATTAGACTTAGATGAATGGTTATATTATACTAAACACTCATCTCCTCAAGTCCTATATTGATCTTAAGCAAAATGTTAAATAATAGATGTAACTTAAAATAATTTTCTTTTCCAAAGGTAACTATGTTGATTGAGAGGAGTAGGTAAATAAATGGGTCACATGAATGAAGTTCAAACTCGAAATATAACTTAACCTATGTGCTGAACCGTTACACCACTTTTGTAATTACTTACAATACTTATAACAAACATATGAAAAGTCGTTCAAAATCTTCATTTTATATCTTTATATCAAAATCTATATTTTATATCTCACAACAAAGGATGCTTCTCTCACTCTAAAGATGGTGATACTCCACTTCACTCAAATGCCGACTTGATCGCCCCACATATAGCAAATAATCATATATCAAATACGCAATCTTCGCTATCAAACCCTCTTCTGTGCACACCTGAATTAAAGCAAGATTATAAAAATTGTAGTTAAGTTATTTCCATTTTTCCTTGGTTTGAAATTTCATTTAATTTAAAATCTCAAATAAATAAGGTCACCTCCAAATATGCACAACCCCTTAAATACGTGGCTTCTGTAAAAACATTTGCGCAACTTGCCATGATCCTTCATCTACTCTAGTCGTCCCGATTAGTTCAATTTTAAAATTCGAAACTATAATTACTCAGCTATAATTCTAGAGCTCGGTGCTATGACATATAAAAGAACTAGAATGGAGCTACTAAAGAAATATCTTATTCCGTTAATATTTAAAGCTTCAGAATATTATTCCTAATATTCCAAAAACATACAATGGGTCCACTGATTCACCCAGTATAATTATATGTATATTCATAAATTATATATAAATTGTTATATAAACCTAAAAAATATAAAGAGAAAGTGTCAAGGTTTATACTAAACGAAATTAGTTCTTATCATCTATCATCAAAGAACTGACATAGGTCCCGAACAGAACCATATGCACAGCCAGTTTGATCGCAGATATGCTTCAAAGTGAACAATTGAACCAATGCCTAGGTGATCGATAGCTAATGAAACGGTTCAGATTAGATTATAATTCGAACCTCTTTGCTCCATTCACTGATAGAGCTTATCGAATTGTCGGCACCCCTGCTTTGGTAGTTGTGATAGCAGTTGAGATTATATATATATATATATATATATATATATATAGAAAGTGTGAAATTCGAATAATAATAATTAATATATATATATATATATATATATATATATATATATATATATTTTGCCAGAAATATTCACCTATCCAGATCAAGGTCAAGGGTTAGGCTCAAAAGTTAAACTATGTTTAAGAACTTCCTGACGATGTTCGCTGTGCCTAGGAGAACTGCTTTTTGCCCTTCTTCCAACACTTTCTCTGGCAGTTTCAAATTTTCGACAGAGCGAATGGTATCGTCTGGGATGAGGCCATTGCTGGAAATTACAACTGGATATACCTGGACTTGATTCAGTTTGTAAAGTTGCCGAAGCTCTTGGCACAAGTCTTGATATTTCCTAATCTTTTCAGAAATAGTCTTTCCGATATTATCATCGGTTGGGACCGCTATATCAATGACATACCCACTTTGTTTCTTCTGATCAATTAATACAATGTCCGGTTTGTTATTAACTACCGTGTTATTTAATACCGTAATTATAGATGGATCCCAATATATTATTTTATTTTATTTTGACAGCAGCGATTTGGGTTCATATCGATAATAAGGAACCTTATCTGTTATCATGTTATTTAATGAGGCCAGGGCTTGGTGAACAATTTTAGCCAGGTTATTGTGTCTCATCAGATATTCTTTACCTGCCAACGCTTGACATCCCGACGAAATATGTTGGATTGACTCTATTGCATTTTTATATAACCGACATTGTTCACTTACATTTTCTCCACATATTATTATGTATTCGTAAGCATTGGTGGATACTACCTAGTTTTGTATTGCCAAAATAAACCCTTCATTCTCGGGAAATAGGTATCCTTTCTTAAGCCATTTATTAGAGGCCTCCCAGTTAATTCCCGAGTGAGATAAAGCATTGTAAAAACGACAAGGTAGTGCTTTAACTCTTCAAAATTTCGACCAGATTTTCTTCGGTAGGGACTTCTTTATGTTCCGTTGAAACTAAGTTTAAAGCTGTGTAGGCATTATCCAGCAATTTCATGGCTGACCATACAGGAGAGTTTCTTAGTTGGAAAGTGCATCTTTTTTTTTTATTATTTATTTATATGATATTTACAACTGTATACAAAAAATACATCTAGTAAATTCGCACATGGATATAATGACATAAAACACATGTTAAGAAACTACCCATTGGTTGCACTCTAATAATATGTCTATATTAGGATATCCCGTGGTATATATGGTATATATTCTTTTCAGACGCCTCGGAGGGTTATCAGGAAGTGAATAGGAAGCAAGATTAGAAACAAGAGAGTTGGGATGGTTATGAAGTTTATTGTGGAAGGACAGATATCTGGATTGGGCCAAATCTGATACATAAGGAACATTAAGGTCATTGTGGATGATTTTATCTGTAACAAAGTAAGGAGCATTGAGGATTTTACGAAGGATTTTGGATTGTAAGAATTGGATACGAAAGGAATTTGAAGGTTTAGTGGAGGCCCATAGCTCAACTCCGTAAGTCCAAATAGGCCTTATTATAGTCATGTAAATGAGTCTTTTGTAATTAATTAGAAGGTTAGAGCGTTTGTCTAGTAAGTGTTGAAGTAGTCGGAAACGTCGAGCTGTTTCTTGTCGTTTCAATCTGGTATGAGGATTCCATGTTAGACTTTTGTCCTGGTGGAGTTCTAGGTAACTAAAGTGCAACTTAAATTATTTTCTTGCTCTCTACAGTTTCTTAATAAGCAGACAATTCCTATTCCTCCTGTTACCCGTGGCAAATACATCCTTTCAATCGAAGATTTGGGATGTCATTTCCTCGCTGTGGTAAAATCAACTCGCACCAAACGATAATAATATTATTATTATTATATACATCTCCTAGATATATGTATATATATTTTTTTCTTTTTATTCTCTGTAGTAACCCTTAAGAAGAGAAATAAAGTTATTTTTATCTAGCTATCTAAATTACAGTTATACAATTAAATGAACATTTATATAATTTGTAAAATGGAGGTTGGCCTGCCGTTTGGCGGACAGAAGGTACCCTCCTAATAATTAATAATATAATAAATACGGTACAATGTAAACAACAGGACCTGGCGAGGTTAGCTTGGACGATGGAACCTCAGTGACTCAGAGCGGCAATAAGGAAGATCCTTTGTTGACACTGCCTTCCCAATCAGCCGAGGGTACACAGCCTTTACTGCTGTTGCTCCTGATCAGATGGTCAAGGCTATCCCAACTGCTCAATATCTAGCGGGCACTTCCTCTTTATGGGGGCTCGCTTCGAATGTCAGCAGGTATTAGAGTTATATAGGAGCAGAAGTGAGGGGGATAGGTTATAGTGCAACATGGCAAAGTTCAATGAATCCATCAGCTATAAGAAACGTTACCATCATTGAATTGAGTAGGAGTGCAAACTAGGGTACATGTACAAGGGATGTAAATATAAAAAAAAGGAAAAAATCAGAATTGAATTAATAATTACTAAAATCTGCAAAACTTAATAATACTATTATAAATAAATAAAAAATATATTATTCAGATATCCCTCTATTTCTTCCTCAATTTATGGGCGTATCACAAGGTAGTGTTTAAGTCCTCTTCTCTTTTCTCTCTACACATCTGATATTCCTAAACACCCTAGCACCGACATCTGTAGCTTCACTGACGATTCTGCAATCAAATGACAAATCAACTCTATTCCGAGGCCAAACTTAATCGCCTAATGAATTGTGCACTACGATTTGTTTTCGGAATCTCAAGGGATACACATATTACCCAGTATTACACTGAGTTGAGGTGGCTCTACCCATCCTATCGCCGTCAGTACTTCCTAGCCACCTTTCTGTACCAGGTCATTAGAACTCATCGACCCTCCTATATTTTTCACAGCTTACAATTCAAATACTCCATCCAATCCCGTCCCACTAGATCTCGTACTTCCGACCTCTATCCTCCTCCTCACCGAACTGCTGCGTTTGACAAATACTTTGTAATTCAAGCCGCCTTCCTCTGGAATTCCATCCCTGCTGATATTCGACACGCTCAATCAGTTTCCTCTTTCAAACCTCTCCTCTTTAAGCACCTAATCCTTTCTCAATCCGACTGATTGTGAAATATACTTAAGAGAAATATCTAAGCACCGCCAGAGACTACCTCAATTTATTTAGGTTATTTTAGTTTCTCATATATATGTACAATTTTCTTGTTCTTTTCTTTCTCTTTCCAGTTTTTTTATCTTTAGTCAACTCTTATTGTAAATATATAATCTAATTGTAAACACACAAACATACAATCTGTATTTATATTTTGTTCTAAAGGGACAACAGTCCCAGAATAATAAAATATTTTTTCGTTTCATTTCATTTCATCAAGTCACGATAGTTTCTCCCTGTTGAAGGTTTCGTGTCCTACTGTAACAATAGACAACAAGGCAGTTTCCTCGAAAACTTAGAATATACAGACCAACTTAAAAAACCAAGAACTGACCAGACGATACAAACAATCGTCACATCTTTTACACTGCCGATCTCCCTCAACTTACAAAACAAGAAACTAATATTAAACAATATACTAAGACCTATTTGGACATATAGAACAAAACTTTGGAATTCTTCAAAATACGTCCAAATTAACGAAATTGAAACCGCACAGTTTAAAATACTTCGAAAAATCGTAAATGCGATCTGGTATATTTCAAATCACAGCATATACAACGACATGAACATTCCACCAGTAAAATCCTATTCCATCCTAACTCCTAATCTTAGTCATCTCTCTTTCTTCCTCCCTGTTACCTGCTGAGCCTCAATGAAGACTAAAAAGGCAAGGGACTAGAGATCTGCTCACCAAATAAATAATTTAAATAAAAATACATAACGAATGACAAAACATTTGCTGGATATCTTGGAAATATGATGGTAAACAAAATAAATAAAAGGTAAATCCATGACTTTATGGAGCCTTGGAAATTACTGAGTAAGTCGTCACGACCTTCACCGCTTTAGAGGAATTAAGGGCTGAACTACTGAGGGAAACCGGGCTCCATATCATCATATTATGTTATTTTTATCAATAAATGAAATGTAACGTATAGAGAATAGCAACGGTTTTGTTAGTCGTAATATATTATTATTTTAAATAATGAACCATTGTAATTGTTCATAATCTTAAAATCTCTTAAGTATACCTTTCGAGTTTTACCTTTCAGGCTACGCAGAACTCGAAAATCGAATAAAATCGTTTTCGGATGTATTATGAGTAGGTAGGTATTGTACTAATAAATCATAAAATAAATTTAAAGTTTTTACTAATTTATAAATGAAAAAATTTAAGTAATGAGACTCTCGTGAAAATTCCTCGTAGCAGGGAGTACAATCAAGCTGCCAAAGTACTATTCGGTGTCTAACGATAGCCTGAGCAAATGAAAACAGATAGTAAGGGGCACTTGTTATTTTGTTTGTTCTGGTATTTAGATAAACTTTATCATTATTTTGCTTCACTCGCAAAAAAAAAATACTGCAATTCCTATCTTTTTATTGCGTAGATTGTAATTTAATTCCGTTCAGCTTGGAGCACAGATATTTTAACATTGTAAGGTCCATATGGCATAGGCACAGAATTTCCATCAGTGTTGCAGTTAGTACGAGAATCCTCGTATTTGTACGAGGTTATGACGTAACGTATGAGGTACGAGCATCGATCAGCTTCGTACCTCGTCATAATATTAGCTGACGTTTGTGTAATTTATATTTTTATGAATAAAGTGTAGATTAATTTAACAATTATTTTTACTATTTTATTATTTATATTAATATGAAATACTGAACTTCTAATGCTTTATATACAAATAAATTGCAATTATATATTCTTTAATTAGATTATTATTATTATTTTCTTCATAAAACCATGGTTTTATATATATATGTTTTATTTTAATTTTCTATAAATAAAATTTAAAAAAAATTTGAACCCTGCATTTTAAAAAAATATTTCAGATTTTTATCGAGTATAAAAAAAAGAAAGTATATCCATTATTTCCATTATAAAACTACAATTTTACGACTTTAAATAGTTCTAAGTAAGCATAATAAAAATAAAAATTTAATAATAAAAAGTTAATATTTATTGATTTAAAATAGAATGTTGTCTAATAGTTTCTAAAAAATTACGCACATTTTTACATATTTAATTTCGTGCCTTAAATTAAACTAATTTAACTTCTTGATCCATTAACTTAAACAAAAACAATATTAAAAGACTTTAAAATATATGAATAGTGGTAATAAGTAAAGCTCGGATGTAATTTAGTTTTAAAAAACAATAACTTTGAGCCTACAATAGTACGAATTTTCCAGCTAACAATCGATTTTTCTTAATCGATTTTGGTTTATATATTTATTCATTCGTATAGCTTATTTTTTATCAACTTTATTTTTTTTCTACATTAAATTATAGGGGATTGGGCAAAACGATATTGTCGCGCCCTCTACATTTTAATTAGGGAGGGGGTATAATTTCATATATATCGATCGTATATATTTATATATATATATATATATATATATATATATATATATATATATATATATATATATATATATCATTATGACAATGAAATAGCGGAACTTTCATGTCTTATCTTCACTGGATAACATTGTAAGTGCCAATAAGATTATAAATGCATGCCGCATATAATAAATAGATTATTCAACATCCTTTTTAAGTTTATGGCTGCTCGAATGTAATCATGGCGGCCTAATCTTTAATTCTTCAAATATTTTAATCGGTACATAAAACAGTTCTATCAAGTAGCCTTTTCAATTTTTACATTTAATTTATAGTTATAAGAGATTTGTTAAAAGTTACAATTACTTATTGTTACAGAAACTTATGGAATTTCTAGAGTCATATTGAGTCAAAATATAAAAAATAGTCATTTCAAATATATGTATTTGAAATACAATGTATTATGAACATGATTTTTTTAATTTGAATATAAGAATTCTGTAATTAACCCCATTTCAACGAACTTCACAGTTAGCGAAATCAGTGTTTGTCAAATGAAATCGTCAAGAGTAGTATATAGATAGTGTGAGTTCCGTTAGTAATTTTATTATTTTCTAATGACTTTTTTTTAATTTGTTATTGCTCTGTGCAATCTCAAATAAAGGGTGTACAATGCCATGATAAAGCCAGTTCTAATATATGGATGGCTGTGAGGTCATGGACACTAACCAGCACCTTAGAAAAAAGCAGTGTTGCCCAAAATCGGTCTTGGTCTTGCACTTTGCAACAGTTGTAAGACCAAGACCAAGAATGGTAAATAAAATCGATTTTTTAAATAAAAATTAAGGCAAAATAGTTACTAATACTTGACAATTTTAGTTACTAAATGTAAAGAATTGGTATAACCAATATACTTTTCCATTTAACTCTTCTAATTTTTCATTCGGCCTTAGTTTGGTTTCTCCTACCTAAAAAATTATGTTAGTAACTTAATTAATATCCATATATTAATATTAATGTCAATATAGTAATAAGCTAATAGGTAACTGCAATACGAGATTCTTGCGCAAGACCAAGACCTAGATCGAGACTAAGTTTGCAGCACTCTTGACTCTTCTCGGTCTTGCATTTCGGCAACACAAGAAAAAAAATGTTGAAAGATTTGAGAGCAAAATCCTCCAGACGAAAACCGTAGAGATCTGGGGTCAAAGTACTAAAAATGAAAAAGTAAAACCAATAAAAAACTGCTCACAGAAACTGGTCAATCAATATCCCATGATGTAAAGGCACGGAGGTAACATGTGCGGGGCATGTAGCAATCCATCTGGAAGCCTCTACGTAACAATGAATGCTTCAATTGTTAGCAATTGATCAATTGTTGGCAAAGACCACGTGGAAGACCAAAAAGCAGATGGATATATAGAATTAAAAAAGATGCAACAAAGCTCAGGGCAGATAAATGGAAAGAAATAGCCCAAGACAGGCAGAGATGAAGCAGGCTTATTAAGGCGGCAAAAGATCTACATAGTCTTTGATGCTCACAGAAAAAAAAAAATCTGCTGTTCTGTGTATCTATCACAGATTCTGTTTGAAAAAAATTATTTAAAATATCCATACGTAAGCAGTGGGGTTGCATTTCAAATCCGTTTGGGAATCCCTTAAACACGATTTAGCGAGTTACCAATATCATGTTATACATTACTATACTATAACGGATTAATTAAAGAAAGGCCAAAAAACTAATCAACAAAAATGTGATAGCCCTACATGAAAATAACTGGGAAAAAATAGCTCAAGATAAACGGAGATATAGTAGGCTTGTTAGAGCGTTAAAAGATCTGCAAAGCTTATAAAGCAAAAAGAAAAAAAAATCATTAAAACAAATGTAACTTTTTACATATTATTTATTTATTATTAATAAGCATGTGTGTATTTAAGTAGTTATTTTGTTAGATTAGTTTGTTTTTGTTAAGTTTTGTATCTTTTAGTTTATATACTCATACTTTTACTATTATTATATTGCTGTTTATTTATTTTTATTTATTGTGCATAGTATGAATGAGCTACTCTTTAGCACTATTACTATTGTACTTAAATGTACTAGACTGAAACCACTCGACGTTTCCGATTACTTCAGCACTTAGTAGACAACGCTCTAAACTTCCAATTAATTACAAAAGACTCATGTACATGACTATAATAAGGCCTATTTGGATTTCGGAAAATCCTCAATGCACCCTACTTTGTTACAAATAAAACCATCCATAATGACCTTAATGTTTCTTTTGTTTCAGATCTGGTCTAATCAAGATACCTATCCTTCCATTCTAACCTTGCTTGCTCTTCAATTCCTGATAACCTTCCGAGGCGTCTGAAAAGAAGATGGCCCCGTGATCTCCTAATGTAGACACATCATTAGAGTGCTACCATTGGGTAGTTACTCAGCAAATTTATTTATTTAATATTGTTGTAAATATCATTAAGAAATAATAATAAAAAAAGTCCTTAACTGTGACGGATTGTAATATATCTCAATAAAGAAATTATTATTAAAAGAAAATATATATATTATTGTTGGTACCAACCAACAAATTTTGCCATCAGGTTGGACCAAATTGTTATTATTGTCAGATTGTAATATTTTTCAATAAATAAGTTTTAAAAAAACAACTCTAAACTCTAAAACTTTATCTGATCCTCATTCGAATTGTCAGACCGAATAATCTGTTCCGAAACTGCTGACAAATATTAATGCTTAGAGATGACAAGTACTCGAATGCTCTTTGGCCGCAGACCAGACCACGAAGAAGGAGTTAAGTGCGACGACAGCGAGGAAGTGGCCATGCCTCGCTTGAAGGGCCTCGAGATCGGAGCCGCTAATGAGGGAGATAGATAGGAAAACAAACACCCTCTCACGGATCTGTTTACAATTAGTGAGGTCCTAGCGGGTGTTTTTGTCGCTCCCCCCCATCACAAAACAACCCTAGGGCGCCAGATATGATTGGATCCAACGGTCCAGTGCTACCTCGATCTAATAGCTACCGCCATTACACTTAATACGCCTTTCTTTATCGCCGTCTAGACTCCGACTGGAGCCGATCTGATATTTCTGAAAGGAGGAAAATAGCGCAATTTTCTGTAATGAAGTAAGAGATTTTGAGAGTTAAATTGTATGAAATGCTCAATGGTCCCTAAACTCTTAGGATAATGCCTTGTTGATTGTATTGTTTTTGAACGTTTTACCTCTTGAACGTTTGTAAGTAGTCGCCGCCAATTTAGTTATTTTGCGTTTATCATAAAGATATGCTTTTATCGTTTTGTTATATTCTTTTCGATAGCATTTTTTTCCTCCCTCTTTTAATGAATCGATTATTTACTATTCAGGAGTGCCCACAAGTTTTTGAGAGCGCCACATTTCTAAATGTTATTAATTTTTAGAGGAAATGTTTGTGGGAATCAGACTTGTTTGGGATTTTAATTAAAATTAAAACAAAAGAAAAACTTTAAAATAAAAAAAAGGTGTGAATGTGTTTTATTTATTTTATTATCATTCAGTTTCAATCTATTACTTTATTTATTTTGTATATATGTATATTAATTCTCTTTATCTTAATTAGTTTATGTTTTTATTTCTCTCTCTCTCTCTCTCTATGCACACACACACACACACACACACACACACACACACACACACTACATCATATATATATATATATATATATATATATATATATATATATATATATATATATATATATATATATATATATATATATAATTACATTAGTTATATATAATTATTTTCCTTTCGTATGTACATATTGTGTGAATGAATATTGTAGCTCTAGTACCCGTATTTATTGGAATATAGCTACGTTAATTGAAACAATTTGTACCGACTGAAGGAGCTATTGTTGCACAAAACCAGTGTTGGTCTTGCACTTTTCAAGACCAATACCAAGACTGCCAAATTGTTGCAAGACAGGTAAAAAAAAAATTATGAATAAAAATTAAGTCAAAATAGCGACTAATACTAGACAATTTTAGTTACTTTATGTAAATAATGGGCAGAACCAATATACATTTGCATTTAACACTTCCAATTTATCATCTCCAGGTTTCCATATTCTGAAGAATAACAATAGTATCTCTACCTATAATATTTAGCTAGTACTTTAGTAGGAAAAAATATATTTTAAAACAAGATAATAATAAATTTCTAGCATGGGCATACGCAGAGGAGGACAGATGGGGCCTTGCCTCATCTAAATATTATTGATGTTACATGTTGGTTGTAATTGCCTAAAGTATTGTGCATTTAATATTCTCGAGAAACAAACCAATATTATATTTACTATCTTTTATACTAGCATTGATATTGATATCACATATAGATACATATTAATTATATAAGTGAGAGGGGTAATAATATTTTTTTTGGAGGGGGGAGCATGAGCTATCTTGCCTTGGGGGGATGGGCTTCCCTGGAAGTCACGCAAAACGGCCCAATTTTTTTTGTAGCCCATCTTTTCATATTACAATTCAAGTGGAAAGCAAATGGGTATTTATCGGGGGCCGAATAGGCTAAAGCGTGTGTAACAGCGCCGCTAGTTGCCTGGCAAACGGATAACAGAGATTTGAGTTGATATAAAAAGTAGGAGTTCGCGTCCCGGTGCCGGAGGGGATTTTAAATTTCCCCGCCCTCACCCCCCGACCCGGGAAAATCCCGTATAGCCTAAAAGGCGAGGTAGGGAAGAACAAAAAAAAAAAAAAAAAAAAAAAAAAATATGGGTATTTATTAATTTTTAGGATCTAATTAAATGTACAATGTTTACTGGGCGAACACTAGTTATTATTACTAGTTATCTTCCATTTTGCAATGTCGCATAACGCACCTTGCGTTACGTTGCCGATTTCAACATCCCCCTCCCCCCATTCGGCCTTTTTCCCAAGCGCGGTCAGATACGAAGCCGAAAGCTGTCACTGGAAATGAAACAAGGTTAACACAGATAAGTGAAAGATATAGATTAACAAAGCGGCGTGGTACTACCACGTGTTGAGCTCCATCCAGATAGCAGATAGTAATATAATCCTTCCGATATGGAATTGACTGACGGAGTCCAATAACAGTTGTATTTTCCCTTATCTCTCTGCAAACAGCCCTCTCTGTCCTCGCCATTTAATTAGGACTCACATCTGGCAGATTCCAGTTCAAGCGGCCTGTCATGGAAGCACTAGAGCTAATCCGCTTGTGTGTACTGGACAATTAATCCAGCCGAACCAATGGAGCAAGGAAACTATCATATCAAGTTGTTACGAAGTACTGCGTCATTTCATAGTGGACTTTTGTTGTTCACTACGTTTATGTATACAAATTATGACGAGTCGTTATCATTCCTCTCTTTGTTTATTATTTGGTAGTTCAGTGGTGTCGCTGAACATCCAGCGCTCCAGATACCAGATTAGAATCTCGGCTTAAGCCAGATGAATTTATTGTTTCAATGGTCGTGGATCGGCCATACGATAGGGAGACCATCCTGCGGCACACCCACTATCTATAAAGTTGTCACCCTTAATTAAATAATTGATTAAGGAGGAAAACTAATTGATTGAGCGTGTTCTCGGTCAAATCCTTGCTTGTTTATTTAATGAAATTTACAAATACAAACAGCAAATATGCACAAATTAGAAATATTGGCATGAACAGGCTTGAACAGATAATACCCAGTGGTAGCACTCCCTAAATAATTCTAGTTAAGAAGATCACGAAGCCGTCTCCTTTTCAGACGGCTAGGAGGATTATCAGGAATCGAGGAAGAAGCAAGGGTGGAAACAGATGGATTCGGATGGGACTGGAGTTTATCATGAAAGGATAGGTATCTGGCTCGGGCTAGATCAGCGACATATGGTACATTAAGGTCTTTATGAATGGTTTTATTTGTGACAAAGTATGGATCATTAAGGATTTTACGAAGGATTTTGGATTGTAAAGATTGGATATGGTAGGAATTCGATGGTTTGGTGAAGCCCCAAAGTTCAACTCCGTATGTCCATATAGGTCTCATTATAGTCATGTAGATAAGTCTTTTGTAATTAATTGAAAGTTTAGTGCGTTTGTCTAGTAAGTGTTGGAGCATTCGGAACACAACCGTTGACCAAGAAACATTACTATACCTAAATAGTACTGAACCCAAGGCTCTTCATGGGTTGTAGTACTACAGTTTATTTTTTAAAATTTCTTTTATAATATTAACCATCATTCCAATTGGTTGCACATTGTTCTGCCATCAAAAATGATCATGAAAACATGCGATGTTCGAGTAATTTTTTTTATGAGTTTAAGCTTAGACACTCGGCAGCCCAAGCTGCAAGAAACATTACCACGGCGTCCGGAGAAGATGTAACGAACAGACCATTCTTCTGTTATTTGAAAAAAAAATTGCATCCAAAAACATTATTGATTTCTTTGTGATGGTCAATGGAAGAAAAAACTTGTTTATCCTTTTTAACCAGAAGTGAAACCTTCACATTCACATCTTAGAGCATTGATTTTGACATAATGCATCAAAAACTTGTCAAAAAACAATCTGCATTGGTTAATCGGAAGGAAACCTATTCACTACAACGCCAGACCTCATGTTCCACCACAGATTGTAAAGAAACTAAAAAAAAAAAAAAAAACTTTTCATTCAGACTTAGTTAGGTTTCTCATATCTAAAAAAATACAGTAATATCTCTCTAGTAATAAGCTAATAGGTAACTGCAAGACTGTAACGAGAGTCTTGCGCAAGACTAAGACTTAGACCAAGACTGAGTTTGCAAGACCAAGACTCGTCACTGTCTCGCATTTGGGCAACACTAATTGTAATGGATGTATAAAATTTTAGGTTTTATTAAAAAATTTAACTTATACTGTATTGTTTGGTTGATTCCAAAAGTTATCTGGCATGACACTTACTGCTGTTACTTAGATTTCGTGTAATTTTCAGGAAATTTAAAGTAATTTTTACACTGAATTCGTAACAAAAATAACAAACGTCTTGTTTGTGATTATGTTTATTTCCATTGAAGTTTAATCAGCTAGTCGTGGTCTCGATTTTCTCCTTAAATATCAAAATTTTGTCAACTTCACTCATATTTTTATATTCCAGCTTAAGTATTTTTGTTCTGGCTGAAGAAAAGTATTGGTCTCGCTAATTTCAAACAAACAAAAAGTTGAATTTTTCCTATGGATTTTTCGTTCCATCCGTTTTACGAGTGAAAACATACCTATTAAGTATAATATCACTGCTACAAGCAAATGTATGTAAAAGTTTTCAATTTGTACTCTATTTTTGACATAATATAGTCTTCAATTGATTTAAGTCTACTACTATGAAAAATAGCAGAGGGCAATAAAATATAAAATTATACTGATAAATCATAAAGAAATAATTAGTTGGAGATTATAATGGAGATTATACCAATAAAACTGAATATGTTTTTCAATTTTAAAGTGTTGAATAGAACTTAACCAACGATACGGCCAATTATACAGACTACTGACCAGAAAATCTCAACTTTCAATTGACAACAAATTACTGATCTACAAGACAATCCTGAAACCCATTTGGACCTATGGACTTGAACTTTGGGGGACAGCAAAATTCTCTAACATCAAACGCATCCAATCCTTTCAATCCAAAGTCCTCCGAACAATAGTCGATGCTCCGTTCTATGTAACCAACAAAACCCTACATCATGACCTTAATATCCCATTTGTCCTTGACCTTATCCCTGAAAAATTTTCAAAATTCCATCAGAACCTTATCAATCATCCAAATCCCCTAGCCCAATCTCTATCTAGTTCCACTCATCCCTACAACCCTCCCCGAAGGTTGAAGCGGCAGTGGCCCAGAGATCTTTTATAGTATTTATTTTGGAGTTCTGGCAATGGCCAGATTCTCCACTCATGACATGAGTGTATGTGGCTAAGCGCTCTCGCTCAAACTCCACCGGCTTTAACACCGCTGAGGCGGTTGAGAGAGTCGCGCAGATTTGGGTTCCCCGCCTGATTGTATATATTGTATATAGCTATGACTGTATTTTTATGTTTTTAATTTACTTATACTTAGGTTATTTTTTTTTTATTGTATATAGTTTTTATTATTATTATTTAGTTATTATTTTACTTTTGTTAATTTTGTTTCTTTTTTTGTATACACGGTGTGAATGTGTTCATTTATCAATATAATTATTGCCCTTTGACAGAATATTATATGTCTAAATAAATAAAAAAAAAGAAAAAAAAAAAAAAGTGTTGAATAGAAAAAGATGACCCTAGAGATTCTAAATGTCTAACGGAGAAGCTTATTACGATAATAATTACGGTGGCAGAAGCCAAAATAGATAAACATTTCCTTAGCTATATCCATCACTATTGTGCTTACCCTAATTGTTAATTAATTAAATGAAGTGTTTTTTAGTTATCACTTCCTATTAAAAAAAAAAAAGTGACTTAAAAAAAAACAAAACACAAAACTTGAATTTCATATTTATTTTTGCGGAATATCGGATCATTGTTTATATAAACTTTTTCATAGCTCTAGAGATTAATTTAACCTAATTTAATATCTCACTCCATACAAAAATGACTATGATGTGAACTTAAGTATCATTATTTTCAAACTTTGGCGTGGTAGTTTTAAGGGAAGGCAACTGGGGGTAAAAATGAATCTTTTCGACTAAGGGACGGGCTAATATGGCCCCGAATTAAGCTTTGATAGACACAACTGACTCCTTTGTGAGTTAATAACCCATTTGCGAGGGGACTTACAATTGAATCTCCCTTTCATCTGGTTAATATGTCAGTTTGCAGGACGGTGAAGAGTAACCAGCTGCTCTTCCTAACCAACTTTAACCAGTTATACAACGGCCATTTGCTTTCCACTTAAGTTAAAGCGTACTACCATTTTTTTAATATCTTACATTACATCGTTAGGCATATAGTATGTTTCTTAGCGATTAAATTTTTTATTTTAAACATATTTCTTGAAATTTACAACTGTATTACTGTAATGTACAACATGAAGAGAAACTACCCGTTGGTAGCACTCCAATTATAGTTCAATATTAAAAGGTCCCGAGACCATCTTCTTTTAAGACGCCTCGAAGGGTTATCAGGAGTAGAAGAGAGAGCAAGGTTAGAAACAAGAGGGTTCGGATGGTTCAGGAGTTTATTATGGAAGGATAGGTACCTGGATTGAGCTAAATCGGAAACATATGGTGCATTAAGGTCGTTATAGATAGTTTTATTTGAGACAAAGTAAGGAGCATTGAGAATTTTACGAAGGGTTTTGGATTGTAAGGGTTAGATACGAGAGCAATTTGATAGTTTAGTAGAGTTCTGAAATCCACCACATCACCGATTTGAGTTCATCGTACGCTTACATCATATCTGCGATGTAATAGAAAATTGTTGCGTTGAAATGTCGGCAACAAAGTTTCAAAAATGAATGCTTCCTGATGATTCATCTCCTGTGATAAAGGAAAAAGGAGAGAAATAGGTAAATGGGAGAAAAGTGAGAAGAATATGGCCATAAAAGAAAATGTGATACGCGTGGTCCTATATCTAAACAAAGGACTTATTTTTAAGAGATTTACAGTTATGTCTTGGTGTCACTTCACGTGTCGACAAGCACGGCCTCTGTGATAATGTCTCTTCGTCTTATGGCGTCTTCCAGTTAAAAACAGCTAAGCAAAATGCTCTTCTACCATTAGAGCTTTCCAGAAGTGAAGCTTCCTGAGTAGTTATTCACAATTCTTAACACGATTATACGTCGCCTCCACAGCTTAGGATAATTGTACTGGAGAATGTACCTGTTCTTCTTCAGGTATTGATTCCTAGCACTTCAAAATTTATGAAGGTGCAGCGGATACCCTACTTTGCAAGTGTTAAAATCTGTTGTCGTAGGATGGTGCCCACCCTGAAGGGAGGTTAGCTCCATCTTTAAGTCTATTGGCGAGCTGTGTCCCTGTGTTGGGATCAGTACCTGTGTTCTTCAGGTATTGATCCCGAATCTTTCAAAGCTTATAGGAGGTCGGAAGGAAGAACCCTTTCAGACTACCTGGCTCCACAGGACAATTAGTTTTATTATGAATTGTGAAATAGTTTTACTATTTTAACTTACATATCCATATACATATATATATTTATATGTATGTGTATATATATGGAAAAATATGGCAATATCGTGCAAAAATGCGAATCATTGTTTTCAACGAAAAAATAAACATTATGAGGTCTCATCAGTCTCATTGTACACCCTTAATTTGAGATTTTTTGGGATATCAATACCTTTGAAAGGGATAAGAAAGCTCTGTTTGCGCTTGTTATAAGCTGGTCTATTTCTGACCGTTGCTCATTTATTGAGGTTATTCTGGAGCCGAGGTAATTGAATTTTTCTACTCTAGAGAATGATTTTCCTTCTGCACAGATCCTGTTATCGGAGGTGAAATTTTCGGCTTATCCTCAATTCTCTACAAAATGAAGAAAAAAAAAAATAGTGAAATTGAACCATTATTTACAAAGATACAGCCTATTGTTATTTATGTATTATTGCTTCTAATATTGATTTCAAAAAAGTGTTATGAAATATTAATTATCCTTTTTACACGTATGATTTTTTAAACCTACTTTCATAATTTCTGATATTAATGTATTAAAGAATAACTCTTGACTATTTTTATAGCCTTTTTCAGTTACCATTTGTGCACAACCTTATACCTGCGATAGAAAATCTTGATGACGCTGTTGTAGTGGATTCCGATTCATATAAAAATTATAATTTCCAGCCCTCTGCAGTTACAAATTGAGTGCACCTCCAGTTAAAAAGAATTAAAGAGATCAGCCTAGCAAAACTACGAATCGTACACTCAAGGCTAACGCATGAACAATTATTGACAAAGAGGACTTCCCCTGAGTTTCTTTCCTGCGTGGTAAATATCACAGTGATGCGCACACACCTGTACTGAGCATTGTTCCTCTATAAAGAACATCGAAATAAAGTGGAGTTGGAAAATATATTGCTGAAATTTTGAAAAAGAACACGGAGATGGCCAAAAATTGTTTTTATTTATTAAAAAAACACAACTATATAAATTCCTTTTTTTTTTGTAAATGCTAATGCTTTCTATCTTCAAGTTTACTGTTATTTTTTATATTGTGTAATATAAATATTGTGTAAGAGCTAAAATGACCTGTAAGTGGTTGGAAAGTCCCCATCGCTACAACAAATAACCAAGTTTCACAAAATGGTATCCAAAAATGAATCTCGACATTCCCACTCTGGTAAGTATGCGGCGGCAATACCAAGGTAGTCAGCCTTCATGAGTTCATCTAGCCGCTTTCCGGACTAGTTCCTCACCAATATCAGCTCATGAATATTAAAAGTACTTTATTTTACATGGGCATAACAAGTTTAATCAAAATCATTAGAGCCAAAACGTTAGAAAATTGTAAAAAAAACAAAAAAAAAAAACAAGGAAGGTGTCTGCTTTAGACCACACGATTTAAGTGAAAACATCAACAAGGCGAAATTAGCAATATGAAATATAAATTATAAATAATAGCTAATTATAAAAAGGATGAAATGCTGAACGTTTGCCTCGCATACAGTTTGCAGGTCCATATCTTCAATAAAACTCGTTATAATTTGGTTTTCGATACTATACCCTACATTACATCAGGCGCTCCAATACCCTCCTGATCTTTAAATCCCGCCTATTCATTCACCGCTTATCCCTTCAGTTCACATAAAATTGTAAATATGTATATAAATAATTAGTTTGTTTTAAACTCTTTATTTCATTTACAATATTTCTTAATTCTTCTTCAGTGCATACTATGTATTTTCAAGTTTATTTATTATCAGCAAATTTTACACCAATTTTTAATTTTTTCAACTTAATGATTACACATAACAATTACGATGTTTCGGCTAGTCGAGCCATTTTCAAGTATAAAAATTTGGTTTTATTAAATGAATGACACATGAACAAGGTAATTTTAACTTATTTGAATCATTTAATAAGAAAAAATTGAGTAATAATAATGTTGTAAAATAATTAGAGGTGGACATGACATGAATAATAAATTCTTATCATGAGTAGACGCATAGAATTCGCATAAAGAAAAAGGACAAGTACATGATGGATATTTTAGGTATATGTAAAATATAAAATGAATCTTTATATTTTGAAATATGTAAAATTAATATATGATTATAACGTTAAAAAAAATTTTTATACTTGAAAATGGCTCGACGAGCCGAAACGTCGTAATTGTGATGTGTAATCATTAAGTTGACAAAATTAAAAAATTGGTGTAAAATTGGCTGATAATAAATTAACTTGAAAAAACTTTATTTCATTTTTTTTTCGCAATGACGATTGAAGGTAAATAATATTCTTTTCTTTTATTTATTTTATATATTTAAATCAATTTATTTTGTAATTTTTAAATGGCTCCTGAAGACGATACCTCGAATAAATAATACAGGATGTAAAAACTGTGTACCTTTGGCTTAATAATTTATGAAAACTTTTAAAAAATGGCACTGAATCTAAAAGATATGACTAGAGTATTACTATAATATGTGCCTTGTATATATTACTCCTTAGTGTAAACCCCTTTTTATAAAATTATTTACATCCACCCCAAACTTCGTGAATGACTTCATTATGTCTTAACCTACAAATTTTTGTTCGCAAAACATTTGTAGGTTACTGTAAGATGTAATCATTCACGAAGTTTTAGAAGGTTGTTTATAATTTTATAAAAAGGGAAGGGGTCTGTACGACAGCTTATTGTAAGGCCGGATTGCGAACTATCTATAAAATTCCTATTCCATTATATATTCATTACAAAATTTATGATTATAAGGATACTGGAAATCGAAAAAAGTTTCTTCCTTCCTTATCTATTGTAAAGGATGCCTTACTTTTTTTACTCTATTGTGAAGTGAACATGTGTGGAAATTGTAAAATGTGCACTTATAAATAAGTGAGTCAAATTCATTGTGAACTCACTCCATCCATATTAAATTTCCCATTATCCCTCACCCTATATCACTTAAGTCTACCGTTACCTCTGGGCTCCTTCCTTTGGCCAGAAGCGTTTCACACTTATGAAGTAGGGCATTGGCTCGACCTCCATAAATGTCAAAGGATTAGGAATCATTACCTGAAGAAGAACAGGTACTTCCTCCGGTAGACTTAGGGCAGTTACACTAAGCTGTAAAGGCGACTTATGATTGTGTTGAGACTTGGGAATACCTGAAAAAGGAACGAAACGGATGGTACAGTTACCTTTACGACAGCCGGGGATGGCAACAGCTTCTTGTTAACAGATCTACCCGGAAAGCCTCTAGACTGCTCGAACAATAGGAGAGCAAGTGTTAGGGGCTAAGCAGCTTGAAACTAGAAGACCCTACAAGACGAACAAAAATTAATATAGACGTCGATGCTCTTTAGGTGGCACCAAGAAATAACGCTACCACCTGTCCTGGTATAGAACAAGAAGAAAAAGTCTTTTTCTTAGGATTAGAGATTAGAATCCTCGAATCGAAGAGAGAGGAGAGAATATGAGGAGTGGGCAGATGTGTAAGGGAAAAGAGGGAAGAGAAAGGGTATAGAATGATAATAAATGAATGAAAGAAATAATAAAAATAAACAAAAGAAAAAAAGGAAAAAAATATACAAAAAAAAAATACATATTTTATATATATATATATATATATATATATATATATATATATATATATATAATATTGTATACTATGCTCATACATATTGTTAATAATATATAATTGTATATTATTTTTAAAAATTGTCTGTAGTGATATATAAGTATGCTGTGTTGTTAGCAACCCAATGTAATTAGGTAGCACCATTTAATGATTATAAAAAATTACAAGACAATACAAAATAATATTTTTGGATTTAAAACCGAATGGTCTGTTGACCGTCAGAGGAGTCTGTGTTTTACAACAAAATTATATTTCAATCTATTTATATACAACTAATTAATAAGAAAATAAGAACAATTATATTTACAATGTAAAAGTTATATAAATATTTTAATTACAAAAAGAGTGGTACAAAATTCTCTAATTTATTAATTGTTAAATTCTTTAGTGGACATTATTCTATAGGAGAAAGCAGACTTGCAGTAATATTACCAATGCTATCCAATTGTTTCCAATTTAATCCAATTGATTAATAAATCAATTACTTGATCCCGAGATAAATTTCTAGATTTTAACCATTTAATTCTAAATTCGGAGAGTAGTCGTAAACAAATGATTTCCTGTTCTACAGTTTCCTTTAATAATACTCCACTTATCCCTGTTGAGCAAATCGGCTACCTAGGACTCTACCTAGACAAACGTCTAACTTGGAATCCTCATACCAGGCTGAAGCGACAAGAAACTATTCGACATTTCCGATTACTTCGGCACTTACTAGACAAACGCTCTAAACTTCCAATTAATTACAAAAGACTCATATACATGATAATAAGGCCTTTATGGACATTAGTGTTGCCCAAACGCAAGACCAAGACGAGGCCGAGGCGGTCTTGGTCTTGGTCTTAGTCTTGCCCAAGAGTCCTTTGTTCTTGCAGCTTATTGCTATTTATTTAATATGCTACTTTAAATCTTAGAAAACACTACAAAATAAGTACATTTAGATGTTTTATTGACAAAAATATAGTTAAGTACGCCTAAATCAATAAAATTGAGAATAAAGGAAAGATAATGATAACCCTCCTCCATCCCTCCGATTATATGGAATGAAAGAGTTGTAGAGTAAAGACAATTTATATATTGTTCCCAATGATTTTAATTAAAAATCTATTGTTTCCACTTACAAGACTTTCCTATATATTTAAAAAAAAAAATTCAACTTTAAATGTGTCTATTAGAAAAAAAAACAATTGAAATAGATTCGTTTTCCTAAAAACCGATCAGTGAAATCATTAGGTACGATTCCTTGGATGAAACAAGCAATGTAAACGGACAAGTGAACCACCATCAAAATCAACGTATCAAAACAATATTTGCTAACAGCTAAAATTGGATTTTTATGTCAACAGTTTTGTAAGAAATTTAATGACCTTCCCTCCATTTAATGAACCCGAGTTAGCTCCCAAAAACAATTTTCTTTTCTTTATAACTTTTTTTCTTGAATTATATCGATAATTCACTAAAAATAGGAAAATTTAAAAGACTTTAAGTAGAAAATTAGAATAAATTTTAATTGAAATTGTTAGAGTCGTATATTATTAATTTGAAACTTTATAAAGCATAAATACATATGTTTATATCAATTGATTCATGTTTTTAGCACATATGTTAGATTCGCACATAAAATTCGTGGTCCTCAATGTACCATATGTGGCTGATTTAGCCCGAGCCAGATATCTATCCTTTCATGGAAAACTCCAGTCTCATTCGAATCCACTTGTTTCCAGCCTTACTTCTCCCTCGATTCCTGATAATCCTCCTAGGCGTCTGAAAAGAAGATGGTCTCGTGATCTTCTTACCTAGAATTATTTAGGGAGTGCTACCACCGGGTGGTATCTTTTCAAGGCATGTCGTTGTTTATAATTTTTGCACATTTACTGGTTGTATTTGAATGCAGTTGTAAGTTTCATTAAATAAACATAAAAAATATAAATAAAATATTTGAAAAATAATATAAATAAATGCTTCAAATATATATATTTTTATATATCTTATTCTTTTTTATTAGGAAGCTTACGTTTATAATTTTTTCATATTTTAGGCAATAAAACTTCCAATTTTCTTCATATTTTTTTATTTATGCTTGTTGTCTCTTACGTTTCGGGACAATTTTTCCATCATCAGAGTAATATTTTTATTTTTACTGAAATTATGCACATTTTCTATATTAACTTTTATTTAACAATATCATTCCAATTTATCTATTTTACAATTATTTACCATTCTTTTTTTTTTTTTGATGTGGCACCATTTGTCAAAAATTAAATATTTGTCACATTTTTTAAAAATTATTTGGTGTTACACATATTCATTGATACACTAATCAACATCTGGCTATTTTTAGTTTTATTTCTGTACTTTGTACCCATCCTCTTATTTCTTATTATGGTTGTTTGTTGTGTTTTTTTTTGGCTATTGTTGTTTTTGTTTTTTTGAATTTTAATATTGGATATTATGTCCATAATAGTGTGTACCTAAATGTTTTGTATCTGTTTTATAGTTTACTGTTCTATTATTGTTTCCTGTTATATGTATAGCTTCCAGCAGTTTCCTATTATTTGTTTTAGGTTCTATTGCCAGTATTTCTGGGTTTTTGAAGTCAAAAGTGTGTAATGATTTAATACTGTGGTTTGCTAGGGCTGTTATGTTAATATTTTTACTATTTTTGCAGTTTGATGTATGTTGTGCTATTCTGGTTTTAGGTTTTTTTTTTTAAGTTTCACCTATATATATTTGTTGGCAATGTTGGCAGTCTAACTTATAAAAAACATTTTTCTTGTCCAGTTGTTCTATCTTGTCTTTTGTGTTTGTCAACAAATGGTGTCACATAAAAAAAAAACAAGAATTGTAAATAATTGTAAAATAGATAAATTGGAATGATATTGTTAAATAAAAGTTAATATAGAAAATGTGCATAATTTCAGTAAAAATAAAAATATTACTCTGATGATGGGAAAATTGTCCCGAAACGTAAGAGACAACAAGCATAAATAAAAAAATATGAAGAAAATTGGAAGTTTTATTGTCTAAAATATGAAATATTTGTATTTAAAAATTCCTTTCTGTGCCGTTTATACTTTCCAGGAACTCGTTGCTCAAAAAATTGAGTGAAGGGATGAACTAAAAAATTCTAAACTGTTAGTTATAGCGACACCGGTGAGTGCAATCTAGACTCAAAATCCTTTCTTGTTTATTTAGGCTCGCTGATGAAATGTTTCTACTAATAAATTAGACAGGCATCTGGTTATGAGGAATCATTGCTTCCAGATCCCTGACTCGGTAACCAACATTCCGTATATTTTTGTTGCCTTCGAGAGTGACGTTTTTTCGCCCGGGGTGGAACGGTTTAGCGCGCGCACGATGTTATGGGGCGAGCCGTCGTAGATTAGTGAAGTTTACGAGGCCACGTGTCTGTGGGGACACCAGGGGATCTTCAGACCTGTCATTTTGTGATCTTCACACCTACGTCGTGGCTCTTTAAGCGTCGATTTATAGTGTTGCTGGTTAGATAAGTTTTGATTCAACGATAAATGTTGTTTCCAAATACCGCTTATAAATATAGATATAAATTTAAAAAAAAAAGAAATATTAGCACATTTCCACGTGTATAATTTAACAATATGTAATCATATATAGACCGGACATTAAACACAAAAAACGCTGCTAATAATGGTTTATTATTTCCAAAACAATTATACATCTAAAGTAACATTACCTTCCTAGTTACAAAGAAAAATAAATAAAAGGTGATTCCAATTATTGATATACAATTTTTTTTAAATTAATCATTAGTAATATGCATAAAAAAAAATAAGCATTACTTCAGTAACACATTCAAAATTTAAAAACCAAAACAAAGGAAATAACATTTGCAATAGAACATATAAAAAAAACGCTGCAAATTATTTCACAATGGTTTATTATTTCCAAACAACTATACATCTAAAGTAACATTACCTTCCTAGTTACAAAGAAAAATAAATAAAAGGTGATTCCAATTATTGGACTAAACTTCTTTTTTTAATCATTAGTAATATATCAAAAAAAAAAAAAAAAAAATAGCATTACTTCAGTAATACATTCAAAATTTAAAAACCAAAACAAAGGATATAACACTTGGAGTAGAACATATGAAAAAAAACTGGAGACCATATCTTTGCTCCTAATTGTCCGATTTTAACGATTTTGTTTTTTGTTTTTTAGGGAAATTCCGCAAACTTTAAAAAAACCAAAAATATTTTTAAATCGCGATATCTCTACTAATAATGCTTTGATTTCGATGAAACTTCCATCATTTTTTAGGAAATATAAATAACTTTGAAACATCTTATCTCAAGATCGACAAAAAAGTGTATACTTTTTGAGTATTCGGAATTTAATTTTACCATCCCTCGTAACTTTTTTTCCAGCTTCTTTTCGTTGAAGTATGTTATATAGATAAATTTAAAGGGCGTCGAGAAAATGACTTTAGCGAAGTTTCATTGAAATCGGTACATTCGTTTAGGCGCTACAGTCTATAGCAACGCAGATTTTTCGGCCGCCATTTTGAAAGTAAAAGGCGGATAGTAATGTCGATGAAGGAGGATCATCCTCGGGTGACCTCTGATTTTATATCCGAATTTGAAAAAAAAATCGGTCCAGTAGTTTCGGGGAAAATAGGCGGACGGCGAACGGACAAAAAAAATTGTATTCGTTTTTCTGAACGTGAATCGTGAAACTTCAACTTTTGAGAGGGGTTAAGTTTTTGAATTTTTTGGTCGATCACAATGGTTCATTATTGGACATAATAAACCAAGAAAGTCAAATCTCAAAATAATTATTTTATTGAAGTGAAAACATCTTTAGGTGCGTGTGAAAACATCTTTTTTGTGAAGAGAGAATTAGATTGATCCGTCAAATTTCCGAAGTGCTCGGGTAAATTCGGCTAGAGTCGAATAATTGAAATGTTTTTACGTATGGATTAAAATATCTCAGCAACTAATAATCGGGACTGTATACTGACTGTATGCGAGGGAAATGTTTAGCATTTAATCTTCTTTATAATGAGTTATTATTTATAATTTATATTTCATATTACTAATCTCGCCTTGTTGATGTTTCCAATTATATCGTATAGTCTAAAACATACACCTTAGTTCTTTTTTGTATTGTATTTATGTTATTTGGAAGTAGAATCATTAAATTCTATTTAACATGAATACTTAATAATGATCCAACAATTGCATCCCAAACTCTTCAATCACACATCACAAACCTTGAAGAATGGTGTCAAAACTGGAGGATTAAAATCAATTCCAATAAATCCCATCAAATTACCTTTACCCTTCGTCGTAAAGCAATGAATTGCTGTCCTATAGTATCCTTTAATAACACTCCACTTATCCCTGTAGAACAAATCCGATACCTAGGACTCCAGCTGGACAAACGTCTCATTTGGAATCCTCATACAAGACTGAAACAACAAAAAACTGCTCGACGTTTCCGCTTACTCCAACACTTACTGGACACACACTCTAAACTTCCAATGAATTACAAACGACTCATATACATGACTATAATGAGACCTATTTGGACTTATGGAGTTGAGCTATGGGGCTCCACTAAACCATCAAATTTCTCTCGTATCCAATCTTTACAATCCAAAATCCTTCGTAAAATCCTCAATGCTCCTTACTTTGTCACAAATAAAATAATCCATAAAGACCTCAATGTTCCATATGTTTCCGATTTCGCCAAATCCAGATACCTATCCTTCCATAATAAACTTTATAACCATCCGAATCCTCTTGTTTCTAACCTTGCTTCCTCTTTCTTCGATTCCTGATAACCCTCCGAGGCATCTGAAAAGAAGATGGCCCCGTGATCTCCTCATGTAGACAAATTATTAGAGTGCTACAAATGGGTAGTTTCTCAACAAGCGTGTTTCATGTGATAATATTCCTATGTACACATTTACTTGATGTATTCATACTAATACAGTTGTAAATATCATAATAAAAGTTAAAAAAAAAACAAAAAAAAACATGAATACGTTCAAAATTTTTGTGAAAGGATGGAAGCACTTCAAGGAGCGTTAATTGTTACCTAAAGGTTACCGAAGTAGCGTCTTCGATTGGTCGTTCTGCGCAAGGCAGGCGCCATCTTAAATCTTATAATGACAAGCACAAAACATGAATTCAGACAATATTTGTCTTCAAAAGGTTACAACAGTTTAATGTGATTTTTCTAATCGCAGAGTCAATAATTGTTATTGAAAATTTCGAATTTCGGTAGCTTTAGTAAATAATATATTTTTAAAATTGCTGACGATATCGCTGTTATATAATTAATTACCTTCCTTCTAATGTTTGCCACTGAATCTTATCTGCTACTGAAGTTGCCTTTATCATTAAGATTGCGTAATTTTATATTGTTCTTTATAAAACCTGATAGTGTTATTTTCACAATGATACCTGCAAACTTGAATAACTAAAAATATTGTAGCAAACAAATAAACCTGAGTGACAAAAATAAATTGAAATTTTAAATGATATTTACTGAAAGCTGGTCTGTGTTACCTTGAGATAATTTAAAGTAACGAAGTTTTTGATCTATCAGTAGAAAAGACCAAAATCCCAATTTTTTTTTGTGTTAAAACAATTGGAATGTAGGTAAAAAGGTTACCGAAACAACAAAATATTGTCCATTGTACAAGAAGAAGAAACTCAAAACATAACATAGGTTATATAAATTTATATTATTTGTATTATTATTATCAATATATTTTTTAATTATCAGAAATTGATCTACGGAAAATAATATATAAATAGTTGGTTAAAATTCTCCAATCACTTATAAAGAAGGATGAAATCATGAACGAGGATCCTATTTGATAAAAGTTTAATCGATTTTATCTTCTGGTATATATACCATGATCTACATTTTTATATTAACTTGTTTGATAGATACGCAAGAAAAATTACTAAATTGCTTTTGAGAAGTTCTTTTTATATGTATCCATATGATTCGTGTGAAGAGATCAGATTTTGCTGTTTTGGGAACAACTTATATTCGAAACTGAAGCCACCTCACGCGTCCAAAAAACCTTCCTATTCTAGATAGATCGTAGTAAGATTAGTCTCATAGAAAATCGTTTTGACAAAGGTTAGTAAAATATAAGTCTACTACTTACAAAAATTAAGTAAAAGTATTCAGAATATAATAAATTTGTTGAGGAAAATAGCAAAAGAACTGACAAATATACTCAACAGTTAAAGATTTTTTTTTCTTTAAGTAAATTGTGAAGTTTGCATTTTTTTTTTTAATTTGTTGCCCACTTGACTATTTAAGAGAAATAAGCGAAGATGGTTTATAAAATATAAACAAGGGACACGAAAAACTATTTAACTATTTACTTTTAATGAAAATCAGGAATTTATAAAGGTTGTGAGGTCTAAGTAAACTAACTTATCCAGTAGTATGGTTAGTCTCCCCACTACTAACCATACGTTCCTATCGTGTAAGGTAGTGAATGAAGTACTGATGGAGGTGTCTGGCGGATTTCCGAACATCCGGAAATTAAAGGTTTATTGACGAGAAGTGGAGGGGAGACTGAGGTAAAAGTAGTGGGGAGACTGACCATAATACTAGATAGATTAGTTTACCTAGGCCTCACAACCATAATAAATTTCTGATTTTCATTAAAAAGTGAACAGTTAAATAATTTTTCATATCCCTTGTTTATATTTTATAAACCATCTCCAACTATTTCTTTTAAATAGTCAAGTGGGCAACAAATTAAAAAAAAAAAGGTGGAAACTTCACAATTTACTTATAGAAAAAAAATCTTTAACTGTTCTGTTTATTTGTAATTTTTCCATTTTTCTTAACGAATTGATTACTTTCGCAATACTTTTCCTAAATGTTTGTAAGTAGTTGACTTATATTTTTCTAACTTTGGTTTAAACGATTTTCAGGCAATAGGAAGTAATTATTATATCTCCATTTTTCTCTTGATATCCAATACTATAAAGGACAATGTCCAAATAAGCATATCTATGCTGTTTCTTTGTTTACAACTGAGCTAAATTGGCTTCAATAATGATAAGTAATGATTGAACGCGTAAGGGTCTTCATGATCAAAGCGATCCCTAGCAATCTTTGCCATTCTTGTGACGTTCATTCATGAATTACCGAGTAGGATCTCCTTCAGTCCCCCTTCCACTTCTCGTGAATGAACCTTCGAAAATCTGCCAGACACCTCCATTAGTATTTCATTCACTACCTTACGCGATAATTCGGAACGTCATTAGTGCCACGGAGTTCAATCCGAATGACGGTGTATGGTCCCCTATAGGATATATAGTTGAAAGGTCGCTAGTAGGACAGATGACGAGAAAGATAATAAAAGAAGTAATAGAAGGAGAGGACGTCCGAGAACAAGCTGGCTGAAAGATGTGGAGCTATATGCTGATGTGCTATGATGCGCAATATATAAGATGACCACTCTGGAAGGTAACATTATGTCCTGGTATCACAGCGTGGACACCTCTAGACCTCTTGTAGGTAGAGGTGGGCGTTCCTGCTACCTTTGAAAAACGTAAATGAACTGTTCCTTGACCAAAAACAACAATTCTTAAGAACTATTTAAAAAAAAAATAGTTCATAGAACAACGCAACTATTCATGGAGTAATAATACCTATTCGTTTAATAACAAGTCTAGAAATAAATGAACCGTTTTATCTATGATGTTTGGCATTGTTCCAGCTTGAAATTGATAATCTTTGAATTTATTGGTAATATTACATGAATGTTTAATCTTAAAAATTTCTTTTTAACTAATTAAAACTAAAAATTATTTTTTGCACATAGAAAATATTTTATTTTAATTATATTTTGACTTTCTTGTATGTTCGAAGTTTGATATTGTGCTGCTTGGTCATCTTGAGTCTTTTAACTGTAGTTTAAACAATTTTTTCAATTGTTTGCCTTTTTCAATTTGTATAGAACATAATAGTGATTAATTTTATTTATGCAATTAAATTTATTAATGTCAATATGTTCAATCATAAAAATTATTTTCGAATATTTAATAGTGGACCGTTGCATTATAAAGGAAGGAGATGGTCCGCGGTGGCGATCATAAATAGGCTAAATAGTGGTAAAACTATTTTATTAAAAGCCAACGTTTCGACCCGACTTTGCAGGTCTTCATCAGGGCTAGAACGGACAACATACAAACAGATAGAGAATTGTGTAAGTTACATAATATTTAGATAAAAAATTATAAACAATGTGAATAAGCTTATTAAAATATAAACAGAGTAAGCTAAGTAACAAGATCCTAAACGTTGGCTTTAAATAAAATAGTTTTACCAATACTTAGCCTATTTATGACCGCCACCCGGGACCATCTCCTTTCTTTAAAAATTATTTTCGTGACACTATTATAGATAAATACATCTAAAAACATAAAATAATTTTGGCTACAAATATGCTTAAGTTAATTTAGTAATGTAGTAACTATAATGAAAGTTTTTATATTTTTCTTGCCTTCATTAATAATGGGAGCTAAAAATTACATCCCTAAACTTAACAGTTGATCAGTAAAAAAAAAAAAAACATTGTTCTCTTCAATAATTCACTGTAGTCAATCATTAATCCACAATTATAAACACTATTATGTTCTATATAAATTGAAAAAGGCAAATAGTTGAAAACATTTTTGAACTACAGTTAAAAGACTTATAATGACCAAGCAGCGTAATTTCAAACTAAGAATAACACTTGATAAAGAAATATGGCAAAACATTTATGACGAATTTCTTTAAAAAAGAAAAAAATCCTAAGCTCAGCGCTGAGCTCATCGATAGCACCGGATCCATCTTTACGCTGGGCGAAAGGATGTCATCAATAAGCTCATCGTTGAGAGTTTTGGAACTTGTCCAAAATCACAACCACCAGATTAATACAAGAAAGTTAAAATATTATTATAATAAAAAGTGTTCTATGCACAAAAAATAATTTTCAATTTTAATTAGTTAAAAAGTAATTTTTAAGATTAAGCATTCGGTTAATATTAAAAATAAATTAAAAGGTTATCAATTTTAAGCTCGAACAATGCCAAATTTTATACATAAAACATTTCATTCATTTCCAGACTTGTCATTAAACGAATTGAATCCGTTTTAAAACGAGTAAGACTGGTATCAAACAAATAGGTCTTACACCATGAATCGTTACGTTGTTCTATGAACTATTTTTTTTTCAATAGTTCTTAAGAACTGTTGTTTTTTGTCAACGAACAGTTCATTTACGTTTTTCAAAAGTAGCAGAAACGCCCACCTCTATCGACTAATGGCAAATGGATGAACTAAAGAAAAACAACTATTGTTATCCGTTTGGAAGAACAGTTCATTCGTTTGAGATCAAAAACTGTTCTTTTTAAACGTTTGACGTTTGACGTCTCCTATGTGGAGTAGGATTTAGATGAACAAGGAGTTAGTGCATGGAGTGTTAAGGAACTGGATCAAAACGGCTGGATACAGATTGTGCGGAGTGGGGGGGGGGCAAAGTATTGTGAAAAAGCTCCCACCTCTGTCCCATGCCGCCTCTCGTCCAAACTCATGAAATTTCCAAAAAACATTTTAGGAATTTATTACAGTAGCCCTTTTATTGCTTTATTGCCGTCAGGTAAACTCCGACCCACCCCAATTTCACAGTCTAGACTTTTACGATTTTTCGGAAGCTATGGTAGCCGTCGGAATGGTTTCACTGACCGCCTTCCTCCGACCCATGGCCTACCTAGCTTCTGCTGAGTCGATGAAGAAGGGGAAGTGAAGGCTTGTTGACAGAAGTGACAAAGGGTGAAAGGGTCTGAGGGTTCGGTTTTCATACGTACCATGAAAATTGAAGATAATTAGTAATTTTTGAGGAAGGGAATTCTACCGAATACTGTGAGTGGACGCGAAATTTGATGCTCTACAACTTTTTTTCTATGAGTTTTTCCTTTCAGGGAACTCATTTCCAAGTTACAGGGCCATTTATAGTAATCTGTCTTAGTTTTTGACAAAACTAAAAAAAAAAAAATCCACCCACGTTAGTTTCTCTCTTAGGAAAGTCTCATGTCCACCCATAACGAGTGCCTTCAAAGAACTATGTACGGTACCTTGGACTCAACTTAGACAAAAGACTTACTTGGAACATGTATACGAAATTAAAAAGACAAGAACTTACTAGACGATATGGCCAACATTCACATCTTCTGGACTACAGATCTTCACTTAACTTACGAAACAAGCGAATTATCTACAACACCTTACTGAGACCAATATGGACATATGCAGCAGAACTTGGTACATTTCAAACACTACTATACATAACGACTTATATCACCCCAACAGTAAAATCCTACTTCCACGACAAATACACTACATTTCATTCTTCAACCCAAAATCACTCCAATCCTCTGGTTCTTTCTATCTCCTGCTCCCTGTTATCTGAGCAACGAAGATTAAGAAGAAAATGGCCAAGAGACCTACTACATCAATAAAAACATCAACATAAAAAAAATCAAGCAATTACACCAAGACAATAAAAACACAACAAATTTGCTAGATGCGCGGCTCCGCAGGTGCAAATTGCATAAAATAAAATATAAATAATAAATAAATAAGTTTTTGACAAATTTGATAAAAATCAGCGTTGGTTGACCATGTTTTTAAACCTTACTGCGTAACGAAATTATAATATTTATACACTCGCTCGACGCAAAATTTAACTTTCTTTAATTTATTAAAGAATAAATTTTTCGCTTTGATGCATCGTTTAGGAGTTGAAAAAAGGAGGAGGTAAAAAAACAAAAAAATCTGACTTTTTTGGCTATAAATTTTTCCCTTGGTGACCCGTGTTAGAAATTTTGTTTTTTACATGTCTAAACCCATAACAAGTAAAAAAATAAAAACTTTTCTTACATTTTTCTCAATGGATTTCCCGTTTCGATTCTCAAATTACTCGCCTAATATTCTCTAAATCAGCCGCCATTTTTTAAAGCGGCGGCTCTGGAACGGCAGATAAGGTTCTTTTTACTCAGAATAACATACACTTTCGTAATTTACAATCAAGCCCCCGGCTTACTAGTACCGTACTGTTGAGCATACAGTTTAGATAAAACAATTGTAATTAATAATAGAAATCGTATAAATTCTAAATAAATTTTTATTGTAAGAACATGCATAAATTAATGCGCAAAAATTTAAAGGAAATGGTGACGATGAATATAATTATCTGTGACAATTGGTGTACTACAATTAGTTGTTCATGAAATTATATATTGAAATACATTAAAGTACATAAAAAAAACGTTTTTGATACGTTCTCACTCGTTATATGACTAGATAATAAGCGACCAGAGCTATAAAGTATCTTTGTTTAATTATTATTTGTAGATGACTTGATAATGAGCTAATTAGCTCGAAAGTAAAATAAACAAACAATTGAAACTACAATGACTTATATATTCCTTGACGATAACAATTCTATGAAATTTCAAAGTTGTTATAACTTGAAATGCTTGATTTTAACTTGAATGTTTCATCATAAAGCATAATTAAATGAAAATTAAAGGATTACTATTATACCCTGAAAGAGCTCATGCGCGGGATTTCTTCATTTATCCAATACTTTCGAATTATAGGGGATAGTGGAGAAACATTTTTAATTAATAAGTATCAGCAACTTTTAATTATTTCAATGACTTTATTGTAATTGTAAGTTTTTTAAATATACAGGGTGTCTCAGTTCTTATTAGCCATTCTCTGAGGAGTAATTCTAGACAAAATTTCCAACTAAAAAGTTTATTTGATACATGAGCGGATCTCGAACAGAAAATGAGTTGAGACCAATTTTGTGTTGTTTTTTTTTTTTTTTAGAATAGAATGGAATAGAAAAATGAACTTTATTCTGGAACTCAGTCCCCTTAGAATAACAATGATGAATAAATACAAAAGAAAATATAAATCTGGCCAAAAATTAAATTATAAAAATTGTAACGTTATATATATTATTTAAAAAACAGTATGTAACCACTAAAAAATAAACCAACAAAAAAATATACGAACATAAAATCTTCTCAAAATTAATTATTATTATGATGGAAGAAAAAAAAAAAACATATTTATGTATACATATCTACACAATTTATAAACAATAGGCTAACTAATAAAAAATTATGGTTGTCATGGTTTTCATTGAACTAGAAGGAATTGCTCAAAAACTGTTCAAGCTAATTAAATTCTAAGTACACTAACTAAGTAAAACTTTTTGGTTGAGAAAATAGTGATTAAATTTTAGTAAAAATAATGATAAAAGGGACTTTTTTTTTTAGATCTTGTTTAGAATCCCCCAGAATTTGATCATTAAAATATAAAATTTTATTGAAATAACAAAGGTTATGAGATGTCTTGAAGTTTTGGCCTGCCCTTGAAAACGATCTACGTAAATAGAGACCAGACGAGTTTCAGGTAGATGGACAATTACTTTGGGATGGTTCAATTGGTATTAAACGGTTTTCAGTTTCTTTGGCAATTTGTGGTACCTACGATCTGTCTAGAGCTTCATTTTATCAAAGGACAATGTTAGCGTATTAAAATATAAATTTAAATTTATTCAAGACTATTTATTTCTTTAAAAAAATAATTTCTTTTCACTAGTATGCCAGACAATATTACACTTCAATTTCGCATTGCCACTGTGCTAAACCAACACTAAGACTGGTAAAAAAAAAGCAAGTGGACACACCAGATTTTTAATTTAAATAATTGGTGACATTGTATATATTGTCTTTACAACTCTTCCATCCCAAGGGCCTATCAGTATATTTCTTGACAATGCCCTTAATATATTGTCAAGTTAATTTTAATAATTTGGTTGGACTTTATTATGTTTATTTTAATAAAACTGTAGGAAACATAATAGTTTTGTAAATAATATTTTTTTTAGTTCTGGAACAGAAATATAGCAAGCACTTTCCGCTTTCTTAATTTCCAACTATTTAAATTAAACTTGTATTAAAATGCTAAATAAAATGTGTTAGGGCGGTCCCTCCACGCCCATTGGTATAATAAAAGGCCTCTGGCCACTGATGCAAAGAATGCATACAGCATGCATACCACTCTTACCTTAAAATGCCCTTGGGCAATAAAAGGAAATTGTAAATTTATGTATACATACATTTATATATACGTTGTATTTTGTAATCAAGAAATTCCTGGGTGATAGGAGAAAAAAAATAATAAATAAGTTAAAAAAAAAATGAGATTATAAGCAAAATTTTCCATTTTGATATATTTCACTTTTTTTAAGTATGACCGGGAAAATATTTTTCGAAAGTTTTTTTTTTTGCTTGACTTTACATAAACATGTGCCCTCCTCTAGAAGAGAAAAGATATCTATAAGGATACTCTTCAAAGAGGCGGGACTAGGAGGTCGCCTAAAGCGATGCAAATCCCAATTGGCCGGTAAAATATACATGGAGGCAGCTCTGATTGGATTAGGCGCACAAAGGGGCGGCGGGATTAAATAAAGCCACGCCCCCCAAAGCAGGGATCTAAAGTGGTTAGCTTTTTCCCTCGGCCGGAGGCATCAGGGGGTGAGATGCTATCAGCTGGTTCCTCCCATCCCTGCAGAGATTGTTCCTTGGGGGGAACGATGGGAAGGGAGGGAGTGAACCGCTACTGGCAACGCCCAAGGGTGGAAATTCCGAATTTAGAGAGATCTGGAAAAAAGGTGTCAATGGGATGATAACATTTTATACCAAAAAATGTTATAAGATGGAAATCTTAAAATTGTATATTAGCCTGTAACCTAGTTATCATTTTCCTCCATAATGTTGAGAACAGTTCATCTCCAGTATGTTTTGCAGTTTTGTATTATTATTTAGTTAGGTTCCCCTAAATAAAAAAATACTGTAATATCTCTATAATAATAGTCTGATAGGTAACTGCAAGGCTGTTGCGGAACTCTTGCGCATGACCAAGACTGAGTGCGTCAAGACTAAGACTCGTCTTAGTCTCGTATTTATGTAAAACTATCACCAATGGATTCTATTGATGAGTTTATTAACGGTATGATGGACTTCCCATGTCATCCATGAGCTCAGCGCTAAGCTTAGAAACTTGCACAATCTTAATAACTCATCCACATACTTGTGTTTGAGGACAAATGCTACTGTTTTGCAAGAAAGTAGACCCACTATAATATTCATCGTTGTCCACGTGACCATTATCATAATTATAAATTGATGCAATATATTCCATCTCTTTCGGGTAAGGATAAATCAATAAACCTTGAAAGGTTAATGAAACATATAGACGTTGTAGCAGTCTTAAAAAAAAAAAAAAAAGACAACCGGCATGTCTTATCTCTTGCCTTGCTAACATTGTATGCTCCATAAAAGATTATAGTTGCATACTAAATGTAGTAAAAAGATTATTTGAAATCCTCCCTAATTTTATGACTGCTCGAATCTAATCAAATCGGATCTTTTTTATATCTGTAAATTATCCTCTTATATTGATAAATGCATCGAATATTATCAATTAAGTGTCTAGCCAGATAAGAAAGGGATTATTTTAAATCGGGAGGAGGGGATGAAGAGATACATTTAATAAGACTTTGTGCTGAATATTCTCCAATTAATATTTATTTTGTAATTATTTTTTTGTCGTGTTTTTGAAGTGAAAGTTGGAGGGGAGCGGAACCAGAATCTGTACAATGCTTTCGGGGAAGATGATGTTGTGTAAGCAATGAAGTTGAGAAGCTTAATGTTTACAGAGCATATAACCAGGATGACAGATGGTACTGCTGGGGGATTGTCCAGTAAGTGGGCCGATCGGTCCTTTTTGCCAACCCCAAAGATGATACTACCAATGGTTGTCTACTGTACCTCCAAGTCTATCTCAAACCTTTTTTTTCTTCTAACGAAGTTCAAAGGGTTGTGCCATTCTATGGAGTGAGTTTGGCATACTTGTATTCTGTCTGCGCCAAGAAATCTGTATCTGAGTGACGCAAATCGGTCACATTCTGTTACGAAGTGGAGGGCTGTTTCAGATGTACTTCTGAAAAAATTGCAGAGTTCATCATCCACTATCCCACAGATCTTTAAATGTCTTTTAAGTTTGCAGTGGCCTGTTAGTCCTTCAATGATTGGATTTCTTCTCTAGTTAGGAACATCAGCCAATTTATTTTTTCAGGGAGAGGGAATCTTCATAAATTGTTTCGGTCGTCTAAGCATAGTGCATACCCTCCATTCAGGATACCAGATGGAGAAATATCTAAAGTATTGCTGACACAACCTTTCCATGGAACAAGAAGAAAAAGGCGACCAAAGCTCTGGTCGACCCCCTCTCCCCTAAGTGGTAAAATATAACCATGTTTAAAGAAAAAAAAAAATCTATAAAATTATTATTGTTCGTCTAATTAGATTTAATAGGACTTAAAGAATCATTTAAACACCATTTCATATAGGTAGATAGTTTATTTCTTTCTTCCAAAGTAATTATCCTAATATATACTTAATAAAAAAATATATTTCGGGCTGAAGCCCTCCCCCCCAAAAAAATTAAATCCTGGATCCGTTAGTGATCAGGGCAGAAACAACATTACATAAAACCAGAAATAAATAAAATCCATTTCTTTCCAGGTGATGCCTGATTCATCTGTATGTAAGAGAATAATGGCTTTACAGTTTGGATTATTAAAATCTATCTTCGCTGTTGTGTTTACGAAGGCAGGGCTCTAGGAGATCCCAGCGCCTCTCACTCAGCGACATTACTAGTATTAAGAACCAATGGAGGAGGAGCAGAGGAGCTTTTTAGATTCAAAGCTACTTTAATTTAATTTTTTTTTCATGCTAAAAGATAGGAGTGGGTAGGGGATCGATACCTTTCGAATTATTCACAAATAAAGTTTATTTTCTTTTTATACTCTCACATCAAGGAGAAGAAAATCTTCCAAACTTTGGTAAATAAGACATAAAAACAATATTATCTTTACGCCTTATGGCATCTATTTATAGTGATATCTATAAGGCCGAGTTACGCATTATTTTTGTTCCAGGTGTCTAAATACCATGTCCAATATTTCTCGATTTCAGCGTTTTGCAGGCAGAAATTGACAATAGTATATCTTCATTTTATACAACTTTAATGAGTGGAAAATTGAAGAAAGTTGTATAAAAAAAATATATATTGCCCCGTGTGAAGAGGATACTGTTCCCAGAAGCAGGTTGGGAGAAGGATTTGTGCCGGTCGTCCGTCAAAGCTGTCAGCGAGCAGTCCGTGACCAAACGAGAACAGTAAATAAACAAAAACCATATATTTTATGGTCGCCCGAGTACAGACGTCAAGTTCCAAATTCGAGCTATAAACTTGGACAGTTTTATTTAAAATAACTTTATGTACTTACTATACAGATTTTGCAATTGAGTCGTTTATTACCCAAGTGAACTCTAAACGATAATTATAGAATTTTTTTTTTCAAATATGTGGTGCGTGCTTAAGACCACATGACAGAACTGAAAACATCAACACGGCAAGTTTAATAATGTGAAATATAAATATATGAGTCCGTGGTACAGATCCCTTTTTAATTATTAACATCCGCCAGAAACTTCGTAAATAGTTTCATTTCATCGTAACCTATAACTATTTTATTTACGAAAACTCTTGGAATTGGAGCGTTTTCAATCTGGAGAGGAACAAACTTTCTCTATTTAATTATGTACTAAAAACTCAGGTAAATACCCATTTGCTTACTAGCTGGGTCGTAAGATAACCTAATCACAAAATCGATAAAAAATGTGCTCTACAAAAATATTGTGCCGTTTGGCGTGACCTATACCCCCAAATTTTCAAAATAACGATGTTATATAGGACAAAGGACCCACTATATTTCTGTTGGTCGCCTGTATTATAGATTTTGTGGTCAAATTATCTTACTACCCAAGTGGAAAGCAATTGAATATTTACGAGTTTTTAGTACCCAATTAATTAGACAAAGTTTTCCTCCCTCCAGATTGAAAACGTCGCAATTCCAAAACATTTCGCAAATAAAATAGTTGTAAGTTACCATGAGATGACTGTACCACGGACTATATGTATATTACTAAGAGGATGAAATGCTGAATCTAAAGTATACAGGTCCGATTTTTAGTTTTTGAGATATTTTAATCTAAATGCAAAAATTAATCGACTTGAGTCCCGACTTTAATCGACTTCAGCCGTATAGAAACACAGTATTTCTTATTTTTATGGTATAAAAGATATATAAATATTTATACCTTCGCTTACAATGAGACCTCGACTAGTATCAGACATTTATGCAGCATTGATAATTTTTACCTTTTCGATTCTAACTCGGCGTCGCTTTAAGATGAAATTTTGAATAATAGCTCATTACAAAGAGGAGGAAATGCTTAACATTTCATTTACGCTTCCTTTAATTGAACATTTCATTACGCTTACAGTATGAAGGTCTGATTTTTAGTTTCTGAGATATTTTAACTCAAATGCAAAAATTAGACGACTGATTTTACCCGAATACGTAGTCAAGCTTGACTACAGAAAGTTTTCGCTTTAAAAAGTGGACTGAAAATAAGTATATTTCCGGTACCGGACTTTTTTTTCAGGGATTGTAAACATTAAAAGCATTTTTAACCTTATTGTTCAAATGAAAATAAGAAATAAATTAATTTTATTGTACTGTTATTATAAAAAATGGTATTTTCAACAAATGTTAATTTTTTATAATATAATTTTTATAAATTTCCGTGAATAATACACTATTTTTTCCCTGATTCAAACTCTTATTTTGTTTAAAAAACGGCCTTAGATATAATTATACCTCAATCAATCAAGGGACCCTATATAATTATAAATTGTTATAAGTATAATAAGAAAAGAGCAGTAAAAGCGTTTTTCAAGGATGTTGCATCCCACCAACCTCATTCAATATAGTCATTGATGCATGATTAATTTTTTTTTTCAATATTAAATTATATGTTAAACATGTTAGCGAATTTGTGTTGTATATTCAAAATGTTGGATTGCGATTTAAATTTAATAATTTTAAATTTCAGCTAATAGCTAATATATGATTTTTAATACGGGACTTGAGAGCTGCCCAAAAATAAATAATATATATATATATATATATATATATATATATATATATTATTTAATGTATGTAATCCAGATGTAATCTTTTAATTTTGTTATTCTCAAGGAACTGTGTCCCAGAATAAAGTTATTTTCTATCTATCTATCAATTTAAAAAGCAAATAAGGTTACCAGTTACAATTACAGGTAATATATATTACAATAATTAAGCGTGGAAGGGTATATTATTTAACAATAAATTGAAAAAAAAGTCAAAATTTTATTTGATGTGTCAATAAAATAAATATTACTTTTTTGGGGCGGGTAGGAAAAGAATTTTTTTTTCACTTTGTTATTAAGACGTATATATATATATATTAAAGAAAGGTAGAATGATCATAACAAAAACGTCATAATAACAAAGTGAAAAAAAAATTCTTTTCCTCCCCGCCCCAAAAAAGTAATATTTATTTTATTGACACATCAAATAAAATTTTGACTTTTTTTTCAATTTATTGTAAAATAATATACCCTTCCACGCTTAATTATTGTAATATATATTACCTGTAATTGTAACTGATAACCTTACTTGTTTTTAAATTGATAGATAGATAGAAAATAACTTTATTCTGGGACACAGTTCCTTGAGAATAACAAAATTAAAAGATTACATCCGGCCAAAATAAAATCAATCAAAAAAGAAATAATCTAAAGAAAATATAAGTTAAACGTTCTATATACAAAACAAACGAAACTGTATACAAAAAAATTAACACTATGCCAAGACATTTAAAGCTATACTGATACACTTTTAAGAAAACAATAAAGAATTAAAAAATAAAAGTATATTAAATTCTTTATTAAAATAAGCTTTGTGTTTCTGTTGAGAAAACAGAAAGCTTAATCTGACAATATAAAGTGCCTAATTAATATATAAATACGTTATCATTTAGCATTGATATTTGACAATGAATGGCATGAAATAAATGTATGTTGTCGAATGGTTAGCAACTATCTGACTGTTTTTGGGATAGAAATTGGAATAGGAGGGTTTTGAATGTGGATATGGATGGGGAATGTCGAATTTTGATAGGGAGGGAATTCCAGAAATTGACAGAGGGAACAATAAAGGAGTTTTGGAATGCGGCAGATCTGTGAGAAGGTATGTAAAGGTTAGAAGGTCGAGATCTTGTGGACAGGGAATGGACTGAGGTTGTAGGCTTAAGAAGGACAATGGTTGTTGATGATTTGGTAGAGGAACGTACCTAGGAAATATTGTCTTCGGAAAGAGGGGAAAAACCACTTTAACCAGCGTAGTGGTGAGTCAATATAAGTGTAAAAAGATATTTAGAATAAAGGTCAAAATGGAAAATATAGATAATTATGCATACCATATAAACAAGCAAAATAAAATACAACTATCAAAGTTAATGATAAAAATAAAATATTTTTATAATAGTATAGAATACAAATATTACATTGAAATTAAGGATGGTTGGGATGATCATTTTAAATAAAATAGTCAAAATAAATGATTGTATTTATTTTCACATTCGCCAAGGTTTCGGTCCGAATTTCAGGCCTTCATCAGGGCTAAGAAAAGAACCAGATAACAATAGATATAAGAAACATATTATATATGTAAAAATATTACATTATTTAACTTTTTATTCTCTTATACGTAGTCACTATTTTTTATATACTTTGCAATATATTAATATCTATTATTTTCTTATATAACTTCATATTTCTTTTCTCTGTTTTAAACTTTATTCAAAGATTACCATTTTTAATTGGTCCGTGCTTTGTTGCCGTTATTATTATTTATTTCTTAGTTCTCTGTTACTTTTATTACTCTACCTACTTTATTTTACTTTAATGTTCACTTTATTGTTATGTGGTTCTTTTCTTATCCCTGATAAAGGCTTGAACTTCGGACCGAAACGTAGGCGAATGTAAAAATAAATATAATTACTTATTTTTACTATTTTATTTTTACTGATCACTCCAACCATCCTTCTCTTTGATTGATCACTACAGTCAACCATCAACCCACAATTTAAAAATTATGTTATTACATTCACACCTAAATAAAATCACATTAATACTCTTTAAATATATATATATATATATATATATATATATATATATATATATATATATATATATATATATATATATATTAATAGAAAAAAATATTTATTTTAAAAAATAATAATAAAAAATAAAGGTTTAATTCTCTCCTTTTATAAATTATATTCGTTTATTTTATTATAACAGGATTTAAAATGTAATGTCATTTTAGAGTTGTGATCAATCTGATATGGTTCTCAAATATTTTTATTGATAGCGGATAAATATCAAAGAAGTTATTAGAGTTGTAATTGCCAAATAATCTTCAAAGTATTAGCAATCAATTTTCCTTTTTCTTTTTTTTTTTTTCTTTCTTTCTTCAAGGCACTGCAAGGAATAATTGGAAGTTTATACAGCGTTACCGAGACGCCATTATGCTCTGGCCTTATAACCGCCTTATCTAGAACAAACAATAATGAAAGAAGCTCCTTGAATTTTTTTTTTCTTTTTTTAAACATCTGATTTATGCAGTTCTATGAAAGTGCCGCTTTTATAATGAATTCTTGAGTGGGTTTTGAGTATTATCGATAAAATTACCTAGCCTGATTTCACAAATTTTCTTTTATAATCGATATCCAGTCTAAGTGGTCTGTTGTTACAATAAAAATTAAATAGTTATTAGTAAGTATTATATCTAAGTATATTGAAAAATATATATATTTGTATTTATCTTGTGTTAGAAATGACATTTTAAAATAACCAGCTTAAAGATAAATATGCGCAGAGATGTTTTGAAAAATACCATTGATTTTTTAATATTTGATTATTTTATTTTATTGTGAGTTTATGTTATATTATGTCTAAGAATTCGATAGAATAAAAAAAAAAAAATGTCTTCAAATTTTAGTTGCTCAGAGCAGTAGCGGATCCAAGATTTAATTTTTTTTTATTGCTTCTTGTTTTTGTAATTTATTTATTTTTTATTGTTTTATTTAATAACGTAATTATTCGGAAAAAAGAGATAAAAACATAGAGGCATTTGATTGTCAGTACAAAAGGCATTAAAAAAAAAATAAAATAAAGATTCCTAATTAATGCCGAAAATGGCCGAATATAGACAATTTAGATCCGAAGAGCTGCCTTGAATTAGGTGTCTTTATATTAAATCAATTAGTATTCTCGCTTTTCCGATACTTAAACTTGTAAAACCATAAAATAAATATTAAGGAAAATATTTTGTAAGGAAAAATAGGTTGATATAGCTTGTGAAATTAACACTCCCATTGAGAGATAGGGAGGAAATTCACTTAAAATTGTTCATCATATAATAAAATCATAAATTATATTTTGCAGGTTTGCAACTTGTTGGATAATGAGTAAGGTTAAGGCATACCTGATAGAATTCTATGAAGAAGACCTACAACCTATGTCGAAATAAAATATACTACTATATAGTTCATAAATATTCAGGACGCAGTTATTATAATGTTTTTATTAGTCCCGACGTTTCAACCCAAACACGTGGGTTTCGAGCACTATTTAAGTCCTGTTGGAGTATTTGAACACCTTCAGAGCTCGACATGTTTGGGTTGAAACGTCGGCACTAATAAAAATTTATAATGACTGCTTCCTTAATATTTATCGCCTATATAGTAGTATATTTAATTACATTTTACCGACGTTTCGACCTACATTGCAGGTCTCCTTCATGGAATTCTGTCAGGCATGCCTTATCATTACTCATTATCCAACAGTGCCTGACAGAATGACGTGAAGAAGTAAAGAAAAGGTTGGAAAAAAGTTAATAAAATTAACATTCATATTAAATGTTGTTCAAAGCTATTTCCTTAAGCATTGAAGACAAACGGCATCTTTCTTCAACAGCAGCAGTGGCAGAACGGCACTGGATATGTGTTATTGTTTCACAAGATCACTTCTTCGTAAGGAATTAAGGTCATTGACCGGGCGTGCATAGACTTTTTGTTTGATGTCACCCCAAACCCTATTCACCGTTAGTATAAATGGAAGGCATAATGATGAGTACTCTGCGAAAGCATCTTACAAACTGATAAATGTTATTGAGAGTTCCCAATGCTAATTTCAAATAGTGTTAATCCTTATGTTGCCAATAGTTTTTATACAGTTAGGGGTAAAAGGCCATATTAGTATTTTATCTAATCCATCTCCCAAACAAAGCGTTTGCGGACATACCTTCACTTTGAACAACATTTAATATGAATGTTAATGTTTACATTTAATTAATAAAGTAGTTAGAACAAATGAATAGGTTTTATTTATTTCATATAAAGTAAAGTTGTAGTTTACGACAAGATGAAGCTATTCACAGTGTTGCAGACAGGTGTTAATAATTTGATAAATAGGGGTCTGTTTCGCGGACTATTTCTTTCGTGCTAAGTTACCTGTGGATTTTTTAAGGATATTTTAAAGGATGATTACTAAGGTGCTGGAAAACTACGGTATGGAATATGGAAAAGCAGTATTTGTTGCAGTGGCAGATTATTATGTCTTAATAAATAAAAATTAAAAAAAAAATTAATAAAGTAGTCAGAACAAATAAATAGCTTTTATTTATTTCATACTAGCTTTACCTGGCCACGCGCTGATGTGGCCTGGAAAAATGGAAAAGAAAGAAAATAGAAAGCACATATGAGTAGATTAATAGCAAAGGACATCTGTCATTTTTAAAAAGTTGGGAAACAAATTTGTCTATAAAATGGCTTTAAACTAATTATAATGATTTTTTTTTCTCAAAATTCAAATTGAACATTCATAATCATCTGAGTGAATACGCAGTCATTCATAATCATCAGAAACAGTCTGAGTTGAACTTATAATACAAAAAAAAAAAAAAATTAATATAAAGAACTTATAATAGTATTGACCTACATAAGGAGAATAGTAACTTCTTCAAATGATAATTTCAATTAATGTAGTAATTATAAAATTTTCGATTCATCAATAAGAGAAAAAAAAAAAATGCTTGCCTACCTTCGGTAGTGAGGAAGCAAAAGGAAATGGCCTTTTCAGAAGAGACAGCAGTAAATGTTTAAAACTCTATAACTCAGCAACGAACCGACCGATTTAGATAATTTTTTTTTTTATTTTGTCGGCAAATTAGGAACCTTTTAAATAAATGTGGGTATTATCAGCCAAAAATTCTGTACTTTTTTAGTTATCCTCAAATAAAATATTGAATTCATCAACATTTTTCAGCTTGTTTGCGGAAAAGTATGTTATACACATAAATTAAAAGGGTTTCAAGGAGAACACTTTAGTCAAGTTTTGTTAAAATCGGCAAAGCCGTTTTGGCGCTAAAGTTTATAGCGACACATTTTTTTGCGGTTTTGAATAGAAAAACATTTACATTTTATTTTTTTATATATATAAAATTATCGTAAGAAATACAGAAATACTATGTCAGAAACCTTCCCAGAAGTGTACGGAACAACTTCTCAATGTTTCATGGCGATCGGATGAATGGTTTAGCACAAAGGACAAACAGACAGACATACAGGCATTCATTTATATATATATATATTGCTAACCTAAATAATTCATAACAACGAAAATCTTTAGGTTTGAATATCCTCTGAAGCAAATAGTTTGTGGACACACCTTCAGAGGAAATGTTTTTCTTGTTTTGAGGTCCTTAGTCATATTGTCAGTTTAGACACTTAACCCTCAAACATCCAGTATAATATAGTATTTTTTGACCGCTCCCCCGACTAACTTCTTCTGAAAGTTGACTAATTTCGCTATTTGAAATAATCTGGACTATGCTTTTTGAGATACTGTATAAATATGTAAATCAAATTTAGTGATGTGATCAGCTATTTTTAAAATCTGTGTAATGTTATACACTTTAATGTTTAGTTTAAAAGTTACGAATACTTACATAGAATTACTAGTTTAACTTATTGGTATCATAACCATCCGAATCCTCTTGTTTCTAACCTTGCTTCCTCTTCGATTCCTGATAACCCTCCGAGGCGTCTGAAAAGAAGATGGCCTCGTGATCTTCTCATGCAGACAAATTATTAGAGTGCTACCAGTGGGTAGTTTCTCAACAAGCGTGTTTCATGTAATAATATTTCTCTGTACAAATTTACTTGATGTATTCATACTAATACAGTTGTAAATATCATAATAAAAGTTAAAAAAAAAAAAAAACTTATTGGTATAACCATATACCACTACCGGATCCAGGATTTAATTTTTGGGGGAGGGCTTCAGCCCGAAAGATTTTTTTTCATATACACATAACAATAATTAATTAAAAAAAAAAGAAAGAATTAACTACCTATATGAAATGGTGTTTAAGTGGTTCTTGAAGTCTTATTAAATGTAATTAAACGAACAAGAATATTTTAAGATTTTTTAATATTTTTTTCTGTAAAACATAGTTATATTTTACCATTTTGGGGAACCTTCGGGAGGCCGAAAGCCCCCCGTAGATCCGCCTATGCCATATACTGAACATTATATTTATCTAAAGCTTTATTAAACTGCAGGCAACATTGTAAGTATCTCACAACTAATATCTTTAAATACCCTTTGCGAAAAAATAAATAAAAGTCTTAGTGGATTAACTGTTCTGTCGGCACATTAGCTATGATTTATGGTCGTTCCATCCAAGGATTTTAACATTGTTGAAGCATAGTTGCAATCGATATATAAACGTTATGCAACTTTCCACACGTGCTCTAGAAAAAAAAAGTAATTAATGTACAATTGCAGTTTTGTTTGAGGAAGGAATTAAGTTCCAAATCCTTCGATAAGCTTCTAAAGAAATCCTACTGGTTGGTTATTGAAGAGGGTATTTTATAGATATTTATTATCTGTTACCTAAGTATAAATGTATTCTTTTCCTGATGATATAGACGTTTAGTCAATAAATAAACTACTTGGTGACGTTTCAAAACTTTAATTGGTCTCACGTCTTCCTCAATTTTCTATGAATTGGATGCTTATTGCTTTGTATTAAACCCACATTAAAAAAAATTTTAACAAAAAGATATAAAATTTATTTGTTGTTCACTCTGGCAACCAAACCAGAAATATTTATTTTGAAAACTGGCTCTCAATTCCCAATGTCGTCAATTTTACTTATATTGTTGGTATTATTCTTCTTTTTCTAAATAAATTGGAGCACAGTGGGGCAAAACGCCTTAAAAACTGGCATAAATCCAAAATTGAATGATTGATATTTTTGAAAAATTGAAAAAAAAAAATTGTTGGTAAATTTTTATTAATGTTGGCCGATCCAACGCAGGTACTGACACTTTGACATTACACGGACTGCACCAGATCGCTGAAAATTCGGCTGTCTGATACTGTCTTTCAGAGTGTTCATATCTACATTTCTCTTAAAGTGTCTCGCTAGGACAGAGTTTTTGTGATTTTTTAACCAACTTATACGAGTAGTATCTCATATTATAAGTAATTAAATTTAATACTACATTACTTTATATCTAAGGGAGTGACGTAGCTCAGTGATAGGATACTGAGCTTCCAATGCTCAAGGTCCCGGGTTCGATTCCCGGTTCATGGCAGAAAAATTATTTATTCTGTTTCATTGGCTGTGGGGCGAACCTGGGATCGGGAGACACTCATGGGGCACACCCATACCACTATAAAGTAGGTAGTCCTTAATTAAATAATTGATTAAGGGAGAAAATCTGGCGGTTGAGCGTGAACTCGGTCAAATCACAACCATTGACCAAGAAACAAGCGGAACTGACCAAAAACGATTTTATAAAAAAAAAATTAAATATTTTTTGTTTTTTACTTTTCGTTGTAACAAATCGCTTTGCACAAAAATTATTCACAACTTTTAATGATCTTGTTTTTTTTATTAAATTCCATTTAATCTGACATAAAAGATATGTCAGAAAATATCGATTTATGGTTAGTTTTCAGTTAAAGAAAAAGGACGTTATTAATGTTGCTCAAATGCCAGACCGAGACGAGTTTTGGTCTTGCAAACTCAGTCTTGGTCTAGGTTTTGGTCTTGCGCAAGAGTCTCACAACAGTCTTGCATTTACCTATTAGTTACAATATTACTATAATTTTTTAGATAGGAGAAACCTAACAAAGCCCGAATAAAAAATTGGAAGAGTTAAATGCCAAAGTACATTGGTTATGCCAATTCTTTACATATAGTAACTATATTCTCATGTATTAGTAACTGTTATGCCTTAATAATTATGCAAAAAGTCGATTTTTTTTTAGCAGTCTTGGTCTTAGTCTTGCAACAGTTATGCGGTATGCAGTCATGCGGTTTGTAAAGTGTAAGACCAAGACTTTTATTAATTTTAACATGGTATACAAATAATTTTAATTTCTTATAAATACAAATTTTTATTGATATCTTGAACGCTTCCGGAAGATTCCTCAAGTATCTTCCTTTTTCTGGATTGAACTGATTGAATTTTAGAATTTTTTTACATTGTAAAAATTTCAATAAAATAATAAATTATAAAGAGAAATATTTTAAGAAAGAATTTCGGTCTCAAATCATCTAAACTAAACTAAACTATCTAAGAAAACTAAAACTATCTAAGACCATTTTGGTAAAGAATGAGAACAACAAATGGTGATCGATAGGAAACCAAATCTTATGGTATTGATTTTTGGAGGATCTAGACGGTTTTACAACAAACACATCTAATAAATCATTTCTGGAATTAAAAAGTTATGAAAAAAATAAAACATTCGTTCTTTGAAAATCTTATCTTTGTAATTATCTATTAATAAATCAGATTATGATTAGTTGATTGGTGGTACAGGTTTTTTTTCTTTGAAAAAATGGTTGTAACTGGCTTTGAAACCAAACGGCTTCAATAAAAAAAATAATGGAGGAGGAATTATAATATCTCAAAAAATCGATTCATGAACGCATGAATTTTGCCTTAAATAAATGATGAGAACTTTATCACAAATTATGAACTTTCCTTCCTAAATTTAGAAAGAAATAGGGGATTTTTGACAAAGGGTAGATTTCTTAAAAAAATTAATTTTCCTTTTTTTTCCTGGGAAGTTGTCAATTTAATTTAGTTGCTTGGCAATAATAACTTCCAATTATTAACAATTCGAGTATATTTTTAACGTTACATGTTAACAGGCTAGTTTACGCTTCGGGACCTTTTATTCCCATCTTCAGAACTGCAATTCCATTGGAATTCGCAATTCCAATTGCATCCACAGAGTATTGGCATTGCAGTTCTGAAGATGGGGAAAAAAGGTCCCAACCGTAACTACCTGTTTAACAGGTAACGTAAAAAATATACTCGAATTGTTAATAATTGTGAATTATTATGCCAAGCAACTAAAAAAAAAAAAAATAAGAAAATTAATGGATTTGATAACTGAAAGTTGTTCTAGTTGATTAAAAGGCTGCAGACCTAGGTCAGATGAGTTAAAAGAACAAAGAGAAAAAACTGTGAGTTAAAGTACTATTAATTGCCTAGGAGTTAGCATAAGCAAGTTATTTTATACTTTGAAACACATTCCTCCTAAATTGAAATACGACGGAGTTCAGCATGAACCGGATAAATAGTTTAGTAATGTTACTAATTTTATCTGGGTGTCCGTGGTTTAGAGTGACCTCAAAGGTAAATATTATCCCCCATAGTAGACACCCTTATTGTTAGTACTAGGAATGTTGATGCTCGAAATAGTATGATTTTATATTATTTATAACATAAATTTTAAATCATCACAATAGAGCATATCAGATTTTAGCCATAATCTGTAAATCAACAAATAAACAAATTATTTATGCAGCAGGAAGTTTTCATTTCCAAAAATAGAGAACATTATGCAGCTTCCCAGCAAAAAAGACTGAAACGACAAGAAACCGCTCGACGTTTCCGATTACTTCAGCACTTACTAGACAAACGCTCTAAGCTTCCAATTAATTACAAAAGACTCCTATACATGACTATAATAAGGCCTATTTGGACTTATGGAGTTGAGCTATGAGGCTCCACTAAACCCTCAAATTCCTCACGTATCCAATCCTTACAATCAAAAATCCTTCGTAAAATCCTTAATGCTCCCTACATTGTTACAAATAAAATCATCCATAATGACCTTAATGTGTCTTATGTTTCAGATCTGGCCCAATCCAGATGCCTATCCTTCCAGAAGCATCCCAATCCTCTAGTTTTTAACTTTGCTTCCTCTTCAATTCCTGATAACCCTCTGAGGCGTCTGAAAAGAAGAAGAAAGAAAGAAAGAAGAAGAAAAGAAGGAATCGCCGTACAGAGACATCGTCCTCGCATGGGCACCCTCATATTGTGGTATATCTGGAAACGAAGTTGCAGACAGAGCTCCGAACCTGGCAAGAAGAAAAACTAATGGAACCACAATGATCAATTTAACGACCACTGCTGACTGGAGATTGGAATGCAAAAAAATGCCTAATGCCATAATGCCAAATAAATTGCAAGACATTAAAAAAGATACTTAACCATGGACGACCTCTTTCAGAAAGAACAGAAAAGAAGAAATAATTTTAACACAGCTTAGAACTGGACATGCAGCCTTTACCCATGGCTACCTAATGAGAGGTTTGGAACCACCATTTTGTAAAACATTCAACACATCACTTACACTGAAACATATTGTAACAACTTGCAGACTATACTCTGACACCAGAACAAAACGTAATATACCTTCCAACTTATCTGAAGCACTTTCAAAGGACGAAGGAAAGATACAAAAAGTAAATACTTTATATACTTATAAAAGAAATTAAATTTGTCCAACTAATTTGATTCCATCTAAGGCCACTAATGACCCGCTCGAGTAGATGCGGAATGTAACAATAAATAAATAAGAATATGGCCCCTTGATCCTCTAATGTAGACATATCATTAGAGTGCTACCATTGGGTAGTTACTCAGCAAGTGTCATTATATCCATATGTTCAAATCTACTAAATGTATTTCTTTGATACAGTAGTAAATATCATTAAGAGATAATAATAACAAAAAAAGATTTTTCTCCGTGAGTAGATTCTCTGAGACAACTGTACGACTCCTCTACGTCAGTCATAGAGTGGAATTATTTATGAAATATGAAGACATTATGACTGACACCTAAATATGAACGGACTTGGAGTTGGAAGTCATAATGAATCCAAGCCTACAGGCTATCTAAATACTGCGCAGTAAATCAGTCCGTGGAAATGAAATATCCAGATAGCGGCGTCCTTTCATCTTTCCCTTTATCTAAATAGTATTTATACAGTAGTTAGCTAGAGATAGCTGAGAGCCGCATGCTCCCGTTTTTATATTTTATTTATTTATACCTGCCGGCACGCTCTTATATAATGCTATGTCTCTGTGTGTATAACCGCTTCGGATAGTTATTAGTTCAGGTAAATAGAAAAAAAAAATAACACTACAAAAGATTAAGGAAACAAAAATAATATATATATATATATATATATATATATATATATATATAAACTTAACTATTTAATTGGGAATAAGGTCACTTATCGATTATTTAATAAACTATTGAGTGTTCATTTCTTCTATGTTCATTGACGTTTCGATATCAGTATTTTCTTTTTATTAGTCAACGATGGAACCCTCTTCAAAGCTAGAACTACAAATAGCTCAATTGGTACACAATATTACTTCCATATGACTTTAATAACAATTATTTAAAAATGTTTAACCTACTTTTAAAAAATAGAGCTTCGATCAGGCCAGGGACACACTGACAATCTCAGCACCGTCCACTAGCACATATATTAAGTTACCGATCAGTAGCTTAATATATATGCTTAGTGTCCCTTGAGAATATGTGTCCCTGGCCTCATCGAAGCTCTATTTTTTAAAATTCTAGCTTTGAAGAGGATCCCATCGTTGACTAATAAAAAGAAAATACCGGGATCGAAACGTCAATAAACATAGAAGAAATTAACACTCAATAGTTTATTAAATAATTGATAAGTGACCTTATTCCCAATTAAATAGTTAAGTTTAAATTTAATACTCAAAGGTCGATTAAGGAAAAATTGTAAATATATATATATTTTTTTTTTTAATACAACAGTACTTAAACAGAAATCAATTTTTTTTTTTATTCATTAATATTTACAACTGTATTATAAAAAAATACAACTAGTAAATGTGCACACAGTAATAATTCAATCACATGAAAACGCTTGTTGAGAAACTACCCATTGGTAGAACTCAAATTAAAGTTCTATATTAGAAGATCCCAAGGCCTTCTTTTCAGACGCCTCGGAGGGTTATCAGAGATCGAGGAGGAAGCAAGGTTTGAAACGAGAGGGTTCGGATGGTTATGGAGTTTGTTTTGGAAGGATAGGTATCTGGATTGGGCCGAATCGGAAACATATGGAACATTAAGGTCTTTATGGATGATTTTGGATTGTAAGGATTGGATACGAGAGGAATTCGATGGTTTAGTGGAGCCCCAAAGCTCGATTCCCCAAGTCCAAATAGGTCTTATTATTGTCATATAGGATAAATGTGTCATCAGCATATGTGGTGATGACAGTGTCAGGATGGGTTGAGATGTCAGCTGTATAAATTATGTAAAGGATAGGACCAAGGATACTACCTTGAGGAAGAAATCAAAATAAATCGTTATCGTGCCGATAAATTTTGATCTTTCGATCTTTCAGCTAATTTATATATGGGACGTTTATTTCTAAAGTAAACCGTAATTACATTGAAAAATTCTAAGGAAACGTAAAGAATTTTATTTTTTATTCCAATTGAAATATTTAAATCTACATTTTTTAAATAATAATAAATAATAATAATAAAAAGGCTTAGCGAACCCGAAGGTTCGATGCCGACACCACCAATCGCTTATTACACATCTCCCTCCACCGTTCGCCGTCCAAACCCAGTCCCTTCAGATCAGCTTTAATGCAATCTTCCCACCTTCGCTTCGGTCTACCCCTCGGACGCTTACCATTCGGCACAGCAAATATTAACCTTTTAGGAATTCTCTCGTTACTAAGTCCAACAACTTTACAAGCCCATTTGATTCGCCGTGATGAAATTATCTCAATTATATTACTCGGATACAGTTCACGCAATTCGGCGTTGTGTAACCGTCTGAACTCTCCGGTTAACTCATCTAGGGAGATCCATGACTATTTGTGGTGTTTGGTGAACTAAAGATATGTGAGTAGGGCGTTCAATCCTACGTCACACCCTCCAGCAAGTCTGGTGGGCCCCTACCTCCAGCAAGTCTGGAGGTCCCCTCCCTTCAGCAAGTCTGGAGGGCCCCTCTCATTGTTGGTCAGCGAGTCCATCGGACTTAGCCGGGAGGAACTTCCGAGGAATTTCCACCGACCATCCCCACATCCGCCACCCGTGGGACGCTCCCCATACGCGGTAATGAGCCCGCGCGAGGTTTTTAAATAATAAATTAAAAAATTCATTATTTTTATCAGCTGTTTCCGAAAATCTCCTATTATTTGAATAGTTGTTAAAAAAATATTTTAGAGATGGGTTGACTTTTGAAATTGTAAGTATGACAAATGGTCAAAATGTGCTGTGAAAAAATTAAGTCAATTAAGTTGGCCGAATTTTCTACCTGAACTTGTGGGTCACCATCAGGGATAAAAATTTAAAAAAATAAATCAGAAAAATGATAAATATAAGTGTAAATCTTATACTTTTATATTTATCATTTTTTAATTTTTAGCACTGATGATAAGCCATATGTTTGGGCCTAAACATCGGCAAATGCGATTAATTTAATTTTTTACTGCATATCCTGACCATTTTTCATAACAATATTTTTTTTGTAATATTATTTTTAAAAAAAATACAGTTATTTAATCATTGTTTACATTATCACGTTCTTACCCCATCTTCTTATATTTGAATATCATATATTTTCCATTTCATATTTTTACTAACTAAAGTTTAACTACCTATATATACTAGTATTATTATTTAATTATTTTCTTAGTATTTATTTGTTATATGGGCTTTACTTATCAGATCGGATGAAGGACTAAAACGGGCTAAAAGGAAATAAATATGATTTATTTTTAATGGTGGATTGATGGTTGACTGTATTGAATAATTGAAAAGAAGTTGGTTGGGATTTCAGTCAAAATATGAAGTAAAAATAAATAAATGATAATCATTTTTATTTTTTCCGACGTTTTGGCCTAAAGTTCAGGCCTTCATCAGGGCTAAGAAAATACAAGATAACAATTGGTATGAGAAACTACTACAGTAAAAAAAAAATAATTTGTTGGTAAAAGTTTTAGTCTTATAAATTCTGTCTGTTGAATAGACTTGATAATAATGTATTTTATATACGAGGTAACGTGTTTCGCTTATATGTTGAATTTTTTATGGAGAGTTATGGATTTATGGTATGAGAGTTTTCGGTAGTAAACGAATAATAAAAATTTGATATATAAAATGAACTGTCAAGGAAAGACTACTGGTAACTATTGATATCAGTACACTGGATAGCAAAGTTCATCATTTTCTGTTCTTATATGGTTATAGACAACAACATTATCTGTAGTATGACTGAACAAAGTACCGTTGTGTTTTTTTTCTAATCCTTTGCAACCAAACTGCACTAATTGATCTGCTAGAAATCAAGATTTACTGTATTTTTTTTTCACCAAATGAAGAGAAGATTCAATAGAGAAAAGCAATTCATCTCCACGATAGCGGACGGTTTGATTGCAACGATTATATGTTCCCACATCAGCCCGTTGTGGATCCATGTACCAGCTAGCTCGCAGGTATCTTTAATTGCGGCTCCCTTCCAGATAAACCATTACTCACATCGGCTATTTTTTTTCTGACGGAATTAGTCACTCGGTTACGTATAATTGTGAACTAGTTAAGATGGCAGTGTGTAATTATTGCCAAAATGCTCACAGGTGTTCTCGTGTTCCGTTTCATTCAGAGGAACTTGAAAAAAAAAATTAGGGTTAGTGGAACAGAATTTGTTACTTCCTCTTCTCGATAAAGATAAAAAAGAAAAACAGAAAGGATGTACAATAGCTGAAGATACGAAAGTAATTTTTTTTCACTTCTTTATTGGTAACTATTACAACCTGTCTCATTTGATACTAGTACAGGTACTGGTATTTGGAGGAGGAACTTCCGACACGTAGGAATCAGAACAACGTTCACATCCGAGCATTCTAGGACACAGGCGGATCTACGGGGGGCTTTCGGGCTGAAGCCCCCCTCCCCCAAAATGGTAAAATATAACTATATTTTATAGAAAAAAATATTTAAAACTATCTCTTAAACTATTATTGTTCGTTTAATTACATTTAATAGGACTTCAAGAATCACTAAGACAACACGTCATATGGGTAGTCAGTTTCTTTTTTTTTCATATTAATTATCTTTATATATATGAAAATAAATGTTTCGGGCTGAAGTCCCTCCCAAACTTAAATCCTGGATCCACTAGTGTGCTGGGACCTTGTTCTGTATCTGATGCATGATGATAAAAAAATATCGGGAATAATCCATGATTTAAAAAATAAAACAGCTAAGCGTATTTTGGTCGCTCAAAAGTCTCCTTTAAATGGTTTTCACTTACTCAGCCTCCCCTGGCTTTTAAAACCAATGAAGTAGTTGAAAAAGAAGCTCAGGGATCTCCTGAAGCCTCGCTTTTCCCTCCACAAGCGGGGGGACAAGTATGGTTCGGAGTTCCCATGGCCGACTGTAAATAGTGTAAATAGCTATGCCTGCGTCTAAGATGTTTATTTATTTTTTTAAAGACCATTTTAATTCAATTTTTTTTTTATTATTACTATTATTTATATTTTCTTCCCTCATAATGATATTTTATTTTTTTATTATTTCGCTGTATATTATTTCGTAATTACCTTATTTATTTTTTGATTTTGTAAATGTGGTGTGAATGTGCTCTCTGAACTCTCTTATAAGTGTCCTTTATTGAGGCAGATTGTAAAATTTATCAATAAACAAGTAATATAAAAAATTAAAAAAATGGTTTTGAAAATGACAAATTCTATTTGTATTTGAAGGAAATTTTGTCTAATCTACTATGAAGCAATTTTCAATTACCTGAATAAAATAATTATTGTGCTATCGCTTCCTATGAAAGAAAAAAACTCCTGTTCCCTTCGAAATCGGTTCCCATACTTCAAATGAATTTTTTTGTTGAACATTGTGTCTGGGAGACAATTCCTAGAGTTTGACCATTAAGAAGTGGACTCCCTGTAAATAAACGTTTTTCTAGATGTTAAATCCCTAGGCTATAATATTTTTCTTCCCTAGGTCTTGTAAAATGTAAATAAATATATAGATTTCAAAAACCAAATTATTTCATTTCAATTCTTCTCTTGGAGGGGCTTGGAAAATATTTGATAGGGGCTTCCTGTAGCAAGAGCCATAGATCGACCTCCATTGACTACCACTATACTGGAATTAATGATACCTTTAGGACCAGCATGGCAATAACATTATAATATCTCATGTATATTGTATTAACGGATGACAAACAGTAATACATAGACCTATGTATATAACGGACTGTAAAATATCTAGTTAGGTTTTAACATGCACATGTGTATACACATCAAAATGTTGCAAATTATTTCACAATAGTTCATTATTTCCGAACAATTATATATCTCAGGTACCATTACTTTCCTCGTAACAAAGAAAAATAAATAAAAGCTGATTCCTATTATTGGCCTAAACATTTTTTTTCATAATTAGTATAATTTGTTTTAAAAAAAATGCATTACTTCAGTAACACTTTCATAAATAAAAAAAAAAGGATATAACATTTGCAGTAGAACATATGAAAAATATCTAGAGACCATATCTTTGCTCCAAATTATCCAATTTTAACAATTATTATTTTTTATTGGGAAATTTTCGAAACTTTTAAATAACCACAACAATAACAAAAAAAAAACGCTGCAAATTATTTCACAGTGGTTTATTATTTCCAAGCAATTATACGTCTGAAGTAACATTACCTTCCTGGTGACAAAGAAAAATAAATAAAAGGTGATTCCAATTATTGGACTAAACATTTTTATTTAATCATTAGTAACATGCTAAAAAAAAATTAGCATTATTTCATTAACACATTCAAAAATCAAACACCAATTCAAATGATATAATTTTTGCAGTAAAACATATAAAAAACATCTACATATCTTTGCTTCTAATAGTCCGATTTTAATGATTTTTTTTTAGGTAATTCCGTATACTCTTAAATAACCATCGACAAACAAGTTTATACTTTTTAAGTTATTCGGAATCTAATTTTACCATTCCTCGTAACTTTTTTTCCAACTTCTTTTCATTGAAGTATGTTATATAGATAATTTTAAAGGGCATCGAGAATAAGGCTTTAGCCAAGTTTCATTGAAATCGGTACATTCGATTAAGCGCTTCAGTCAGTAGCAAAACAGATTTTTCGGCCGCCATCTTGAAATGAGAAGGCGGATAGCAATGTAGATGTAGGAAGATCATCCTCTGGTGACCTTTGCCTTTAAATCCAAATTTGAAAAAAATCGGTCCTGTAGTTTCGAAGAAAATGCGCGGACGTCCGACGGACAAAAAATATTTTATTCGATTTTCAAACTCTACGTATCCTGAAACGTAAAACCTCAAATTTTTAGGGAGAAGGGGTTTAGTTTTTGAATTTTCTGGTCGAATAAAATGGTTCATTATTGAAAATAATAAACAAAAATCTAAAAAAACAGACTGCGTTCTATTAATATAACTTTTTTTTTTATTCATAATATTTACTACTGTGTTAAGAAAAAAAAAATGCACTAGTAAGTGTGAACAATGAATATGGTGGCATAGCAACACTAGTTGAGAAACTATCCATCAGTAGCACACTAATGATATTTCTACGTTGGAAGATCTTCTTTTCAGACACATCGGAGGGTCATCAGGAATCAAAGAGGAAGGAAATTTAGGAACGAGAGAGTTTGGATGGTTCTGAAGTTTATTATGGAAGGATAGGAATATGGATTGAGCCAAATCTGTCACATAAGGAACATTAAGGTCATTACGGATGGTTTTATTTTACGAAGGATTTTGGATTGTTGGGATTGGATACGAGAAGATTTCGATGGTTTGGACCGTGGAACCTCATAGCTCGATTTTGTAAGTCCAAATAAGGCTTATTATAGTCATGTATATGGAACTTTTGTGATTAATTGGAAGCTTAAAGCGTTTGTCTATATTAAGTGCTGAAGTAGTCGAAAACGTCGAGCATTTTCTTGTCGCTTCAATTTGGTATGAGGTTAGACGTTTGTCCTAGGTATCGGATTTGTTCAACAGAGATAAGTGGAGTATTGTTAAAGGATTTTTTGACACGATTCTTCGAGGTTTGTGAGCTGTGCTTGAAGAGTTTGGAAAGCAATGAATAGATTGATATTAACTGACAGGATACATGTGTCATAGGCAATTAATATAACACGAAATCATTTTTCTCAAAAATCACTAGCTTGTGTAATCAGCCAAAGAAGATTCATTACGTAAAGATTACAATGCTATTTCCTCCATTTTCAGTAGTAGTTTGTCTTTTGCTAATATTTGGAAATAATTAGGAACGGTTGTAACGCCTTAAGGAAACATCATTTTTAAGGTATTTATAAAGTTGTATAATAGGCAATAAAGATTGTGATTAAAAAAAAAAAAGGGGGAAAGATATTGGACTATTACCATCTTCAACTTTGAATATGTACACAATAACAAGGTAATTAGCTATTTGAGGAGTTCAAAAGATTCAAAACGAAATGGGTCCTTAAAGATTATAAGTTGCTTTTAAGTACAATTAAAGTTGTTCTTAGGATCTTGCCGCGCAAATGTTTGCTCAAACCTGCTGATTATTTGCGCAAATCTTTATGACTGGCCTATTTTCTTTTTTTCTTTTGCTTCATATAGTTTTATCTCTGTTCAATATTTGACAATCGTCCATATCCCATTCGGTAGATAACATATAAGGTACCATGTTTTATATTGAGTTCATTATTTATTATTTTTACGGAAATCATAACGGCTAATCATATAATCAAAATAAATTGAATTAAATCTGGAATTTGAATACATTATTATTTTTTTCTTTCTCTTTCGTATTTATTAAATATTGCAAAATTCAGGTAAAAAAGTTTTCAACGAATAAGTGCGTTGATTCCGAAAAAGGTAGTCACATCACACAAGAATATGTGTGAAGATACGTGACCAACCTAAGTCAAAAATAAAAGTCGCTCGGAATATGCCTAATTTTTTTTTGTGACATATTGTTCATCCAAAGAAATAGATAGCTGCAAATCCTCAGAGGCAAAATGATTAAACTATTATTATAATAAGATCTTGCACAAATCTTTTGTCTGAACAGTCCTGATGAAGGCCTGAACATTGAGCCGAAACGTCGACAAAAATAAAAACAGATATAATTTATTTATTTTTTTTACTGAACACACCAACCAACCTTATCTTCTATGATTGTAATTATAACATAATTTTTAAAATTTATTATTCTAGCAGTGTAAAATTCCATTCAAATTTTGCATGTATTACATGGCGTCACTTCGATTAAACGCGTCTAATAATTTAATCACGTTAAAACATTTTTCCAAAATTTTACGGTTGCGCCATTATTCCACTGGAGAGCTTTTAAAGAAATAAAATCACTCAAACTCTAACAACACCACGGGCGGTTCTACGGGGGGTGGGGCTGAACCCTTTCCCCCAAAATGATAATATATAACTGTGTTTTATGGAAAAAAATATTTAAAAATTATCTCTTAAAGTATTAATGTTCGTGTAATTAAATTTTAAAAGACTTTAGGAATCACTTAAACACCATTTCATACAGGTAGTTAGTTTCTTACTTTTTTCCAAAGTAATAAGCGTTATTTTTTTTTTTAAATAGATTTTAAGTTGAAGTCCCCCCTCCAAAATTAAATACTGGATCCGCTATTGCACACCATGGTAATTATTTATCCATACATTTTTAATTATTGATAAAATTTATTTAAAAGAATTATTTCGGTTACTTAGCAAATGCCATTGTGCACAGGTTTCCTGATTTAGTACAGATGCATTGACGGGCTTAACAAAAAAAAAAAAAAAGATATAAAATACGTTCACTAACCAATAACCTGTTTTTATGCATTTAGTTATTTATAGTGAACAGAGCTTATGGATTTTTTCTTAAGTAAGAGTGCAGTCCAATGTTTGGGGAGAACTTGACTATAGTGTTACTAATTCAATACATAGGGGTCTGTACCGTGGACTGATATTAGACAATTTTGCTTTCCTGGGGCTTTTAAGTATGCAAAGTATGTACCTAAATATGTACTGCGAATATATGTTGTTAAAAAAATTAATAAAAAATCAAAACATGATACCAAATTTCTTCCTTAAAATTAGTTTAGACACAACTTAATTGCCGTAACAATTAGCCGAATATTTTTTTTTCAACTAAAAACTCGAAGAGACGCCTCAGACGGCCGAACGCATCCACGAGACTCAATGAATAAGGATCGGGTGAAAAAGAGGCGGACTAATTTCGGTGGAAACAGGACTGTCAGCGCTTCACGGATCAGTCGCTAGCCAATTAACAGCGGCGCTTAACAACTAACAAACAGGCGCTTCACAAATACCAGGCGCCGACAGCAAAAAGTTCAACTAACGACCGCATTAGTTAAGCTCTCTTAGGGATGATGTCTTCTTCGGTTTTGGGGGAACTTTTTCACAGTAAGACACGCAACATCTAGTAATTTGGACGGGTCGTTTCTAACGGATCGACTGGCTTCCAACAATTTGCACCTTGGGAATAAGGATTGTCTTAAAAAAGTTTCTATTTTTTTTTTTTTTTTTTTTACTTTATGTAAAAAGTATTTTTTACTTTTACTATATGCAACATATAGTAAGGGAAAGTATTGCTATCGTGAAAATTTTAGAACCTCAGTTTTCAGCGGAAATACACGTTTTGAGAACCTCTGAGTCCAAATAACCAAGTCCCGAAAAATGGTCTGTGTGTATATCAACCCTCTACCTCAAAATCTAAAAGTACTACGAAACTGATATTACGTATTTAAAATAGGTATATTATCCCTGTAGAACAAATCCGATACCTTGGACTCCAGCTGGACAAACGTCTCACTTGGAATCCTCATACAAGACTGAAACGACAAGAAACTGCTCGACGTTTCCGCTTACTCCAACACTTACTAGACAACACTCTAAACTTCCCATTAATTACAAACGACTCATATACATGACTATAATAAGACCTATTTGGACTTATGCATATTGTTTCAATAAACATTTTGGAGAGTAAGAAAAAAAAGGACTTATGCAGTTGAACTGTGGGGCTCCAGTAAACCATCAAATTCCTCTCGTATCCAATCTTTACAACAATCCAAAATCCTTCGTAAAATCCTCAATGCTCCCTACTTTGTCACAAATAAAATAATCCATAAAGACCTCAATGTTCCATATGTTTCCGATTTGGCCGAATCCAGATACCTATCCTTCCATAATAACCATCCGAATCCTCTTGTTTCTAACCTTGCTTCCTCTTCGATTCCTGATAACCCTCCGAGGCGTCTGAAAAGAAGATGGCCTCGTGATCTCCTCATGTAGACAAATTATTAGAGTGCTACCAATGGGTAGTTTCTCAACAAGCGTGTTTCATGTTAGTATATTCCTCTGTACACATTTACTTAATGTATTCATACTAATACAGTTGTAAATATCATAATAAAAGTTTAAAAAAAAAAATAAAATAAGTATATGCCTTAGATGTCACAGCAACCTTTTTCCTTAAAATCGGCTGACCGGAAGTGCCACTTTATATCAACGCTGAAACACATTTTTACAATTTTCTCAAAAACGGCTCAAACGATTTCGATTAAACTTGGTGTATCATTGTATAATTAAGCGGTCTTTAATGCCATTAAGGTCTCATCCCCATTGATGTCACTTTATCACCCAATGTTCATATGCGCCTTTCTTTAAAGTACCTTTAATATGGTTTATTTTAAATAATTAACTACTTCTAATTATTAAGAGATACGAAAAAATGCTAAATATAACTTTTGAAAGAATTTGATAATTCAATAAAGGAGACAAAAAAAAAAAGCTTATCCAGGTCGAAAATGAATCTTCGGAAATAACAGTCAGAAGCTATAATATATAACGACATATAATATATCGTTAAAAAGCGAAGAATTTTAGAAAAAAAAACAATATACATATCAACGGTCGTACAATCCATAATCAACGGATCTTACTATCCATAATCAACCGGTGATTTAATGAATAGGACTTTTATTATTTTAATAGTATTTATGATTTGTTAGTTGTAATCTTTTAGTTTTAGCTCAGTTGAAAATACAATTTAAAAATTGTATAATAGCCTAACATGGCCAGAAAATAATTTCTATTCAAAGTTGAGCGGTGAAAGTTGTGTGTTGCGCGCACTAGATTTTTTTTAAGTAATCAAAAGTTCTCGAAATTTTTTTTCTCTGTTTGCATTGTATTGTTTTGTATCCAGACGATGTAGATGTTTTGCTGGCTTGACAAGCCTATTCCATCTATGCCTATCTTGAGCTATTTCTTTCCAGTTATCTGCATGCAGCGCTGTTGCATATTTTTTTATTCTATACACCCATCTACTTTTAGGTCCTCGTGGTGGTCCTTTATTTTTTCGTTAATGTTCTCGCAAAATATACTTCGCAGAATCCATTCACCCAGAAGAACTCAGAGCCAAGCCTTTCTCCCCATTCGTGGAAGGAAAAGCAGGAATTTATGAGATCCCAGCGCCTAGCACTGAGCCGCATTACTGGTGTTAAGAACCAGTAGCGACTGAAGAGAGGCATTATAATCACACGCACTTGACTTGAATGGAGGATCTGGCCATTGTCAAAACTTCAATATATACTTATTCACAGAAGGTCTCTGGGCCACTGCCGCTTCAATCTTTGAGGAGGATTGTAAGGATGGGTGGTGCTGGATAGAGATTGTGCAAGAAGAAGCAACGAAGAAATAAAGAAAAAAATGAAAATTGTATCAGTACAATTTATGGTGTCTATAGGACTCAGCAGTTCGTAAAGAAGCAACGTTTCAAGAAATTTAAGAATATTTTAAAGGTGCCTTTAGACATTTCACAAATTATTAAAAACACTATTATTCTATCTTGAGTAATAGTGACATTAGAGCTAAGGTTTTTTTTTTTTTTTTAATATTTTAGTAAACGACTTGAAAAAATCCTATAAAATTAAATCCTAAAATTTATATTATTTTATATAAAACAAATTCGTATATAAGAGTTTTGATAGACGCTAAAAAACAATCTATAATTTTTTTTCATGACAAAAATTTACTTGTTTAACGTGAAATGTATGTTAACTTTATATAACTAAATATAATTCCAATAGCAGGTTTATTGTAAAGGTGTCATTCACTTATCTGTTCGGCATTTTGCATAAGTTACGTAAATATATCTGTTATTTTATATGAAATATGAAAGTTTAGAATTTGATCAACCAACAAACGCGTGTTGCATTACCGTCTATCTCGTTACGTTGGGATGTTCAAGTTGATTTTTTGCCCTGCTGTTGCTGCTTGCTCCCACCCACACCGCCAGAGGGCACCGCCGTCAGTGGTGTATTAAACGAGCTATAATTTATACTTGAGGCAGGTTTAATTATGCCTGAGGTCGGTGGAGCAGGTGGCGACGCCTAATCTATAAGGCCGTGCTGTCACTCACCGTTGACAGATCTCTGACACCAGCTGATAATTAATTTCGGAATTATTTTACTGTAATGCTTTCAGTATAATAATATTCATGTTTACTAAGTTGTGAGAGATAAAGCTTCAATTAAAAGAATATTAGTGACAATTTTAAATTTAAAAATCTGATGCGGTGCGCACATCGCACAACTTTCACTATCCTTTCTAAGTGAAAGTAAAAATTACAGAAAGTGCAAAATAATATTTATAACAATTACTATATGTCTATTCATAGCCGTCTAATATATTATATTTATGTTTTTTTTTTGTCAGTAACCATTTCATTTTACAACTTTATATGTTAATTATTTATTAAGTTCTTCTTCCTCTTCCTCGGCACTAAGGTCCACGTTTTACCTGGTTCTTCATAATAATTCTTTGCCACTCTTCTAGATCAGCTGCGGCTGTTCTCCATCGCCTGACACCAAGGTATCTCAAATCGCCTCTACGTCATCGATCCACTTGAATGGTGGCCTGCATCTCCTTCTTCCTCCTCCAGCTTGTCCATACTGCACTTTTCTTGGCACCTTTTCTCCGACATCCTCTCCACATGGCCTAGCCATCTTATACGAGAGGCCTTGACGAAGTTGACAATGTCTGCCTCTCCGTATAGTGCAGCAAGCTCCCGATTGTACCTAGCTCTCCAGACTCCTCTTCCACAGATTAGATAGAATACTAATACAAGTGTTCCAAGCGATTTCCTTTAGCATTAAGACAGGATCGGCATCTTTCTTAAACAACAGCTGTGGCAGAACGGCATTGGATATGTGTTATTGTTTCACTCAATTATCCTTCTTCGTAAGAAATTAAGGTCATTAATCGGACATGCATAGACTTTTTGTTTAAAGTCACTCCAAACAAAAAAATCCGTACACAAACACCATATCGGCATATTCACCGTTAGTATAAATAGAAGGCATAATGATAAGTACTCTGCGAAAGCCTCTTACAAACTGATAAGTGTTATTGAGAGTTCCCAATGCTAATTCCAAATAGTATTAATCCATATGTTGCCAATAGTTTTTATACAGTTAGGGATAAAAGGCCATATTAGTATTCTATCTAATCCATCTGTTAAACAAAGCGTTTGCGGGCATACCTTCACTTTGAACAACATTTAATATGATTGTGGGTAAATGGTTAAATTTCGTGAATAATGAAGGGAAGAATAGTTGGGGTGATCAGTCAAATAAGAGGGCAAAAATAAATGATAATATTTATTTTGACATTTGCCGACTTTTCGACCTCAAGTTCAGGCCTTGAAAATCAGGGCTAAGAAGAGAGCCAGATAACCAGGTATGAGAGACCTGAGTGTGTAGGTGTAGGAAAAATAAAATTAAAGTAAAATGAAGTTGGTAGAATAATGACAATAGTAAGAACTAAGAGATAAATAATAATAACCATTACAAAGTGTAGAATTAGGAAGTAAACATAATAAATAAAAGGTGACATAAGAATAAAATGTAAAACAGAAAAAAGGAATATGAAGTTATATAAGAAATGAAAATAAATAGTAAAATTAAGATATTGCAAATAGAATAGTTAGATAAAAAATTGAGATGTAATCTATCAAAATGTATAGACAACGTATAATATAATGAAGAGTTAAAACAGAGAAAAGGAATGAAAGGAACGAAGAATGAAACTGAGAAGGCTGAAATAGAAAAAAGAGTTTTTGATAATGTTTACTTCATCATTCCACACTTTGTAACGGTTATTATTATTTATCTCTTAGTGCTTACTATTGTCATTATTTTACCAATTTCATTTTACTTTAATTTTTTTTTACGATCACTACTCATGTTTCTCATACCTGGTTATCTGGTTCTTTTCTTAGCCCTGATGAAGGCCTGAACTTCAGGTCGAAACGTCGGCAAATGTCAAAATAAATATTATCATTTATTTTTGCCTTCTTATTTGGCTGATCACCCCAACTATTCTTCTCTTCATCAACATTTAATATGAATATTAATGTTTTCATTTAATTAATAAAGTAGTTAGAACAAATAAATAGGTTTTATTTATTTCATATAACGTAAAGTTGTAGTTTACGAAAAGATGATGCTATTCAGAACGTTGGAGACAGGTGTTAATAATTTGATAAATAGCGGTCTGTTTCGCGGACTATTTCTTTCGTGCTAAGTTGTCTCTAGATTTTTAAGGATATTTAAAAGGATTATTACTAAGGTGCTGGAAAACTACGGCATGGAACATGGAAAAGCACTATTTGTTGTAGTGGCAGCACTGGACTTAACGTGGATTGGCCTGTTCCATTTGATGGAGATATTTGCACAAAGATAGCGGAGGCATTGCATTCCATCTTCCGGCAGCCAGGTATGCCCCCCTCCTTGGCTGGATATTTCCAGCTGTATAGGGCACTGATAAGGACTGATAAGGTATCTCGTCCCGTATCTAGCCACTTCAAAGGTGCCGCTTGGGATCTGCCCGCTGCTAAATTGAGAAAATTCCGCCCGATATCCTTCAATAGCCTCTTTGTGGACTTCCCGGGCCGGATTTAAATTATCGTCCAGGAATATTGTGTAGAAGAAGAAGAAAAGTATATTTTATTCTGGGATTCTATAAGATGGGATAGGAATTACATTTCGAATAGTCTGGTTGGTTGGTTGTTTCAATAATGTGGCGCACTAGCGGATCCAGGATTTAATTTTGGGGGGTGGGAGGCCTTCAGTCCGAAAGGTTTTTTTTTCATATATATATATATATATCTAACAATAATTAATTATATTTCATTATTATTAGTGTCTGTATTATTTATTTTTATTTATGGTAAATAGAGTGTGAGTATGCTCTCTGAACACTATTATAAATGTCCTTGATTGTGACGGAAGGTAATATTTCTAAATAAACAAATAAAAAAAAAATTAATTAGAAAAAAATAAAGAAATAAACTACCTATATGAAATGGGGTTTAAAAGATTGTTGAATTACTATTAAATGTAATTACACGAACAAGAATACTTTAAGAGATAGTTTTTAATATTTTTTTCTGTAAAACATGGTTATATTTTATAAATATATTTATATTTTTTTTTATTTCTCTACAATCCTTTATGTCTATTATTTCATATTATATCCTTTTTCCTTTCCTTCCAATCTCTCCTGTAGATCTGTATAAGTATATTCTCATTTGCATATATTATATATTACACTACAACAATTGTTACCATATATTTACTTCAGTTTAGGATCTTATTACTTATCTCACTCTGTTTATATTTTAATGTACTTACTGTTTATAATTTTAATAATCTTATTCACATTGTTTATAATTTTTTGTCATAATATTATGTAACTTAACCGCAATTCTCTATATTTAGTATCTTGTCCGTTCTACTCTTGAAGAAGATCTGCAAAGTCGGGTCGAAACGTTGGCTTTTGATAAAATAGTTTTGTCACTATTCAGTCTATTTATGACCGCCACTCAAGACCATCTCCTTTCTTTATATTTTACCACCATTTTGAGGAGACTTCAGCCCGAAAGCACCCCGTATATCCGCCTGTGATGTGGTGCAAAACATCTAGGTCAACGTTTTAATAAAATGTAATATATATATATATATATATATATATATATATATATATATAATATATATATATATACATATATATATAAAAAGAAATTAAATCATTTTTATTTTAACTATAATATATTTCGATATTTTTGAAAATCCCTATTTGATCACGGTACTTTAAATGTATATAATAAACCAAAAATTCAATCCCAATAACAGGATCTGCGAAAAAATGAACTCATTCCCGAGAGTAGAAAAATTCAAATTCTCGCCTCCACAGTAACCTCAATGAATGACCAACGGGCAGAAATGGGCCAGTGCATAACTAGCACAAACAGAGCTTTCTTCTCCCTTTCAAAGATATTGATATCCCGAAAAATCTAAAGAAATCTCAAACTAAGGGTGTACAATACTATTATAAAGCCATTTCTAATAGTCGCTGTGAGATCTGAATACAGTTAGCTTAGAGCACCCTAAAGTATTGAAAGATTTAAGAGAAAAATCCTCCACACGATAAGCGAGCGGGAATCAGAGTATTACCATATGAAGAACAAAGACCGATAAATAACTGCTTACAGAAATTGGGCAATCAATTTCACTGAGGTTAAGATGGGCGTGGCATGTGGCTCGTAGCAATCCATCTGCAAGCCTCTACGTAACAATGAATGCCTCAATAGAAGGCAAAAGACCATGTGGAAGACCAAAAAGCAGATGGATAGATAGATGCAATAGAGCTGCGTGAAAATAACTGGAAAGAATAGCCTAAGACAAATAAAGATGAAGCAGGCTTGGTAAGGCGGCAAAAGATCTACATTTTCTGTAATACAAACAGAAAAAAAACGAACTTTAAATAAGCAAAAAAAAATTTGTCATTGAAACCCATTGCTTCAGAACAATTTAAAAAAAAATAAAGTATTAACATTTACAGAAAATATAAGTATTAAAAAATATATAAGGAAACTGAAATATTTAAAAAATAATAAATAAATGTATTGGTTGCATTTAGTGTTTTATTATAGTCATCGACATTGATGTCTTTAATAGTACGACCAGCTAGTACGAAGATCATGAGAAAAAAAAAGGAATATTTATAAAAAAAAAATGTGAAATGAATGAATAATAATTTTATTATGGAACTACAGTCCCATAGTCTCCTAAGAATAATAACAGAGTTGAATAATGAGGAACATTCGTCTGGTTGAGATGAATACAAAATTGTGCTTAATTAACAGTTAATTTCAATTGAAATTGTACAGTTAATTAGGCTATACAGTACACAGAATCATTCTATAAGTTTGAATATAACATACAGTGTGGATGTGGTCTTATCTCACTGTAATTATTGTCTATGTGACGGAATGTTATATTTCTCAGTAAATAAATTTTTAATAAATTGTTAGTAAGTTTGAATATGAACTAGTTTGTGGAATAGTGGTAGAAGGAATTTGCAGTAGAGGATTGAGGTATGGAGTTAAGAAGAGAGTTCCAAAAATAGGTAGCACAAACTAGGTTTATGGAAGCAGGCCATAAACTATTGTACTTCAGGTATCAGGTACCTTAATTTTTCTGAAGTTGACCTCTGAGAGCGACCACGCCATGTTCTGGGTACTGGCTACTTTGAAGGCTTAGGTTAAGGCTGCAGATAGACAAGAGTGAACTGTCCTAAATGGGTTTTAACTTACCGGTGGATTTATGTACCGCATCGATTGTCGTCTTCTATGGATGCTTTCTTTAGGCAGGCTGGCGAGTTCTGAACATTAAGTACCATTGTGCTTAAATACCCTTTTTGGATTTAAGGGAGTGAATAAGTCGTGCTTCTAAACTTTTAAGTACCTTAGTTAGTTTAATGAAAAAACGCTCTATTTCTGAGAATTTTCGTAAATATAAAAGTAGTAGTTTACGATAATATGAAGCTATTCACAAAGTTGCAGACAGATGTTAATAATTTGATGAAAAGGGTCTTTACCGCTGTCTAATAATAATCTATCTAAATGTGTTACTTTTTAAAGGTTCTTTATTTTAATTAAGACATATCTCCAATAATTCTTCATCGGATTGAGCAATGAGGTGAGAAAAAAAGGCACATCTCCAGAAATAATTAGAAATGGAAACTTTATTTGTGAATAACACAAAAAGTATTCCGGTGAAGGGAGGTGTGTAATAAGTGATTGATGGTGTAGGTATCGAACCTTCGGGTTTTATTATTATTATTATTATTGCGTATTTCCAAATCAAATTGCCTCAAGTTTACTGACCAATTTACTATGAGAATTATTCGTACAGCCCACGTAGTGTTTTAATCACTGTTAATATACCGTTAATGTGGTAGTTTTTATATTCGTGCGATAGAGATTTTAAGAAGTCCTACTCCTATTTAATTGGTATTTATGATTAAATTTTCAAATTACATTCATTTACTTTTATTTATAATGCAAATATGAATCAAAAGCATTTTTGAAGGACTTCAGACGTGAGTTAATAATAATAAAATTCGTTAAAAAACTCAGGTGGTTCTTGGAATTATACAGCATCCTGTAGTTTAAGGCCGTAAAACGTACAGTTTTCGAGATAATAAAACAATAATACATATCAATAATATGAGAAATAAACCTTTTAAGAGACATACCAAACAAAGTACAAAAAGTTTTGCGACCGTGAAAAATTTAGAATCCGATTTTTAAAAATAAAAATTGGTTTATTATTTTCAATAATGAACCATTGAAATCGATAAATTAAAAAAAAAAGATTCGGAAATTTATATATATATATATATATATATATATATATATATATATCAAATGCGAGACCGAGACGAGTCTTGGTCTTGCAAACTCAGTCTCGGTCTAGTTCTTGGTCTTGAGCAAGAGTGTCGCAACGGTCTTGCAGTTACCTATTAGCTTAGTACTATAGAGATATTACTGTATTTTTTTAGATAGGGGAAACCCGTAAACTAAGTAAGCCCGAATGAAAAATTAGAAGAGTTAAACGCAAAAGTATATTGGTTATACCAATTCTTTACATATATTATCTAAAATTGTCAAGCATTAGTACCTATTTTGCCTTAAATTTTATTCAAAAAATCATTTTTTTCTTCACCTGTCTTGATCTTGCAACAGTGAGGTGGTCTTGCTAAGGCCGATATTGGACAATACTAGAGACTATCGGACCTATTAAAAAAAAAAATTGGAATCAAAACCAGTGATCACCCGCGGATGACCCTTCCAACTTGAAATTACTATTCGCTCTTTGTTTTAAAGCTGGCGGCAGAAAAACCTGTTATTATAGACTATAGAGCCTAAAAAAAATTACCTATTTCAATAAATCTTGACTATATAACGAAGCTATATATAGATATAGCTTTATTATAACATTATAATACTATAACGTACTTCAACGAAATGAAACTGGGAAAAAAGTTATAAGGTGTGATTTTTTAGAAGATGACCAAATTCACTTAAAAATAAAAAATAATCTTGGAAATTGAACAATTTAATGTAATGATACGGTGTTTTAAATATTTTTTAAATGTTCTACTGCAAAGTGTACATCCTTTATTTTGGTTTTTGATTTTTTGAAAGTTTTATGTCAACTGAAGCAATGTTGTATATTTTTCTTAGCAAATTATTAATTATGAAAACAAAAAATCATTTTGGCAAATAATAGCAATTACCTTTATTTTCTCTTATGTTACATGGAAAGTAATGTTAATTTTGATGTAAAATTATTTGGGAATAATAAACCATTGTGTAATAATTTGCAGTGTTCTTATTTTTACTATTATTTATTTTATTTTTATTTTTCTCCTAACTCAGTTCCTTCCTATATTAGAGGTTGAAAATGGACTATTAATGGGATACGAATTACTGAGATTCGTATTACTTACTGAGGTTAGTGTTGCCCAAAATCGGTCTTGCACTTTGCAAGACCAATACCAATACCAAGGATTTTTTAAATAAACATTAAGGCAAAATACTCGACAATCTTAGTTGCTATATGTTAATAAATGGTATAACTAATATACTTTTGCACTTTAACTTCTCTTTTAGTTTTTTATGTATATAACTTATTCATTCGGAATTATTACAATCTGTCACAATTAAGGACATTTATAATAGTGTTCTGGGAGCACATTCACACTCTATTTACAATAATTAATAGAAAAAAATAAAAATAGTAAAAGCAAATTTTATAATATCAATTATACAATTAATATCATAAGTAGTATACCATAAAACTTCTTTTAATGGAATTTTATGACATTATTTTTTGGAATATTTAAAAAAGAGCTTTAAAGACGAAACGCTATAAAAACATAGGAAATAAAATTTTCTCCTCTAAAACTCCTATAATTTTTCATTTTGGCTTAGTTAGGTTTCTCTTATCCAAAAAATTACAGTAATATCTCTGTAATAATAGGCTAATAAGTAACTGCGAGACTCTTGCGCAAGACCAAGACTGAGTTTGCAAGACCAAGATTCGTCTTGGTCTCGCATTTGGACAACACTAACTAAGATATTACCGAGGTCTACAATTATTTAAAATTGTACGCTATAGAGAATTGTCCGCTATGAGAAATTTTTGGGTATGTTAGGGTACTCATCGCAATTCCATCATTGATTGATACTTAACGACACCATGTTGATATATTAATACTGGATTATTTGGCTGATTGGTCTTCGTTCCCTTGATCAACGAGACAAATTGTTATATATCACCTTTGCCGACATCCGTATCCACCGACCACAGAAAATTATATAGCAAAAACATTTACAAGTTGACGTCTGACGTCGGTAGATTTAAAACCGAAAAGGAGATCTATTGTTGTAAGTGGAACTTATTTGTTGAGAGTGTGGGCAAACAGACCACAAAGATGTTTCTATTGTACCATTTTAAAGTGACCCTGTCAACTGCTTCTAAGGGGGCCGTATATCAATCCGGGGGGGTTGTTTTGACAGGAAGGGGTAGTTTGCCCCCACCACTCCTAGGCCGGACCAATGGGAGTAGAGTTCGCCGCGCATGCGCCCCCTCTGCCACTAGGGCTGCCTTCTCCCCTAACCGGTACAGTCAGTTCAGATAGCATCAGCAACCAACATGTCGTTTTGCTCCAAACCAGATTGCTACCAGTGCCTTCCCATGTTACACATACACACAGGTGCGGATACTCTACTAGTTGGTCTTTATCTTAGTATAAGTATAATAGTTGTGTCTTAGTATTAGTTTGATAGTTGTGTCAAAGTATAAGTATTATAGTCGTGTCTAAGTGCGTTGTTTCGTTAATTGTGAACTATTATTGCGAAAGTCTTGTCTCTTTAATTGTACATAAAAGTCAAGATTTTTTTTACTTACTCAAAACCAATGTAAAATACAGCAAACTTATATATATATATAATCATATATAGTAAGGTATCTTTAGATTTTAATTTTTCAAATCATTCAAATTGAGAAAAAAAAATCGTTTAAATTTAATTCTCTATATATTAAATTCTTTCATTAATGTTTTATATATATATATATATATATATATATATATATATATATATTTTATTAAATTATTAATATATATATACATATATACTGCAAAAGTCACTAGGTATATGTTTGACGGATCAGAACTTTAAAAAATCTTTTTATGAATTTCGACCTTTAGAATGATAAAAATCTTTTGTGTACTAAACTGTGTTATTGTGAGCGCACAATTTTCTAATTTTACAAAGAGAAACTTCATTAAAATTTCTATTGATTTAATTTCAAAATTTCTTATCACTAAATGACATTTTTCAACAAATCGACGATGTATATATATATATAGAGAGAGAGAGAGACAACTCAAAAATGGATGTAAATTTGAATTTTTATATGCTGTAAGTAAATAGACTAAAAAAGATTGATAATAGACTCAATGGAATTTTTTTCAGTAATTCAAATTCACTAACATTTTAATTTGATTTTTTACATTAAATTAGTGTTCGTACCGGAAGATAAGGTATTAAAGGCATAGTGATGGTTTATTATGTGATTATTTTTTCGATTGTTAAATGTTATGTTTAGATTTTCTCAGGAATCTTAAGGTAATAAATAACCAACTATATTTAGGTGACATTTCGAAAGAAAAAATTATTTTAAAAAAACAACGTAATTTTCCAGAAAATAATGTTCTAATTATTTTTATATGTAATTCTGTAACTAAATAAATTACAAAATAATACTAACTTTAGTTAGTTTAGATAATTTCATTTACAAGGGGTACAAATTGATATTCACTAATATAAAAAAAATTATGATAAGCTGAACAAGTTTAAGTAATGATTTCGTAATTTGATAGGATGTAATTTTTTTTTTTTTTTTTGCAAAATTCAAAATAAATTTTTTTTTTTTTAAGTTTTCAATCTATGACAATAATCCTCGAAAAGTCACAAAAATATAAAGAATTATGTGTGTGATAAATATTCCAAGATTTGCGGCATAAAAATCTCTATTCATAAAAATATAAAATGATACTTTTTATAGTTTTTAAGTTAATTAACATTAAGTTTATTTAAAATTATAAATCATATAAAAATAAATTGTTAATTTCTGAATTAAATGTCTATGCGTTTTGACTTGCCTACGTTTCGACCCAAGAGTTTTCGACTAGTCTAATAAACCATATCTAGACTACAAATACTATTCTCACAAAAATTTAGTTGTTTATTTACTTACTGAACCTCAATACATATATACACATATATATATACACACATATATATATATATATATATATATATATATATATATATATAATTTTTTTTTTATATTGTTATAGTCTAAAGTTATATCTCTATTAACAGGTACTAAAGAGGATAGCGCCATGCTTACTCCACCACACAGCTCGAGTTCCCCAGAAGCGAGCCCAAGCAGATCAACATCCAGCCCCGACTTCAATCCTCAGGAGCCGGTCTATCAACCTGCAGAGTCTTACGGGTTACTTCTTGCACACTGGCTGAGATGCCATCCTCAACCGCCACCTCCACCTAGGCCTTATTCCAGGCCCAAGAAGCAGTTCATCTGCAAGTTCTGCAACAGGCAGTTCACTAAGTCCTACAACCTTCTGATCCACGAGAGAACGCACACCGACGAGCGACCTTACTCATGCGATATCTGCGGAAAGGCGTTCCGGCGACAAGATCATCTTAGAGATCACAGGTAATTTGATCCAATATTCAAATATTCCAAAGATTTATTACAAAACATATATATACAGGATGAACGGGCCTTACTCCTGGATTGGGTTGGACACAGACAAATAATAAAAATAAACAATATTTCATATTAACATTTTCGCCTTCCTCTTCGAAGAGCGACAGAAGGCTCCTGATTGTTTCTTATCTTTCTTGATATTCCAAATCTATACTTTTACTTTTTTTACGTCATCTTTAAATCAGATCTATAACCCATAATCCAGTACTGTGAAGTCTCTGGATGTTGGAGTATAATCGGATAACCACGACAATGCCATTCAAATTAAATAGACAAAGTTTGCCGATCTCCAGATTGAAAACACCCCAATTTCAGGAATTTTCCTAAATAAAATATTTGTAGTTTACGATGGGATGAAGCTATTTACGAAGTTTCAGGCGGATGTTAATCATTTGATTAAAGAAGTCTGTACCATGGACTTTGGAATTTTGTCCGTTCATCCATACTCACCCCGTATATATGAAAAAAAAAAAGTTATCATTTATGAAAGTAATAATTTAAAATGAGTTATCTCTACTTCATATAAACACGTTTGAGGAAATGAATGAATCATTTGTAGGACTCGTGATTTCGATTTGGTATCAGTAGTTATCAATCGATCCGATTGGTCGTCTCAATTAAAGGTGAATGTTTTTCGAAAATTTACACAGCGATTGTGTTATTTCGATAAGAGATCCTGGGGGTAATTTCGAGAATGAGATTTTAATAAAAACGAGTCTCATTTTAAAATTTTATATAATTTAACTACTATAAGATGAGTAGCTATAGTAACTATATTTTATAGTAGTAACTATAATTGTTATAGTACTTAGTACTAACTAAATACTAAATAAAAAAATAATTTTTTTTTTTTGATGCATTCGAATTATAGCCATTGACGTCAGCTAAAGCATATAATATTGTATACAATATAATATTATAAAGACAGGCTGATGAAGCTTTACAATGACTGTAAAACTAGCAATGTACTTTATAAGTACTTATCACTTTATAATTACTTTATTAGGTTATCTCACTAAAATACATCCCTCCAGTTTAATAGTTAAGTAATTATATACAGCTATTTCTTAAACTTATACTAATACATTATTGTATTTGCTCCTGATTTATTTATTGGCATAGAAAGACTTGGTTTTTAACAGGGGTTGAAAAAGTTCGTTTTAAAAAAAAAACAATGAAAAAATCTTAAAATAAAAGTTCCAAGAAACTTTTTTGTAATAAAGTTGTAGGTTTATAGTAAAAGTTGAAATAGTATTGATTCAATTTCTTAAAAAAAAAAATCCGTTAATTAAAAAATAAACAGTCATTAGGCTTAGATTATGATTATAATTTGTTTTAAATTAATTATACTTGGTTCTAATGTGTCTTTTGTTTGAGTAGCTATGAAAAAAAGTAATTTTTAGTGAAATAACAGAACTTTTAAATAATATTTTTTTAAAAATATATAGCTGCAAGGGAAAAAGGCCTAGTTATAATAGAACTGAAAAACTATCAATAGTTAAAGTAACAGTAAAACTGAAACTTTTAAAAAATAAACGTTTTTTTTTTCTGTTTCAAGCCCTGTATAGAAGCATATTATTGAGAGTATATAATTCACGAATAATTTATGATTTTTTTTTAACCGAACTTAGCTGGTTTGCCCGCTCAACAGTCTTGTTCAAATAGTTCTAACAATGACAAAATCTACTTTTGTTTACAGTAAATTTTGTCTAGTTTACTATGGAGTAATGTTTGATTACTTAAATAAAATATTTTTTTAGTTATCACTTTCTAATCAACAAAACATGTGAATCGCATAAAAAAAAAACTGTGTGTATAGTGAAGATGTTTTCATGAATAAAAAAATAACGGTTATTTATTTTTTTTAACAGGTACATTCACAGCAAAGAGAAGCCTTTCAAGTGCGGGATATGCGGAAAAGGTTTCTGCCAGTCTAGGACCCTCGCCGTCCACAAGATCTTGCACCAGGAGGACTCACCCCATAAGTGTCCAATCTGTGGAAAGACCTTCAACCAGAGGACAAACCTGAAGACCCACCTCCTCAGTCATCAGGAGCAAGGCCGCCCGAAGAGAGGATTCACGATAGACGAGATATTGAGCCGATGAATTCGAACCCGAAGGTTCGAAGCTCAACCCTTTCATCTAGTCAAATCGATCCTTTCTTGCTTTTAAAGTTCCTCTCCTCGAAGCTGTTTTTTTTTTTTTCTATCCCAGTGTTATTTATCTCTGTACCAAAATGGAGGATCTCTTAATGGATGTACTTAATTACTTATAAGTGTTACCACCTCGTTCGGGGCATTAATGATGTATATTTATATTGTATATTTTTTCTTGTAAAAATAGTATATTGTTTGATAGAGTTAATATTATTGTCCAATATTTAAGTAGTTATTAAAAAAAATTAAATGTACAAATTATATTAATAAAATAATAAAAATGAATGACTACAATTTTGTTCAATTTTTATTTATGACTGCTCAAATACAAATGAACGATCATAGTTATCAATAGACAGGTGTACCTAAGACTAATTTCATAAAACTATAGAAATCGATTTTTTTTTCTTTTCAGTTTGTTTATTCAACAATATATGTATATTATTATTTAATTTATTTGTATAATTTACTTTCCTTCTATCTATATTAAATTTATTTTTTTGAAATATCTTACAATTTATTTCATTATAGCCTAAAACCTAGAAATATTAATAAATAAAAAAGTAAAAAAATATGCATGATGGCTTGGAAACTGTTTTACTGAAATAAGTAAAATATAATATTAAAATTATAATCGAATGAAAAATAAAAGTTTCATAAGTCCATTCACTACAACTTTATTGAAGGAGTGCTCATTTAAGCATTTATATGTTTTTGTTTTTTTATCTTTTGCATAAATATACACATACGTAAAGATACACATACAGTATGAGTATGTATATAAATTTAAATGGTACAACTAATGAAGTATTTTATTGTTAAAGATCGGATTGGTTGCTGTGTGGTTTAAAAACATGAAAATATTTACGCAAGAAAAAATAAGCAAAAATTAATGGAAGTTTTTCTAATTCGAATTCAAAACATCAATATAATTTTTATAATAATCTTCATTTTCCCTGTTGACATTTAAACCATACTTTGAAAAATATAAAAACACATACATTGTTCTTTAATTTTCGACAGATATATTTTACATTTAATTAACATTACTTTGAATTTGTAACTATCAGTTTAATAAAAAAAAAAAATCAAATATTCTGTCATAGTATGTCGAAATACTATTCAACCTATAAATTTATATTATATGTTACAATATTTATGAAAATATCTTTATTAAATTCCTTTTTAGACTGTTAAAGTTTAGTGCATGCAGTATCTGATCTGAATTTATTCGATCGTATATACTAATGTAATATAAATGATAAATAATACAATAATTCTGACATTACAACAAATAAACTTGAAAGATACGCCATCCACATCGTTAATTCTTAGCGCAATAAACATTCTTACGGCGATGTTTACAAACAAACTTTCAATTTGTATGCTCTACAGTACTGATTCAGGTTAACTCATTATTTAAAAAATAATCGAATTAAATAATACTGAAACATGAATTTATAAAGTAAACATATTCATCTACATATACATTAGCATAATCTTTAAAGCGAAGGAGACACTTCACTAGTATGAGAATTTTCTCTTTTTTAATTATTATGTTTATAATCAAAGAACATGTTTCATATATTACTATAATATATGATATCTTGATCTCTCTTTGACGAAATGTATGAAATATTTAATATTATACAGGTATTTTAAAACTATATAATCCAAATAAATTTAATTAGGAATAATTAAACCCACAAGAATTCATTCAAACATAAGTAAATTAGTTATAAAATATTTTTGTAGCTGATAAGTAAATAATGTATAAAGGTTCACTCGCCACAATAAGCAAAATAGTGCGGTCTTTAATTTTTTTTACACTACCTTAAGACTTTGAAATATGTCTTTATAACAAAAATAGCATTAATAACAAGGTAAAAACATATTCCGAAACAACCTTATGATTTTTTTTTTAATCTTCATCCACCAATATTCATCATCTTGTATACTTCCTTAAAGCAGCAAAGGAGATATCTCATCCAGCTCCTTTTCAGTCGCCTCCTGGTGGCTATGTCGTTTATAAGTCTGTTTTTTTATCCATGTAGTTTAATATGAAATCGGGAGTAAAGAGCATGTGTTAGTCGACAGTTGATTGTCGTATGTCGGTATGTAAAGTTTTGTTGTTTACGTACCAGGAAGCTGATATTATCAGACTTAAAATTTTGAATTGGAAAAAATCGTATTTTTTTAAATTCATATCTTTTGGTGAATTGAAAATCTGTGAGGCGTATATGCATATGGGTTTGAGTGGGTATATGCCTGTAATTATTTAGTGATTTATTTATTTATTTAGTGAATAATTGAAAACAATAGCGATAAAGAGAGAGAAGTGAGAGAAAGGGAAACTTAATGTTAAATAAAAATAAAAAAAAAAGCATGAACAATGAGAAGAAGGAAAAAGGAAAAAAAAAAAAAAAAATTATAAAGATAAATAAAATAATAAAAATGTATATATATATATTTCTGTTTTACTAATATTAACTAATACTTCTGTATATTTATATATAAGTTCATATATTGTCTTAAGGATAGAAGAGTATGCTGTGTGTATAGCAACCCAATGTAATTGGGCAGCAATCCTTTATATTTTATATTTTATGAAAATAAAGTGTTTCTCTCTTGTCTGTTTTTCTATTTCGACTTATCAAAAAGTGCGTGTAGTGTTTTCAGTCGCTTGTTTAAAGTCTTTTGTTTTTTATTTTTACATTTTAACAAGTGGGCCTTTTTATTTATTTTTTTTAATCAAATTTCATCGCTATGAAATTTTTCGATTTCGAATAACAAGTTTTTTCTCTTGCGACAATTGAATAAATCAAATATATGCCATCTGAACTGTTAAAAATGTGATAAATTTAATTTTAAAAATAATGTTTTTAGCACCCAAGCCCAAAAATGAATCATCAAAAAGGTATTTATTCTCAAAATATTTATATTAGAGTTGATATAAAAATTTCTAAGCGTGAATCTTCCAATAGTTGAAGTTTTAAAAATGATCTGATTGTGAGTAAATAGATTTGCCATTTTAATTGTAGTACATTGTACACATTTGGATACAAATATCTAAAAGATATATTTTTTTTTCTGTTTTCTTTCTCAATACATTATTAATATAAAATCCATTTTTATGGAATATGTCAGAATGCTAAACTTATATTCCTGTATTTATTTAAAGATTAAACTTCCGTTAAGAAATTCCAATGATTCGTTTATGAACCATTTTTAATATTAATGTAAACTCAATTTTAGACAAAAATATTTATTTAAATTATAAAATTCAGTATGAAAACTATCAACTTGAAGTTCTTTATTCTTCTTTATTTTTTTGTAAATATTTTTTATTACTAATTTAAAATGTTAATATTTTCAAATGTTTTAACATTATATTTTTATTAATATGGAATAATACATCATGGAATATAAAATTATTTTGGAAACTCCTTAATTGATAAATTTAAACACTTATATTACCCATTATTTCTCATTATAAAAAATTTCTTAATCAAACAATTTTCTCTTTTTTTAGAAGAAATTGAATTCAAAAGTAAAATCTACAAAAACGTTTTATGAAATATAGGTAATGTTTAAATTAATAGAAATATTTTCATTGGTTACAGAAGAAATATTTATTAACTTACTTAATGATGGTTTTTAATAAAAATATAATTTATACTGAAATTTAAATATACGGTTTTTTCGTATTAATTTACTACCTGAATTGGTATAATTCTTTGTTCCAAAGGTGAAGAATACCAAGTCCATTTCTTTATTTAATACAACTCGTACTTTTTTTTAATCTCATAACTTTGGTTATCTGGTTGCCGGGCAACTCGGGGTGCTGTGCAAACGCGTTAGTCTGTTCGGCCACAACACTTTAGTAGCTAAGAAACAAATTTTAATACGTTAAAGTTCTGAAAAATTGGCGCCCTGAATAAATAAAAATATTTTCCTTTGTGTCCTTTATCTCCTTAGTACAGATTTAATAAAAAAGAAACTAAATTTTAAAGCTGAAAGTTATGGATCATTGCTGAACAGATACAAAATGGACATAATGATATCTACCTCCGGAGTAACGAGTTATAAGCGAAATAATCCTTTACAACGGAGGTAAAGAAGACGATGTTCATTTTTGTATTTGCTGAGGAGAGCCAACATTCCATAACTTTGCGCTATTAAAAATAGTTTCTTAGCTACTAAATCTATACTCCGAACGTAAACGACATCATGTCACATTTTTGTATTCTTTAGGGAGCCAAGTTTTCAGAACTTTGACCCATTAAAATTTGTTTCTTAGCTACTAAATTATTTAATTAAAAAAATTGGAAACTGCGTTGTTTGTCATCGGAGTACAGAATTAAAAAAAAATAAATGATCTTAAATATTATTATTATCTATAATAAATAGTCACATAATAAAGCATGCAAAATAGTCAATAATAAATTTCAATGAAATTATTACCCAGAAATATAAAGTTTTTATTGTTGAGTTAATATTTTTTATTAAGATATAAACTTCATGTAAGTATAATAAAGTAAGTATATAAATAGTAACATATTTTTAACTACTAAAAATGTTAGAGAAATAATTAATAATTTAATTGTGATAACCATTAAGTTAATTCATTGATAGTTAGGTGAGATAAAAATTAATTATAAATCATTATAATTTTCTCTAATTTTTGTTAATACTTTTTTTATGATCCTTTCCATTGAAATAATAATTTTATTTTTGTAAACTGATATTTAGATGTGCTTGAATTTGCCGATGGAATAGTGAAAGTGTGGGTGAGATTAACCGGGGCTGCTTTGACACGTGGAGCGCTCTTTCGGAGAACTTACTAACCGCCAGTCATCAAGTCGGCAACAAAGGACGTTTCAAAAAAATATTTAAAATTATTAAATATTTTATTAAAATATAAATAAAACTAAAGTTTTTTTTTCTCTTTCAATTGAGTTATTAATAATAGAATAATTTTTAAATAGTTTTACACGTCTCGTACACTTTTGTATCTTTTAAACTCCAGCTTATCATATATATATATATATATATATATATATATATATATATATATATATATAATATAAAAAAATTATCTTTTTTATTTGTTATTAAAAATTATGTTCATTAAAATAATTCAAGCAATATTCAGGTTTCTTTATTTTGAACGTAAATATTTCGACGTTTGTCACTAATATTTGGTTTGTCACTTATAAATACCTGTAATAGAGATACCTTGTATAGTATGCATGTGTTTTAGTTATTATTTTGATTAGTTTAGTTCTTTTGTTTATATAGAATAGAATAGAAAATAGAACTTTATTCTGGGACTAAGTCCCCTTAGAATAACAAAGATGAATTAATACAAAATAAAATACAAATCTGGCTAAAAACTAACTTATAAAAATTCTAACATTATATAAATTATTTAAAAAGTAGTATGTAATTACTAAGAAATAAACAAAAAAAAATTATATATATATATGTATATATATAATTTTTTTATTATTATGATTTATATTTTATTTATTATATACATATATATATATATATATATATATATATATATATATATATATATATATATATATATAAATGAACATACAATATTCTCAAAATTACTTATTATTGTGATGAAAAAAAAAGAAAGAAAAGAAATTACATATCTATATACACATAACTGCATAATTTATAAACAATAGGCTATCTAAAAGTAAAATAATTAAATACAAAATTTAATAAAATTTAGAGTTATTCATATAATAATAAGCAAACACTAAGATAAAATAAAATCTCAGGATTAATTGTGGTATAAAGGTAAAAAAAGGGACTATACTTACTCATATTGATACACTGAGAGACAAAAAGTATAAAGTATAAACATATATACCCGAATGAAAAAGCACAACCTGCTATGTACATTTATTTTTATTATTATTAGTTTCTGTATTATTTTTTTTATTTATTTTTATTATTTTAATGGAATTTACAACTGTATTACATAGAGAAATAAGTAAATGAGAAATTGGTAACATGGCATGTACAACATGAAGAGAAACTACCCATTGGTAGAACTCAAATTTCTGTATTATTTATTTTTATTTCTTGTAAATAAATGTGATCTCTGAAGACTATTATAAATGTCTTTAATTGTAACAGATTGTAATATTTCTGAATAAATAAATAAAAATAAAAAAACATATTGCATGAAAATTATTTGAAAAATGATTTATTTAATTTTTATTTGTTAGTCCCTTATAAATTCGGATAAATTCCTAGATCCTCCGCAAAAAAAAAAGTTTCATTATCACTGTAGATGATAAATATTCGAAGAATTCATTATTTTAAGACCATATTAATCAAGGTGCGTTTTATTAGGGAAACACTTGAAATTCACCTCAAGTTGTGTAAAAAAAAAATTATGTGATTTACCCCTCCAGAAATGAGTTTTCCTTTCAAAAAGGAAATATTGGATAGTTGCAATCTATGTGGAACGAAATCCCACCTAGAAAATTAAAAATCAGTGAAGCCATGGACCATATGAAACCGCCCTAATCGTAGAGAACAGGTTAAGAACAGGACACACGATCCTAACTCATGTACATCTCATCACTAAGCAGCCACCACCAAATTGTCAACACTGCAATAACCCTCTCACAATCAATCATATTTTCCAAGAATGCACTTTTTTGAATTATTAAACAATTTTAAAAACTGGCACCTGTTATTAAATAACCTATTAAACTATAATTCAGTATCAAACCTTTGGTCCAAGCTCCAAAATGAAATATGTTAATAATTTGATGAATTTTCCCTTTGTGAGATCCCAACATTTATAGTGGCAAAATGTATACCTTTATTCTCATTTCTATATTTCAACATTGCAATCACCTACTCTGGAATCAACTTGCTCACTGTCTATATACATATAACTTTTCCAACTTGAAATATCAGTAAACTGTTGAAATTGGAGTTAGTCATTCTGTCAACTGAAAGGCTTAGAGATTGAAGTTATGTGGTAATAAAACTAGATTTTTATTGCCTGCCGTGGATATAATAAATAGACTTTTTGTAATTATAATGGTCATAATGGTTTGTTATCTGTAAGCTTTATGCTTTAGTTCCGTTGAAAATTCACTTCAATAATTGTATAATATCTATAAAAATTGTATATTATATTTTAGTTAAGTATACTTTTTTTTCCCTCTTCTTCCTTGTATTTCTAATAATCAGCTGTTCAATATAACCTTTCTTAGTTTTTATACTATTGGTTATCTATATACGATCCATAGGAGATAGGATCCATACAGAAAATGCTTCACTTTGGCCTGGTAGCAGACAGGTGATGTCCATGGAACATTATGCTAATGCCGTCTGGAAGATTGCCAGGTAGTTAAGACAATCACAGTGATACACTGGCAAGATGGCTCGTGTTCCAAATCGACTTCTGTAATGATAGGCCGACTTCTGGTTCCTCCACCGCCTCGAGATGTTGTTCAGTAGTCTATCATTTGTGGGATCAATGATATAAATGATAACTATCGTCCCTCATAGCCCACCCCTGCCCAGGAAGAGTTTGAGGGCGGAGTTGCACAACAAAATGTTAAACTGAGGAGGGAATATTTTTGAGGGATCATAAACTTCTGTATAGAACAATGTTTTTTGTGGAGTTTTGAATTGGTTGAACATAAGAAATCATCAGGAAATATTTTTAAACTATCTGAATAATACTAAAATAAGTATAAAGCTAGAAAAGATGCATAAGGTATAACGGTATGTAATAAATGGAATAGCCGTTAGTGTTGCCCAAAATCGGCTATGGTCTTGCATTTTGCAAGGCCGCCTAACTGTTGCAAGACCAAGACCAGGACTGGTAAAAAAAAATCGATTTTTTAAATACAAATTAATGCAAAATAGTTACTAATACTTGACAATCTTAATTACTATATGTTGATAATTGGCATAACCAATATACTTTTGCATTTAACTCCTCTAATTTTTCATTCGGGCATAGTTAGGTGTCTACTATCTAAAAAATTACAGTAATATCTCTATAGCAATGTGCTAATAAGTAACTGCAACACTATTGCGAGACACTTGCGCAAGACCAAGACCATAACCAAGACTGAATTTGCAAGAACAAGACTAGTCTCGGTCTCGCATTTGGGCAATACTAATGGCCGTATATCCACTGAAGTTTGTTGGGAATGAATGTTATATATACCTTCGAGCTTTTTTCTTTGACATTGCTATTTTATTTAATACGTTTTATACTTTCACTTACCTATATATGAAATATATAGTAAGGACTTATCCTATATATATATATTAAATATTGAGATCGAGAAAATTTTCTAAGGAAATACTTGTTTTGATGTCTCCTGAGTCCAAATAACCAAGTTCCGCAAAATGGTCTATGCGTGTATGTCTGTGAACAGTCTAGCTCAAGAAGCCGTACGAAACTGATATTACGTATTTAAGATAGCTTTTTGCTTTTTTTTTAAAAAATAAAGAATCATCAAATATGGAATCTTCAAATACGGCACTCTTTCGTATTTTAATATTATCTAATTGGAGTGCTACCAATCGGTAGTTTCTCCTCATGTTGTACATGTCATATTACTTGTTCATATTTACTTGTTGTATTATTATTAATTACAGTTGTAAATTTCGTTAATAAAAAAAATATTATCTAATAAACGATAATATTTTTTTTCTTTTTTTTTTTTCCCCTTTTTCTCGCCTCTACTCTAAAGGGTCATTGGCGTTTTCTATGATTTATACTCTGTTATAGTAGTTTACAATTTTTAAAAAATTTAACACTATCGAGACTCTTTCTTCATTGTCTTTTAGTATTTCTTTTAGTGTTTTTCCTAGTTCTATTTTTTCTCTGAGCCTTTCGAATTGGGAACATTCTACTAGAAGGTGTTTCACAGTTTGCGGTGTATTGTTACATTTCTTGCAAGTAGGAGCTTCTAGGCCTCTTAAAAGATAGCCATGAGTGAACTGGCAGTGCCCAATCCTTAGGCGCCACAGTATAATTTATTCACGCCTGGACCTTCTGTTGCTAGTGAGCCATTTATCGCAATTGGGTTTCACTTCTTTCAGCTTACACTCTTTGATCCTCCACTCTTTTTCCCACTTTGCCAGTTGTTTTTTCTTTATTTCGTGTACCCAGTCTTCTAAAGTGATATATTTCACTCTAGTCACTTCCTCTTCTTCTCCTCCACTTCTTGCTAAATGGGCTGCATTGTCAGCATTTTCATTTCCTAAAATTCCGCAATGAGCTGGTACCCATACCAATACAACTGTTATTCCTTTATTTTTTAGATCCCACCAGATATTGAGTATTTCCCTAATTATGGAGTTTTTAGGATATGGATTGTCAATGGCAGTTAAAACGCTGTATGAGTCCGTCACAATTACCCAGTAGTTCTTTTCAGTTTCGCTTATAAGATATAAAGCATTCATGATGGCAGTGGCCTCTCCTGTGAATACTGAACATTCTCCAGGTAATTTAAACAGTAATTGTTTCTCTTTACTGGCTAAAGCACATCCTACGCTACCTCCTTCTTTGGGATCCGTATATATAAAATCGAAATATTTATATTTTATATTGTTCCGTTAGCTTTAAAAAATATTTTTGTATTTCAAGCGGATATGCCTTTGCAATTTTAGTCATAGATTTATTAATAAATGGTCTATCTTTTTTCCAACGCGGCATTTTTAATTCTGGGATGGGTCTTATAATGGTCGTATCCATGTTTATTTTAGTTGTTGCATTGTAAATTGCTTGTTTAAAGAAGTTATTTTCTATATTTCTAAGTCCGTTTCTTTCTGATTCAACTGAAAATAAATATGGAGTTAATGGGTGGTAGGAAGATGCTTTCAATTTGGCAATGTATTTCAGAGATAGGTATTCTCGTCTCAAGTTTAAGGATGTTTCTCCAGATTCAACGTTGATGCTGTCGATTGGAGAAGTTCGAAACGCTCCAGTGCATATTCTTAGGGCTGAATTGTGTATAGAATCTAACATCCTCAATATTGTTTTGTTGGTTGTACTATATATCTGCGCTCCATAGTCTATTTTGCTGCGTATTATAGACTGGTATATTTTTATTAGAGTGCATCTATCGGCACCTCAGCTAGAGTGTGAGAGACATTTAAGAATTCCGAGTCTTTTTGTGCATTCTTCCCTCAAATATGTAATATGTTGTATCCAATTCAGTCTCTTATCAACTATCATTCCTAGATACTTGTGACTTTCTGTATATTCAATTGAGGAACCTTCTATAAATATTTGTGGATTATTCTGCTGACACTTTCGACTTCTACAAATGTGTAAACATTTAGACTTCGAAGATGATATCTTACATCCAGTTTCCCTTGTCCAATCTTTTACTCTATCCATGACTTTTTGCAGCCTCCACTGTAAATAGGGAATAGATTTGCTTTTGGCTGTGATAACAATATCATCGGCAAATAGGAAACATTTGGTCGGGCTCTTGATAATGGACCCTATACTATTAATCGCAAGAAGGAATAGGGTCGAACTAAGAGGAGATCCTTGTGGGGTACCCCTTTGTAAGCGATGGTTTGACGAGAAAGTATTTCCTACCCTTACTGAAAATTCCCTATTGGTTAGAAAATTTTTAATGTAATACCACATATTTCCTCCTATTCCTAGTTCCTCCAAAATCTTCAACACACGTCCTCTTTCCATTGTGTCATAAGCTTTTTCAAGGTCCAGAAATATTGATATTAAGTGTTCTCCGTGTGAAAAAGCTTCCTGCGCTTCTAAGCTTAATGATAAAAGAGAATCAATAGTTAAACGATTTGGCCTAAAGCCAAATTTGTATGGATAAAGAACATTCTTACATTCCAGCATACTAGTCAATCTTATATTGACCATCCTTTCTTGAATTTTGGAAACGCATGAGATAAGGGAAATGGGTCAATAGTCCTTGGGAACGGTCCTTTTTTCTTTTTTTGGTATCGGTACTATGACAGATTTCCTCCACTTAGTTGGAAATGTTCTGCTTGTCCAAATTTCGTTATATATATTTAAAAGATATATTTTCCCTGCTTTTGGTAGCTGCTTTATGAACTCTCCTGAAATTTCATCGAGACCAGGAGCTGATTTTCCTTTGCACTTATTAAGCGAAGAATTTAGTTCATCTAGTCGAAATGGTCTATTGTATTCAGCAGAGTGGCTCTGCCCTGAAATGTAATTTTGATGTATTTCATGATCATTTATCGCGTCATCGCTACAGCTTGAGGAAGATATTACTCTGAAATATTTTCCAAAGGCTTCAGGAATGTCCTGTGGATCCGTTATGATCTGTTCGTCAATATTAAGTCCTGAAATTAAGTTTTGCTTCCTAATTCCTCTGATGGCCTTGATCTTGTTCCATATCTCATTCGTCGGGGTAAGGTAGTTTATGGAAGAAACATATTGTTTCCACGATGCTCTCTTGCTTTCTTTTATTATTCTGTTTGCAATAGATCCCAGTCTCTTGAACTCGATTGCATTTTCAACAGTTCTACTTCTTCTGTATCGATTTAGGGCTCGTTTCTTTGCTCCTATAGCTTCATTGCAATTGTGATTCCACCACGGTACATCATGAGGTTTCATATTATTTTTGACTGTAGGAATAGTTTCTTTTGCTGTGTTAATAATTAACATTTTGGCCAGATGTTATGTTAATTTTTATGTACAATATTGTTATTCTCAAAGGGATTTTGTCCCAGAATAAAGTTGATTCTTCTATTAAGACCGGTAGAGGCTGAGGAGGAGAACGACAATGAAAATCTTAAAAACTGACTCCGTTCTGACTGTCACCCATGATATGTAGAACAGTTGACAAACTTCCTTCATTAATTCAAAAAGTATATACAACGAACAAAAATAACTAACTTAAAAACTATATTAAAAAATAAATAACAAACTAACAAAAAAAAAAGCCTGGAAGCAGTAACCAAACCTCACGTTGCTACTATAGCATCCATGGTGTGGGAACAGGCCACCTGTAGCTCTGGAGCCGATCCCTTTGGGGCCAATTTTACCGTTGACAACGACTCACTCGGGTTGAAGGGCAGTGGCACCCCTATTGGTCTGGATCCACGGATTAAGGCTCCTCAGAGTCAAGAGGCGCACGACGACCTATATTTCTTTCTCCGTCCATGGAACTGGCTCATGGGAGGCTAAGTACTTCTTGGAAAACCACATTGCGATTCCCAAGAAGAAAGGAGTCTCTACCATTGAGGGGCTTTTCTCAGTGGAAGGTCTCCAGATGGAACAATAGAAAAAAAAACTGTTCTTGGAATATTTTTAAAAGTGGTTTAATTATTTTTCTTTTTCGCGGAAAGTCATCCGGAATTCTTCCCTATCCTCTCCTTTAATCCACCAAACACCTAAAATGCTTTGCTAATTTGAATGTATTAAGTGAATATTATTTATTTATTGAGTTGGTATTAGTCCTCGCTTTAGCTATTTTTATATATTATTTTTCAAAGTTTTTGTTTTTGTCGCTACGCTATATCTTTGTCCAATTTTCTATCAAATCCAATTTGTGAACCCTCATTTCGAAGGTCCCCATCTTTTTTCTTTAGATGAGAAAAATTGTCACATCCCCTCCCAAATTTCAGGAAAAAATGTTATGAAGGAATAGAAACTTTTTTAGTGAATAACTCAAAAAGTATACTTTTTTGCCGATTGTACCTATTGTTGGAAAAATAACTAAATTAAATACAAAAAAATAAATAAAACGAAATTGGATCATTATTAGCTGTATCAGACTATTGTGATTTGTAAATACGTTGGTTAAAAACTTGAAAAGGAAGTTTTACATTTTTTTTCCTTGACCGATTACAATTACCGAAAAGAATACGGAATGATTCATTTATCATATGATACGTTGAATAATTTATTTCCTTAATAGAATAGAAAATAATCTTATTATGGGACGAAGTCCCTTTACAATAACAAAAAAGTACAAAATTAAAGTATTATATCTGGCCTAAGTAAAAATAAACATAAAAAGTAAAAATTAAGGGAAAAATACTAAAGAAAATATTATTTAAACATACTATGTACAAAATAAAAAAAATCTATATACAAAAAACTTGAAACCATGCCAAGACACCTAAAACTATGCACAATGGTAAATTTTTTTTTTTAATTTATTTTTTTAGAAATATAACAATCTGTCACGTGGACAAAAATTATAGTGATATATGAAATAACACATTCATACCATATATACAGAAAATATATAATTAATAAAAGTAAAATAATAATCAAAAACTATGTATAATAAAAAATAAAACAACCTAAAGATAAATATGAGAAGGAGTTGATCGGGGGGTGCGGTCAAATTAATGCTAAATTAAACGAGTAGAATTATTTAATTTTTGCCGACGTTTCGACCCACTTTGCAGGTCTCCTCCCTCAGGGCGTAGGATGTAGCACTGCGGGAGGCAGTTGAAACACTGAAACACTAGCAGCAGCATAGAAGCAATAGGGGTTGAAACATTAGCAGTGTTTCAACTGCTTCCTGCAGTGCTAAATCCTACGCCCTGATGAAGACCTGCAAAGTGGGTCGAAACGTCGGCAAAAATTAAATAATTCTACTCGTTTAATTTAGTATTAATTTGACCGCACCCCCCGATCAACTCCTTCTTTTATTTATCTTTAGGTTGTTCGAACATCTCTACATCACTAAAGATAAATAAATTAAAAAACATCAAAACACAGTCATATCTATATACAATATATACAATCAGGCAGAGAACCACAAGCCAGGCTTCTCCCTCCAACTATAGAAGGATAAACGGAAATTTCAAGAGATCCCTGCGCTACTCTCTTAACCTCGTCATTGCTGCTAAAGCCAGTGGAGTTTGAGCGAGAGCGCTTTAGCCACATAAAAAAATATAAAATATAAGGATAAACTTTTTAAAAAAAATAAATAAAAAATACATTACATTCTTCTTGGCAATAAACTCTGTTTCTGCATTAAAAAAAAAAAGGAAAAGAAGACGAATCTGATAGTAAGTATTTAAGTGATGAATTATATGTAAATATATCTAACATATGTCTATTATAGGCCATAGGTCACCAAAAAATCACAGTTTTTTTTATATATTACATGTATGTTTATTCAACGTTTCGGTTTCAGGAGCCATTTTCAAGAACCTGCAAACTAAATTTTAATTTACTTTTTACCATTCAAGTATAGCCTCAGACAATAAACTTGTATCATTCACCTACCATGCACCGCGCCATAAAAATTTTAAAATTTGTCACTACGATATGACTCGTCCCAATTCCCTCTTTTATTTCAAAGAACGTGGTTTTCCGTTTCTAAAAATTATAATATATAATTATAAATTTAAAAAAGACTGCTATAATTAATTTAAAATTTTTAATTTTCGATTTATATACCTCTATTTGCAGACGGTATCAAGAAAGTATTGTTCTTCAATAGGGCATTCATACAGGACTGGATTTACTTACATAACGAGTGGGGTGGAGGGGTTAGTGATCAGCTGTAAATAAACTGTGTTTTTTTGGTGACCTATGGCCTATAATAGACATATGTTAGATTATGAGAAAATGGCACCAAACCCGAAGGATGGGACTAGAAAATGTAAATATATCATTTTGAATAATATGTAAATTTACATAGAAGGTTGCGAGGAGGGGGGGAGGGTAGCCAGTTTTGTAGCTAGAGCTTCATGATCTGTTAGATCGTCTTCTAGACGGCTAACTCTGACATACCGTAGAACCGTAGACCGTAGAACAGATCGAAGACAAATTGCTTACAGTTTTAGTAATTAAATAATACAAAGAGTACACTACAAGAAGTGGCGTGGGAATATAGCCTGGGGGCCCTCACGACCGCACGCCCCCGCCCCCTCGAACCAACCTCTAACTCCCCTCAAACCCTCCTTAAACCTCCCCTCTCGCTCACTAATTGGGCCGGGACCTCATCAGCTTCGTTATTGCCCTCTTTACTGCTAACTGTCTTCTCAGATCTATCATTTACTGGCGATTAAGATACGTATTAATTTTTAAACATTAGCTACAGATTAATAAGGTACAATAGGCAACAGCACAGTTTCCTCAACAATTATTAACTCTATCTACTTGATATAAACTTGGACAGAATACTCACCTTGGGCATACAGACTAAATTAAAAACACAATAACTTAAAATACGGTACAAACAACTAACACGTTTCTTGGATCAGATATCTTCACTCGATTTACAAAATAAGCGACCACTAGCGAATCCAGGATTTAATTTTGGGGGAGGCTTCAGCCAGAAACCTTTCTTTTTTTTTATATATATATCGATAAGTAATTTTATAAAAATAAAGAAATTAACACTGTATGGAATGGAGTTTAAGTGATTCTTGAAGTCTTATTAAATGTAATTACACGCTTAATAATACTTTAAGAGATAGTTTTTAATATATTTTTTTCTATAAAACATAGCTATATTTTACTTTTTTTTTTTTGGGGGGGGGGAGGGGATTCAGCCCGAAAGCCTCCCATCCGTAGATCCGCCTGTACAAGCAACCAGTACCACTAGGAACTATTTGGACGGAGTAGAACTTTTGGGCTCCTCAAAACATCTCCAGATAAACAATCTAATAATTTAATAAACAATTTAATAGAAGAAGAAGGAGAAAAGGTCTTTTTTATTTATCAAAATTACATAATGTCAATTACAAAACAATACAAAATAATATTTTGGGATTTAAAACCGAAAATCAGACGTGCAACATGGTCTGTTGACCGCCAGAGGAGTCTGTGTTTTATAACGAAATTATATTTCAATCCATTTACACACAACCAACTAATAAGAAAATTTATTAATTGTTAAATTCTCTGGTGACCATTATTATATAGGAGAATGCATACTTGCAGTAATTTACTAATGCTATCCAATTGTTACCATTTATTAAATCTATTACTTGATCCCGACATAATTTCTTTTAATATAACAACCATTTTTGAAGTGAAAGCTTCTAAAGGCGCGTTTTGCACATTTTTTTTTTTGGAGAGTGAATTAGATTGAGCCGACAGATTTCCGATGTGTAACGCTCGGATAAAGTCGGTTGGAGTTGACTAATTTAAGTAATCTTGCATCTGGATTAAAATATCTCAAAAATAACAATCAGACCTACTCAGAAATGCTCATCATTTCATCCTCTTTGTAATGAGATATTATTAAAAATTGCATCTTAACACAACTTCATGTTAGAGAGGCGAAAAAGAAAAAAATACTGTCGAATACCAAATGACAAATTTTTTGCAGATATAGATTAAAATATCTCAGATACTAAAAATCGGACCTGCATACAGTAATTGAGAGACATGTTCAGTACTTCATCCTCTTTATAATGAGCTATTATTTATAATTTATATTTCATATTATTAATCCCGCCTCCTTCATGTTTTCATTTCTATCGTGTGTTCTAAAGCACACACCGCAGTTTTTTTGTCCCTTTAGTTGTAATAGCGAAAAGAACTGACGTGCGAGTTGCAAAACGGTCCAATAGAGCAGCAGGTTCTTAGGCTCGGTTTATTATACTTCTGTCAATTAATATTATAATAGATTCTCATACCAGACTGAAACGACAAGAAACCGCTCGACGTTTCCGATTACTTCAGCACTTACTAGACAAACGCTCTAAACTTCCAATCAATTACGAAAGACTCATATACGTCACTATAACAAGACTTATTTGAGCTATGGAGCTACACTAAACCATCGAATTCCACTCGTATCCAATCCTTGCAATCCAAAATCCTTCGTAAAATCCTCAATGCTCCCTAATAAAACCATCCATAACGACCTTAATGTTTCTTATGTTTCAGATCTGGCCCAATCCAGATACCTATCCTTCCATTCTAACCTTGCTTTCTCTTCAATTCCTGATAACCCTCCGAGGCGTCTGGAAAAAAGATGGCCCCGTGATCTCCTAATTGGGTAGTTACTCAGCAAGTGTTTTCATGTCATTATATCCATATATTCAAATTTACTAGATGTATTTATTTAATACAGTTGTAAATATCAATAAGAAATAATCAAAAAGAAAAAATATATTATAATAGACCATCTTGTTGACTAAGCCAGCTTTTTATTTTGAAACCTTTAACTCCATTCAGCTCTATCAAACCATTCCACATCCACCGAACGCTTTGATCCAACTTCGATATTTATATACTTTTTTTCCTCAACTCTTGGAACTGTTTAAGTTAATGGGAGCGATCTGAAACTGCCACAATGAAACCGTTCAGTTCCATAATTGGGAGTCTTTGTTTTCCGTAATTCTAAACCCTCAACCCTTAATAAAAAAAAAAAAAAAAACCTGCCTAAACTCTGGTAAAGATTGAACGGCCTCACTTATACTAATTGAAGGAATGAAAGGCAACTGAGCGTAACTACCAATACCTGTACCTGTAATTGTGATGCGTTCTGTTTTTGCCTCCTCCCCCACCAGCGGGGACTATTACTGATATCTATTACGGTGGGAATCGGTGACCCGTACCCTTGTCCCTCGTGACCCCAACCCTTGTATTAGGGATAAACCTAATATCCCTGGGGCGGTAATTTTGGCTGATGGCTAATTGCAGGTTGGCTGCCCTGATGGAGGCGCGGGTGTATCCCTGCTCCTTTGGACGGCCACCAAATTGCCGTTTAAACCTCAGCGGGGGTGTGGTCCTTATGGTCTTTTCGGGTACGCTTACTGAATTCATAATATGAGATCGGGTCTTTGTGGGCTATGAGACATAAAATAATAGTGCTGTGTGCGCTTCACACAACTTTTACTTACCACACTATTACAATAACTAAAAATCTGGTTAAATAGTGCTAACTGATGGTCATGGTTAAATGAAAGGTCGGATGGTAATCAATTGTATATAAAAACACTCCTGAATTGTATTACACCATTATTTCAACTTATGTTGATGACACATGTGTGTTATCAGTTATCATTTAATAATGGTCCATAAATTGTAAAACAAACTCTTCAATCACACATCAAAAATCTTGAAGGACGTTGTCAAAAATGGAAGATTAAAAAAAATTTCAATAAATCTCGTCTAACGAAATCGGCTGCCCAAAATCGGTCTTGGTTTAGCGCTTTGCAAGACCAAGACTAAGAACGCCTAAAAAAAAATAGAGTTTTTGAATAAAAATAAAGAAAAAATTGCTACTAATACAATTTTATTTTATATATGTAAAAAATTGGTATAATATACTTTTACATTTAACTATTCTGATTTTTCATTCAGAATTTGTTAGGTTTCTTCCATCTAAAAAATTACAGGAATATCTCTATAGTAATAAGCTAATAGGTTACTGCAAGACTGTTGCCTGATTCTTGCGCAAGACCAAGACCAAGCCAAAGACTGCGTGCGCAAGACACGTCTAGGTCTCGCATTTGGGCACAACAAACAACATTCAGCCTTTGTCGTAAACCTATGACTTCATGTCCTACGGCATCCTTTAACAATACCCAATTGTTTAACTAATCCGATATCTAGGACTCCATTTGGACTAACGTCTAACTCGAGATCCTGATCAGACTGAAACGACAATAAACCAATCGATGTTTTTGGATCTTTCAGTACTTACTAGGCAAACGCTCTAAGTTTCCAATTAATTACAAAAGCCTCATATACATAATTACAATAAGGTATATTTGGACGCTACGGTCTTGAACTTTGGAGCTGCATTTAACCCTCAAATTCCCAGCACCAACTTATGAAAATTATTGGGGGGTAAGAGCAAAACTATAGGATCACGAGGGTGGTCCTAGGAGAATAGAGAAATTGTTTGGAATTTATCCTATATGCCTATATTCTATAATATACGACTATATGAAAAATTACCATCTCATTGAATTCTTTTCAAGCCCTTCCTGTTGGCAAAAAAGTTTTAGGTCGCACGAAATACATTAAACTAAAACAGCTATTTAAAACCTAGGAATCCAAATAATTAATCAAATATAACATTACTTTCTTTTTAGACTATTATTTTTGCTCAAAACTTTGTAAGCGACAGATATTTTTATAAAGTTCATACAGTAGCAATTTGTTGGGGGGCTGAGTTACCATAACGACAGCATCGGGGGGAGGGAGAACTTAAGTCCAGCGAGCCCTTACTTATCGGCGCCTATTCCCGTATGCGATACTTACAATCAAAAATCATCTTAACTCCTTACTTTGTTAAAAATAAAAATGTTCATAACGACCTTAATGTTATATATGTTTCCAAACTGGTCCAATCCATATAATATTCCTTCCATAATAAACTTCAAAACCATCCTAATCCTTTCGTTTCTAATTTTGCTTCCTCTTCGATGTCTGACGCTCTGAGGGGTCTGAAAAGAAGAAGCGCCAAGTGATCTAACTTAGAAATTTTATTAAAGTACTACCAATGAATAGTTCCTCTAAAAGTCTTCCCATGCCGTTGTGTTTCTCTCACATTTACTAGATGTATATTCAATTTCATTAATAATAATATATATTAAAAAAAAAATAATATTGATAAACCTAGGACTCCACCTGGACAAACGTCTCCGACTACTACAACACTTACTAGACAAACGCTCTAAACTTTCAATTAATTATAAACGACTCATATACATAACTATAAAATAAGACCTATTTGGACTTACGGAGTTGAGCTATGGGGCTCCAATAAACCATCTAATTCCTCTCGTATCCAATCCTTACATAATCCAAAATCCTTCGTAAAATCCTGAATGCTCCTTACCTTGTTACAAATAAAATCATCCACAGTGACCTTAATGTTCCTTATGTATCAGATTTGGCCCAATCCAGATATCTGTCCTTCCATAATAAACTTCATACCCATCCCAACCCTCTTGTTTCTAACCTTGCTTCCTATTCAATTCCTGATAACCCTCCGAGGCGTCTGAAAAGAAGATGGCCACGTGATCTCCTATTATAGACATATTATTAGAGTGCTACCAATGGGTAGTTTCTCAACATGTGTTTCATGTCATTATATCCATGTGCGAATTTACTAGATTTTTTTTTTATACATATCATATAAATTTTAAAAAAATTAAAAAATATATTGATGATTGTTTCTCGAAATCTACTTCATTTGATGGCATGATTATTTTATTTTGTTTTTTTAATCAATCCATAAGTTAGTCTTGGGAAGAAGCGTTTGGCAGAGACGTATATCAAGACACTTAAGCTTGAACAGATGAGCAGATAAAGACAAGATCAAGATAACGAGGAGCTAGAACCGGTAGCTCCCAACGGTAGCTATTAAACAAATTGCAGGGGAGCCGCGTGCCCTAGCACCTGTCTCTGTCGGCTCAACGTCTCTATGTCTTCTCCTCCATCGATAACAATATGGCTTATATATATATATATATATATATATATATATATATATATATATATAGTTTAAATAAATATTATTATTTAATAAATAATATTATATTCCAGAGGCCGTCAAATTAGGAACCGCGGGCCAATGAAGATTCGCCTAACAATTACAGGAAATCCCCGAAAAAATTTGTATATTAACTTTAGCCCCTAGATGCAGAGGGATATATGTAACAAAATCTAAGTTTTGAGTAAAACTAGGTTAAATTTAAACGACTCCTGTAATCACAGTGTTTTTCCTCACTTACGGTCTTCATTTTAAGTCTTTCAGTTGTTTTATATCCACTTTGATAGTTTTAAAGCATTTTGTCACATTTGAAAATATTTTGAGTTACTATAAACGGGTAAAAAACTCTCCAATCAATAAACGATTTTCTCTGAAATCTTTAAGCCCTCCCCCCCCCCAAAAAAAAAACTCACCAAGAGATAGAATTTCAGTGTCGGTTATAATGGGGAACAAATCCAACCACACAACTTTATGTCTCAAAGGTGCAGGTAAAGAACTAAATTAACTGATGTCACTGGAAGCAAAGCGGTATAAGCGACAAAAACTAAGTAAGTTTTTAGTAATCCCAGGTTAAAGTTAAACCAATCCTGTAATCGCTGTTTTTGCTTCCTCACTACCGAAGGTAGGGAAGCATTGTATTCGTACGATAGGTTAAAAAACAATTTGTGCTCAGAATCGAAAATTTCCACTCGCGTTGTACGTTTCAGACATCAAGGATCAAATTTGGTTCCGTGTCTGTCTGTCTGTAGTCAAATCGATGTAACGGGAATATCACCTACTGTCGTTTATCTGAGTTTGATGAAATTTTCAGGAATTTTGCGGATTGGTGCCTAGATGGTCCCAAATCAATTTTATTAAATTCTAACCAGCACTTCCGCTTACGTACGCGCAAACGTATTTTTATAAATCTGCCAATATTTCTGAAACAGGTCGATCAGGCTCAAAGTTGGATAAAAGATAGGTATTTGTGAAAAAATAATGTAGGGTCAATTTGATTGAATTCTGTCCATTGCTTTCTGTTATACAGGCGCAAATGTGTTTTCCTTTATACGTCTATATCTCTAAAACCGCAAGTTCAATTTGCCTCAAATTTGGAGGGAATTTAGGAATTAATGAACGTAAAATGAAATAGGCATCAATTTTATCAAATTCTATCTAATATTCCAAATAAAAATACTTCCGCTTTCAGATCAGGAAATGTGTTATTTTATATACCTATAGTAAGATAATTGAGGGTAGCAATTTTTGACGGGATTTTCAATTTTGGGACTATGAATATCGTCGTCGGGGTTATGAATTTTCAAAATGAAAAGTTACAAATTAAAAGACCAGTGGAAGCATGGAACAGAGCGCAGTATGTGTAATTGTACGAATACTTAAATTCTTCTTTCGTTTGCACTGTTTTCAAGAGAAAGAGAAGAATAAAATATCATGGGAGGGGTGGGGGAAGGTTTATGCTCCATCCGCCCTGGGGGGGGGGGGAACCTCTGAAGTTCTTAATTGATTTAATAACGTATTGATTTAATTTTAAAATCCCAAAGAGAAGCGAAAAGACTGAGTTGCTGGATTATTTGGTCAAAATGCTTAAGGGCTAGAGGCAGAAAGGGGAGTTGACCTCCTCCGCCCCTGTCCTAGGTAGGGCCTATTTACAGTTAAACGACTTCTGAACTACTCAGGTGTAATTTTGAAGTTGAAATTGCTTTACCCTTCCAACAGGTGCCAGTATTTCCTATCGTCTTTCTTTGTCAGGTATTGCGGATATCAACGCCTTGCCACTTGAAGGAGGCTAGGAAATAGTGCCTCCAGTAAGAAGGGTAGTGACACTCTGATTAGGGGCTGAGCTGTGCCCATGCCAAAAAATCTTCCGGAGTAGTTCCTAGGTAATTGTACTGTAAATAGCCTCTAGCACAGAGCGGGAGGGGGGGGGGAGGGGAGGAGGGGTCAAAGCACAATTTGCCCCCAAACTGTAATCCAAATATTTTGTAAAGGTAGTCTCCCCAATATTTTACAGTAATTTACTTAAATTGAATCACGAAAATTTCAATAAACCGTATAGATAATAATTATATTGTTAATTTGTCATTTATTAGGAAGTAGAACGAAACATTTAAAAGGTTGATAGTAGACAGTTCGTGGTAGGCCTCTTTTTGTCGAATTATTAACATCCGACTGAAACTTCGTAAATAGTTTCATCTCATCGTAACCTAGAACTATTTTATTTACGAAAACTGTTGGAATTGGGGCGTTTTCAATCTGGAGGGGGAAACTTTGTCTATTTAATTAGGTACTAAAAACTTGTAAATATCCATTTGCTTTCTACTTGGATCGTAATATAATTTGATCACGAAATCCGGAAATAAAGTGGTCTTAAAAAATATTGAGCCGTTTGGAGTGACCAACAACCCCAAATTTAATTTTCCAAATAACGAGGTTATATAGAACAAACGGCTCAATATTTTTGTAGGCCACCTTTTTTTTATCGATTTTGTGATGAAATTATCTTTGATTTTGTGAAATTGATCTTACGATCAAAGTAGAAAGCAAATAGGTATTTACGAGTTTTTAGTACTTAACTAAATAGACAAAGTTTGCCCTCCTCCAGATTGAAAACGTCCCAATTCCAAGAGTTTTCGTAAATAAAATAGTTGTAGGTTACGATGAGGTGAAATTTACGAAGTTTCAGTAGGATGTTAATAATCCCATAAAAAGAGTTCTGTACCACGGACCAAGGTCACGCCGAACAGCCCAATATTTTTGTAGGTCACATTTTTCTCAACTTTGTGATCATATTATGTTACGATTCAATTGGTTATTCATGAGTTTTAGTAGCTAATTAAATAGACAAAGTTTGCTAATCTCAGATTTAAAAATGCTCCAATTCTGAGAATTTTCGTAAATAAAATATTTGTAGGTTACGATAAGATGAAGTTGTTAATAATTTGATAAAAAGGGGTTTGTACTACGGACTAAAACCGAAACATGCATAAAATATACTTGGCTCCATCGTTTCTAAAAATAGTTCGATTTGGATGATTATTTTATTTTTTACTTATCTTCTGCACTCTCCTCTCTTTTTGTGTATGTATATATATATATATATATATATATATATATATATATTTGTGTGTGTGTGTGTATATATATATATATATATATATATATATATATATATATGTATTTATTTTTGCTTTTTCTGCTCGTAATCTCTTGAGTCATAGGTAGATCACAATACTTGTCTAGTTTTTCACAATATCTTCACATGTTTTCACTTAAAAGTCTTTAAGGAACATATATAAATCATTTATTTACTCTAGTTATTTTCTTTTATTCTTATTTTTATATTTTTTTATTATATTGTAGCACTAAAATTGGTTACCTATAAAACTTATTTAGCATTTCTTTCCAATTTTATTTAGTTATAAGTATGTTGTTGTTTTTTTTTACCAATATTATCATATTGTAACCCTTGTACAGATCTGCTTTCCTTAATATACCCTCCAAAACTATTTATATACTCATTTTATTACTTAGATTTTAGATATTTGAGTTCTACCAATTGGTAGTTTCTCTTCATGTTTTACATGTCATGTTACCAATGTCACATTTACTTGTTATATTTCTAATGCAAATACAGTTGTAAATTTCATTAAAATAAAATTAAAAAAAAAAAATATTTTAGATACTCTTAATTATAATAGGTCATCTCGCCGGATTTATTGTCAGTTGGTTTGAACAATATTGTTATTCTTAAGGGACCTAGTCGCAGAATAAAGATGATTTTCTATTTTTTCGTTTTTTACGAAAATTCGGGTAAACAAACTTCATTTTCTTTTTAACTTTTTCCCTAACATTCGGAGGCCGCAGGTAGCTCACGGACGCCATATGAAGCCTCGAGACCGCAGGTTGCTCTCTATATTGTATTAGTTTTGCCTAGAACTAATTGAGTTTCTATTATACCACTAAAACAGCGGAAGGAATAAAATATAAGTTTTAGTTCCCAAACGTGAGTCGGCTTCTTCTTTCCGAAGACACTTCTCGTTTTGTTTTCAATTCCCTGCAGGAGCCATAAAATGTTGTTGGAGCGAACATTGTAACCGAATGAAAGGGTAAGTTTATTTAAGGGTCGGTTAAAGACAACCCTTGCGCTACTTTGTCATGTTTTACGATATTTAGCTTTTTCGATTTTCGCCGAAAAAAAAGGCCCGGTCGCTCGGGGCTGTAATTACAGCAGCCGCCGAGTTCCCACGGTGCCTTCGGTATAAATCCCCCGCGCACCTCCCCCCTCCCGAAGTTGGAAGGAAGGTGGAAATATATCAAAGCGTACAATCGGTCAGTACCCAGTCGATTTCGCCGTACCCTCCGGCGTATAGAAAGTTTTCCCACATCTTCCACTCTGATGAAGGAGCTCTGATTCGTAACTCCTCTGAAAATAATGAGCTAATCGGTTCGTCATAACACCAAATCAAAATAATAAAGTTTAAATATGGAACGTTTTACAGTATTTTTGTGGAGAGCGAATTAGATGGAGCCGTCAGACTCCGATGTGTAACGTTCTGGTAAAGTCGGCTAGGGTCGACTAATTGAAGTATTTTTGCATATTAAAATATCCCAAAAACTGAAAATCGGACCTGCGTATTGCGAGGGAAGTGTTCATCATTTCATCCTTCTTGTAATCAGCTATTATTCAAATTAATAGAACTTAGATAGATAGAAAATAACTTTATTCTGGAATACAGTCCCTTAAGAATAACAAAAACACTATGAAAAGACACTTAACGCTATTTGCACTGATAGACCAGTATACGCTTTTAAGAAAACAATAAAGAATTAAAAAATAAAAATATATTAAATTATGTATTGAAATCAGCTTTATGTTTCTGTTGAGAAAAAAGAAAGGTGAATCTGACAATATCAAGTGCCTGATTAATATATAAGTACATTATCATTTAGCATTGATATTTGACAACGACTGGCATGAAATAAATGTATGTTGTCGAATGTTTAGCAACTATCTGACTGTTTTTGGGATAGGAATTGGAATAGGGGAGTTTTGAATGTGGATATGGATGGGGAATGTCAAATTTTGATAGGGAGGAATTCCAATCCCAATTCCAGAAATTGAAAGAGCGAGCAATAAAGGAGTTTTGGAATGAGGCAGATCTGTGAGAAGGTATGTAAAGGTTAAAAGGTCGAGATCTTGTGGACAGGGAATGGACTGAGGATTTGAACTGGAGAAGATTGTAGGCGTAAGAAGGACGATAGTTGTTGATGATTTGGTAGAGGAACGTACCTATGAAATATTGTCTTCGGAAGGAGGAGAAAAGCCACATTAACTCAGCGTCTTAAATCTTAAATCTTACGCAACTGTTCATTAGTCAAACAGCAACTTCAAGTTAGAGAGGGGAAAAGCAAAAAAATAGTGTCGAAAACCAAATGATAACGAGTTTTATTAATGATATAGATTAAAATTTCTCAGAAAATAAAAATCGAACCTACTAACTGTAAGCAAGGGAAGTTTTCAGCATTTCATTCTCCTTTTAATGAGCAATCATTCATTCAAATCATTGGTAATTTTTAATCAAATATTTGTATTTGTTAATTGTTACTTCTATACTTTTTTTTTTCTTTTTAATACTTCGTACATCTTCTGGTTACGTTTGAATTCCCGCTATATCATCTGTACGTTTTTTTTTTTTTTTGTTCTCTCAGTTACACACTTTTTTTTCATCATTTTTCGGATGTTAATTATGTATTTTTTTTAATTTTTAGACCAACTTGATTCGAAACATCTCCAAACTTAATCAACAGTGTTAATCAGTGCAAGTGAATAAATTACTTATAGTGTTAGAATAAGGTATCCATGTTATATTTATTTTTTTTAAGAAGAGTTTTCCAACAGTTTTTTCTATTCAAGTTTACTCTTCCCCTTAAGAAGAAGTGGTCGATGAAGTGGGATGAAGGGACATGTGGTGACAGCCCATCGTGTCTGGTCGGGTCGTCTCTAACCTTTTTAGCTGCGCACAGCACATAACCAAATAAATAAATAAATGTAATCATTATTGCGTGTAGAAACGAGTCTAGAATCATTAGAAATAAGCGTTCTTAAAAGAATGATTCGCTGGTACCGAAAAGTAGTCCTAATAGAAGATAACCGATTACTAAAACTTTATTTACAAATTAAAAAAAAAAACATTCTTCTAACTATTTAACTAACGCGAAGTATAGTTGGTATTCACAACTGACAAATATGTTGAGAGCAATAGATTCGGCTGAATTATTGAACATTATAAATAAAGAATTATTTGAAGAGGTATTTAAAAACACAATTGAAAAAATGAAATGTAATAAATTTTCCCTCTATATTCAATCCATATTGAACTCAAAATATAATCAAAACATTAGAAAAATTAGTAGCATGACTAAGGGTGAATATTATCTAAAACTTTTAATATAAAATAAAAAAGCACAGAATGATTAGCCAATTAAGACTGTGCCAGCCGGAGAACTTAAAGGTTACATTTTACGCCTTTTGAAATAGTTTAGAAGTGCTGAATGTCCGTTTATAATACACCTGAACCCGAAGAATTATACCATTTTCTGTTGCATTGCCCTATATATGTAGCTTTTAAACGTAAGTATTTAAATGAATAAATCAATGGTGATTGTTACGATAAAGTTAAATACTACAATTATTAGATATAGAAAACAAATATAAATTCAATGATTTATACTGGTATGTCGAAAGTTGTTTAAAGTTAAGAAGTCACTTTTTGTCAGTTCAAGAATAAATAGTTTCATCTATTCTTAATGTTAATTAAGTTTATGGTTATATGTAAATATTAGGACTAAGCATAATATTTTAATTTGCTAAAGAAAGATCGTTTTGTTTATAGTTATATCAAACACACTAATTTTATTTTGTATATCATATTATATTATATATGGTTTTTAATATTAATGTAGTTAATTAGGTATCATATTTATGTATATTCTTATAAATTTCTTATAAAACTCAACTCCATTTGTATGGGTTCGCCCGAAAACAAATAAAAACATTTATTATTTTATATTTTTTACTTATTATTTTAGAAATAAATAAATTAACTTTGCAAGCTCATACAGAAAGTTCGTGAAATATCACAAAAAAACTTTATATTTTCTTGTTCCGTATTTATCAGGAGGACATGATAGAAATCTTGCTTGAACTTGCCTCCTCCGATTTTTTATATTTTATATACAATAATCCAAACTATAAAGCCACTAGTCACTAACATACAAGTGAGCAGTTAGTTAACTTGTCTACGTTTCGCCAACTCAGATGCCATCAGGGCAGAAAAAACAACATCACACATTCACATATATAAGAAAGAAAGAGACTAAAAAAGGGAGAAAAAAATAAACATATGCTATTGACATTTTATCAAGCCGTCCCCTTCTGGAATACCATCCCTCCCGATATCCGACGTGCACAATCATTTTCCTCATTTAAATCTCTCCTTTTTAACCACCAACTCCTTTTCCCACCAAATTGATCACGAAATGTATATAAGAGAAGTTTAAGTTCCCCCAGAAATGATTTTATTCAATTATATTATTTTATTCACTTATGTTATTTTATCTTTTGCATGTTTGTTATTTATTTATATATATATATATATATATATATATATATATATTTATGTTTTTTTTCTTCTTCCAATATTTTAATTTTAATGAGAATTGTAAATATTTAATTTATTTTTACACAAACATTTTTCTGTTTCTATAATTTATCCTAAAGGAAATTAAAAAAAAATATTTTAATGTTCATTACATCTGTAATTAAATGAACAGCTGTGTAATCATTAATAATTATAGAGCTAATAGGAGAGCTTCTGTAATTTCCTTCTGACACTTTTTTTAATTTATTCGTGAGATTTACAACTGTATAAATTTAAAAATCCATCCAGTAAATGTGCATACAGTAATAATTTTCTTTTCAGATGCCTGGGCTATCAAGTATCGAAGAGGAAGCAGAAAACAAAATCAGATGGTTCGGATGGTTTTGAAGTTTGTATGGTAGTACAGGTATCTGGACTGGGCTAAATCGAAAAAATATAGTACGTTAAGGTCGTTATGGATGATTTTATCTATGTGTAAGGACCATTGAGGATTTTAGGAAGGATTTTGGATTGTAAGGAATTGGATACGAGAGGAATTCGATGGCTTAGTGGAGTCCCAAAGCTCAATTCTGTAAGTCCAGATTGGCCTTATTATAGTCATTTATATGAGTGTTTTGTAATTAATTGGAAGTTTAGAGCGCTTGTCTAGTAAGTGCTGGAGTAGTGACTACGGCCGAGCATTGTCTTGTCTTTTGAGTCTTGTATGAGGATTCCAAGTGAGTCGTTTGTCCAGATGGAGTTCTAGGTCTCGAATTTGTTCAACAAGGATAAGTGGAAAATTTTATAGGATACTATAGGACAGGAAGTCATAGGTTTACGTCGAAGACTTCTAATACTAAAGAAAAATAAAATATGAGATACACTAAAGACTTTTTTATATAATGGAGAGATGTTCATATATGTTCGTAAATAAATGAACAATATTTATATATCATATTATTAATCCGGATTTCTTCGGGTTTTCACTTGTGTCGTGTGGTCTACAGCATACGCCGCAGTTTTTTTGTAATAAATTGATATCAGTTGGCCGACAAGACAACGATTACTCGCCATTAGAGCTGGTTATGGTAATGATAGCAGGCGATTTGGCCATCGCTGATGTAAATAGGGAACCACGATGCAGTGATTACGGCAATGAGAAAGGGCACTGGGAGCCGGAGATAGAGGCTGCAGATATATATTGTGATATTGTGAGGGCGGTGTGGGTGGGTGACCTCTGACCTCTCCTCTCCACCGCCTTTATAATTACTACACCTCGGTCCTCTTTAGTCATACTGTCTGCGATGCATCCTCCCACGGCCATATCTATATCTAGCCGTCTAGGAGTATGGCGTATCTCAGTCTGGTTTAATTATCTCCGTCGAGGGAAGTTAATTCAACAGTTGACAGATTGTGTAGCAATGGACGACCCAGATGGTGATATGATTATTATTTAAGGAAAGAGATGGGCCGAGATGGCGGTCATAAACAGGCTGAATAGTGGCAAAACAATTTTATTAAAAGCCAACGTTTCGACCCGACTTTGGTCTTCTTCAGGGAGGTGTGTTCATCTAGGAGTTTCACTTAGAGCTGCATATTTATATTCAGAAAGAGACAGGTTTCATTTTCATTAGGTTACAACAATGATTCCTACGATACTCTTCTAAACTATCTATTTAACTGTGATATAGATCTTGAAAATCGGCAGTAATTTTTCTTAAAAAAATTAAACCATGAAATACAAATAATTATAAGGATTCTTAATTGGTAAATGGTTGACTGTCGTGAATAATGGAGAGAAGAATAGTTGGGGTGATCAGTCAAATAAGAAGGCAAAAATAATGAAACTATTTATTTTGACATTAGCCGACGTTTCGACCTGAAGTTCAGGCCTTGAAAATCAGGGCTAAGAAACGAGCCAGATAACCAGGTATGAGAAACATGAGTGTGTAGGTGTAGGTAAAAAAAAAAAAATTAAAGTAAAATGAAGTTGGTAGAATAATGAAAATAGTAAGAACTAAGAGATAAATAATAATAACCGTTACAAAGTGTGGAATGATGAAGTAAACATAGTCAAAAAAGGTGACATAAGTATTAAAATGGGAATCTTAGAATAAAATGTAAAACAGAAAAAAGGAATATGAAGTTATATAAGAAATGAAAATAAATAGTAAAATTAAGATATTGCAAATAGAATAGTTAGATAGAAAATTGAGATGTAAAGTCTATCAAAATGTACAGACAACGTATAATATAATAAAGAGTTAAAACAGAGAAAAGGGATGAAAGGAAGGAAGAAAGAAACTGAGAAGGCTGAAATAGAAAAAAGAGTTTTTGATTATGTTTACATCATCATTCCACACTTTGTAACGGTTATTATTATTTATCTCTTACTGCTTACTATTGTCATTATTCTACCAAATTCATTTTACTTTTCTTTTTTTTGCATACACTACTCATGTTTCTCATACCTTGTTGTCTGGTTCTTTTCTTAACCTTGATGAAGGCCTGAACTTCAGGTCGAAACGTCGGCAGATGTCAAAATAAATATTAGCATTTATTTTTGCCTTCTTATTTGACTGATCACCTCAACTAGTCTTCTCTTCATCAACACTTAATATGAATGTTAATGTTTACTTTTAATTAATAAAGTAGTTAACATAAGTAGTGTAGGAAAAAAAATTAAAGTAAAATTCAGTTGTTAGAATAATGACAATAGTAAGAACAAAGAGATAAATGATAATTAGCGGTACAAAGTGTGGAATGATGAAGTAAACATAATCAAAAAAGGTGACATAAGTATTAAAATGGGAATCTTAGAATAAAATGTAAAAACAGAAACATATGAAGTTATATAAGATATAGAAATAAACAGTAAAATTAATATATTGTGAATAGAATAGTTAGATAGAAAATTGAGATGTTGTAAAGTCTATCAAGATGTATAGACAACGTATAATATAATACAGAGTTAGAACAGAGCAGAGGGGTGAAAGGAAGGAGGAAGGAAACTGAGAAGTCTTAAATAAGAATGAGAATAAGAAAGAAAAATAAAAATAAAGAGAAGACCCACCTGCTCGCTGATATGTAAATCTACGCAAAGAGGGTCTAGTCTTATGTCTGAAAAATCTTTTGATCGATTAGGATCGATAGTATTTCTTATTTTTCACAGTATATTTTTAAATTCCATATATTTATATTTTATATTATCTGAAATTAGGTTAAAAATAAAAACCTTTTTTATGTTACTTATTTATAAGATACTTAATTTTGTCGACATAAATTTGCTATCTACAATGGTGTTGAGCAAATATGATATTAAGGAATACATATAATATCAAGGAGAACAGAACAAAACAAAACAAATAAAAACGAGCAAGAATAAAAATTTAGAATATTTACTTGGCATTTCTTGGAAATTCCTAGCTGAACACACCTCCCTGAAGAAGACCTGCAAAGTCGGTTCCAAACATTGGCTTTTAATTAAATAGTTTTTCCACTATTTAGCCTATTTATAATCGCCACCCCGGACCATCCCCTTCCTTTATAATGTAACGGACCACTATGAAATATTCAATAATTATTAATTGTTAAGATTTAGAGGAGTAAGAGTGTAAACTATTTTTTTTTTTTTACCCTCCAAAATGTTTATTGAAAGAATTTACATATATAGTATACATAACAATACAATATATACATGTAACAAATTAAAGTGTAAACTAAAGAGCCCTGAGCCCTTTGGTCATGTTTCAACACAGGCGGATCTACGAGAGGGAGGCTATTAAATATGGCAATAATCCCCCGCCCTCACCCTCCGGCCCGGAAATATTTCACTGTCACTTCATGATCTATAATTTCAAGACAGGTAGACACTCTACCTGCCTTCTGCTGTAAGGTCTCATTTTTAGCCCATGTCACCAAGAATTTACTGTCTCTAGGCTCCAGAAAGCATAGCAAATTTTATTGTATCTGTAAGTTATATTTATGAAATTACATAAGTTTGTTATATTAACCGAACAATCCACTATAGATAAATAAATGGTGACTGCCTCTACATAACAATATATACCATAATTAGATCTGGTAGAAAAATATTGGAGACTCTACAATAGACTGTCTTGTTTCATATACTTTTTTTTATTTTTATTTATTTATATTTTATATTTATTATAGTGATATATGAACACATTCACACCATATATACGGAAAATATAAAATTAACAAAAGTAAAATAATAGTAAAAAACTATGTACAAAAAAAAACAACCTAAAGATAAGTAAATTGAAAAACATAAAAACACAGTCATACCTATATAAAATATATAAAATTAGGCAGGGTACCCCAAGCCAGGCTTCTCCCTTCAACTATAGAAGGAAAAATAGGACTCCAAGAGATCATTGCGCTACTATCTTAACCGCGTCACTGCTGCTAAACCAAGCGGAGATTGATAGAGAGCACTTTAGCCACATACACTCATGTCTTGAATGGAGAATCTGGCCATTTCCATAGAACTCCAAAATATATACTACGAAAGATCTCTGGGCCAGTGCCGCTACCAAAAATTTTTTATGATGTACAACCTTATAAGGGTTATTCATATTTTTAGTAAGATTTATTATATATAATTATTATAGTGAATCTTTAATTGATTATGTTCTTAATAAGACCCTTATTTCTTCTCATAATCCTTTATTTGTATTTAATACAATACAATATTATATACATATAAATTTTTCTTTTTTATATAACGTTTCGGCCTTTTGGATAGTGTTGCCCAAAATCGGGCCGCCTAACTGTTGCAAGACCAAGACCAGGGGACTGGTAAAAAGAATCGACTTTTTAAATAAAAATTAAGGCGAAATAGTTACTAATACTCGATAATCTTAGTTACTATGTGTTCATAATTTGTATGACCAATATACTTTCGCATTTAATTCCTCTAATTTTTCATTCGGGCTTCTGTTATGTTATGTTTCTCCTATCTAAAAATTACAGTAATATCTCTCGTTGCGACAATCTTGAGCAAGACCATGACCAGGACTATGACCAAGACTGAGTTTGCAAGACCAAGACTGAGTTTGCAAGACCATGACTGAGTTTGCAAGACCAAGACTCGCCTCGGTCTCGCATTCGGGCATCACTACTTTTAGACCATTTTCAAATTGATTTATTGCACATATATACCCCACCTGTCCACATTTGTTCAGTTTTTACTTTGTTCTTGTAATTTATAAGAAAAACATTATTTTATTATGTTTAATAAAAATTAATCGTTAAAATAAATAACATTAATCTTTAAATAAACAATATTTATTTATCAACTTTATATTATATGTTTTTTTCTTTTTTTTATTGTTAAATAAATCAACCATATAGGCAGACTTTACTTATCCATTATTCATAAAAAAAATTTGCCTATATGGTCGATCTAATTAAAAATTAAAAAAGATAAAACATATTATATAAAGTTGGTAATTGAATATTGTTTATTTAAAGATTAATGTTATTTATTTTAACGACTCATTTTTAAAAAATGTAAAAAGTAATACAATATTTTTTGTTATTTTATAGAAAGAAAAGTGTAGCCACCAATAAATAACTTTTTAACAGGCAAAAAGAAATGTTTTATTTTGTCTGAATAAATTTGACAAGTAAAAATTATACAAATGTGGTGGTGTAAAAATGTGGAATAAATAAATTTGAAAATAGCCGAAATGGCCGAAACGTTGTATAAAAAAGAAAAATTTATATGTATATAATAATATACTAGATACAAATAAAGCATTGTGAGTAGTGTTTCCCAAAATCGGTCTTAGTCTTGCACTTTGCCAGACCAAAACCAACACCGCCAAGACCAAGACCAAGGCTGTTAAAAACAAACGATTTATGAATAAAAATTGAGACAAAATAGTTACTAATACTTGACAATTTTAGGTACCATATGTAAAAAATTGGTGTAACCAATGTACTTTTGCATTTAACTCTTTTAACTTTTCATTAGTTAGGTTTCACCTATCTAAAAAATTACACTAATATCTCTCCAGTAATAAGCTAATAGATAACTGCAAGACTGTTACGAGAGTCTTGCGCAAGACCAAGACCTAGACCAACACTGAATTTGCAAGACCAAGACTCGTCTCGGTCTCGCATTTGGGCAACACTAGGTGTAAGTGTAAATTTTCAAATAGATAACTGCTATAAAACTAATTATAATTTTTGTTATATGAAGAATTATCCTTTATATCTATTTATTTGATATCTATATTTACAATTATTTTAATATAAATTTAGTATTATTTTATTCTTTTACAATAATTTAAAATGTGGGCTTTGTAGTATAACCACACACATATATAGAAATATATGTATATGTATACTAAACACGTATCTATACAAGTTACTTGAGTACGTAATTGTAATTGTGTACTACGTAACACAAACTTTGAAAAACCGTCGGCTTCTTTGTTCCTTAGCTACTGCTACCTAAACAATATTTTTTTTTACAACGGTAGCTAAATGTTCACTGCTAATGCGTTTTTACAACGACTCCTACACAATTGAACTTTCATCCTAAATTTTCCTGTCATTTCATGATCTATAATTTCAAGACAGGTAGTCACTCACTCTACCTGCATGCCATAGTAAATTCCCAAACATTTTTCACTCCTGTCACCAAAATGTTTTCTACCATAAGCTCACAGGCTTCAGGAAGCTTGGCGAATTTTACGTGTATTTGTAAATTATATTAATGAAATTACATATTTTTTTTATATTAACTGAACAATATGGAATAGAAAAATAAACGGTGTCTACCCATACGTAACAATATATCATAATTAGGTTTGGTAAAAAAATATTGCAAACTTCAGAATAAATAGACTGTCTTACCTCATATACTAAATATCTTTTATGATCAATAACACCTTATTTAATCTATAAAAACCTAAAGATAAGTAAATTGAAAAACATAAAAACACAGTCATACCTATATAAAATATATAAAATTAGGCAGGGTACCCCAAGCCAGGCTTCTCTCTTCAACTATAGAAGGAAAAACAGGATTCCAAGAGATCATTGCGCTACTCTCTCAACCGCGTCACTGCTGCTAAACCAAGCGGAGATTGATCGAGAGCACTTTAGCCACATACACTCATGTCTTGAATGGAGAATCTGGCCATTTCCATAGAACTCCAAAATATATACTACAAAAGATCTCTGAGCCAGTGCCGCTACTAAATTTTTTTTATGATGTACAACCTTATAAGGGTTATTCATATTTTTAGTAAGATTTATTATATATAATTATTATAGTGAATCATTAATTGATTATGTTCTTAATAATACCCTTATTTCTTCTCCCAATTAGTGTTGCCCAAATGCGAGACCGAGACGAGGCTTGGTCTTGCATACTCAGTTTTGGTCAGAGTCTTGGTCTTGCGCCAGAGTCTCGCAACAGTCTCGCATTTACTTATTAGCGTATTACTATAGAGATATTACAGTAGAGGAGTTTAATGCAAAAGTATATTCGTTATACCAGTTATTAACATATAATAACTAAGATTATCAAGTATTAGTAACTATTTTGCCTTACTTTTTATTTAAAACATCGATTTTTTTTACCAATCCTGTTCATGGTCTTGCAACAGATTTTGGGCAACACTAAACACTCTTGTAGGAAGCCGTTATTTATTTTCTACTCCTTTCAGTCTGTTTCCAATTGAGTCAATTATTTGGTGTTCTGGATTCTTCTTGTTCCATTCTTCGAGGAGATATTTTTTATAATTTCTATCTCCAATTTTTTCCACAGGTTTTCTATCACATTAACATCTGGTGAATGTGGTGGTGTTTTTATAACTTTGTGGCAGTTATAAAGTAAGCATTCCTTAACTAACATGGCAGTGTGTTTGTAATCCTATCATTATCCTATCAAAACGTAATTTGTCTTTTAGTCCAAATTTTGCATAATTTCTTTCAAGTTTCTTCTCAAAATTTCTATGTGAACACGTTTATATTTCCACTATAAAACGAAGATTTCCTACAGCAGAATCCGCCATACATCTCCACACCAAGAAATACAACATAAGAGCACAAGAAAATAACACTTTACTAGATTGTTTATTTATTCCTATAAATGATTGTTTTAATATAATATAAATTGAACTATTTATTTATTCATTAATTTCTATCAATATCAAGGTGTACAAGAGAAACAAAATGAACATTAATCTGAACAGAAATTTATCTGGAAGCTTCTACAAAATAATTAATGCCTCCCTAGAAGGCAAAAGATCACGTGGAAGGCCAAAAACATGATGGATAGATCGAATCAACAAAGATCCAATAGATGGAGTGGTAAATACAGATAAGGCGGCAAAAGTTCTACAAGGCATCTAATATAAATAAATAAAACTATTGAATTAAATATTATTAAATTTTAATTGTATCAATTATACAAGTTGATTTTATTTTTAGGCAAATGTATTTTCTTGATAATAATCTTCTGAATTGTATGGATTAATCCTTGGATTATCATTGGACGGCAACTGCTCTCTGATAAGGGATGTTTTGACAAGAAGGATTTTTTCATCCCCACTTAATTTCTCTGGGCCAATGAAATTGTTCCGTAGAGCGCATGCGCAACCCTGTAACCACGTAGACCTTCCTAGATCAGAGTAATGTACAGTCCGGCCTGATAGCATCAGTTGGGAACATGATTTTTGGTACTAATTTTGAGGAACGTGAACGCATTCTGTCGCAGCACATACGGTCAGGTAAGTCGTCATAGTTACGTGTAAACAATTGATGGATTATTTTTTAGTTGGACGCGAAATCTTATATTCATTCACCCCTAATCTGAATTTTTTTTTTAGAAACTTTTATGCTATGACAATTTAGATTTTAATCCGATTTGATATAAAACGTTCAATATTGAATCCCTTTTGTGCTTAAATAAGATATATTACAGAAAAAATATATATATATGTGTGTGCTATTAACTATGTATTATTTTATGAATATTGTGGAATTGTATGCGGGTGTAAGTAGGTATGCATATAAGTGTATGTATGAGTGGGCATGTGCAAGTCCATTTATTTATTTATTTTTTATATTTTTTGTTAATCAAGTAAAATTAATTGTTAATTTTATGTTTATTAAATTTTGCTTGGGTCTGTATATATATTTAAAATATTTATGAAGCAGCAAGTTATTGTATAAATATCTGCATAGCTTTTGATGAAAATCTTGATGCTTGTGAGACCTGGGGACTCTAACCCAGGATTTATCTTCATATTTTTTATTTTGTTTTGCTTTTATTTTTATTGTTTAGTCTTAGTTTTTTGTTTCTTTTATGGTGAAGGTAGCACCATTTTAAGGTACAATGTATTAGCAATGTAGCAGCACAATGTATGGAATTGTGAATAAGAAAAAAACATCACGTATTTTCTGCCAAATAAATAAATATAAATAAACAAAGTAGGATTAAGTTTGATATGGAATTTGTGAAGAGCTAACGTAATAATTCCTACAGTGTTTACATACAGCTGGTATATTTATTTATTTTTAATATTTCATATATAAGATTTTATTTAACTTTTTTTTGTCGGGTTAAATTAAAGTCATAGGAGAACTATATGAAGTATATATTTTTCAAACATTTTTTTAAAATATTAACTGCGTATTAGTTATACTAGCTTGAGAAAAATTTAAAGAAAATAGAAAAGAAAAACCTTCAGATACTTCGACTTTTTTCAACACTTATGACAGAAATCATGTGCCCCTTCAGTTTGGTACTGCAGTCAGTCTCTCAAAGCACGTTCTTGCTATTTAGCTCTTCTTTAAGTTTAAACTATTAGTTAATTTTATCTACTAATATGTCAAATTAGTTGTAGTATTTAGTTAAATTCTTGTAAATAGTGTAAGTTTTATATTATTATTGTTTCAATACCATGATTTTTCTTTGACCTTTACTGGAATCTATTTTTTTTTTTTTTTATTTGTTCATATATATATAACTTTAATTAAAATGTGTTATTGACAATGTTAAAGTACGTAGTATAGGCAATTTAAAAAAAAAATATGGGTGCATATCTATCAAAGATGCATTTCTATGCATATGTGTATGAGCATTCTCTCTATTGAGAGAGAGAGTGCTCATACACATATGCATAGACATGCATCTTAGACAGATATGCAGCCATATTTTTTTTTAAATTGCCTATACTACATACTTTAATATTGTCAAAAACACATTTTAATTAAAGTTTTATTCTTTATAAATGTATTTGTATTTGTATTTTTTTAACTTATTAATTTTTATGGACATTACTCATTAAATGAAAAGAAATCATTAATAAATTAGAGCTATTTAAAAAAATTACTTTTTTCTCAGCTTTTCAAAAATTATAGTATACGGCTATTCTTAGTGTTGCACAAATGCGAGACCAAGACGTGTCTTGGTCTTGCGCACCCGGTCTTGGGCTTGGTCTTGGACTTGCGCAAGAGTCCCGCAACAGCCCTGCAGATATCTCTCAGCTATAGAATTATTACTGTAACATTTTAGATAGCGGGGATCTAACTAAGTCCAAATGAAAAAAATTATGAGTTAAATGCAAAAGTATATTGGTTATACCAATTCCTTACATATAATAACTAAAATAGCCAAGTTTTCACAAGTAACTATTTGTTTTAATTTTTATTTACAAACCGATTTTTTTTTTACCTGTCTTGGTCGTTGTCTTGTAACAGTCAGGCGGTCTTGGTCTTGCATTTTGCATATGAGCCCTCTCCTTTTTTATTTAATATTTTTTTTTTTTTTTAATATTCACATTAAATGTTATTAAAATTACCTACGCCATATACTTTAATATTGTCAATGAGTTGTATTCCTTATAAATGTATTTGTATTTTTTATTTTATTTATTTTTATGATCATTCACTATTAATATAAATTTAAGAACGTTCAAGTTGAATAATAAAAAATATTAATAAATTAGAGCTATGTCACAAAAATTATTTTTTTCTCGGCTTTTCAAAAATGTTAGATAGTGTCTATTCTTAGTGTTCCCCAAATGAGAGACCAAGACGAGTCTTGGCTCTTGCTCACTCAGTCTTCGTCTTGGTCTTGTGCAAGAGTCTCAACAGTCGTGCACAAGTCTATTACTATAGAGATGTATATGTAATTTTTTAGATAGGGGGGACCTAATTAAGCCCGAATGAAATATTGGAAGAGTTAAATGCGAAAGTATATTGGTTATACCAATTCTTTACGTATCGTAACTAAAATAGTCAAGTTTTCACAAGTAACCATTTGTTTTAATTTTTATTTACAAACCGATTTTTTTTTTACCTGTCTTGGTCGTTGTCTTGCAACAGTCAGGCGGTCATGGTCTTGCATTTTGCATATGAGCCCTCTCCTTTTTTATTTATTATTTTTATTTTTTTTTAATATTCACATTAAATGTTATTAAAATTACCTACGCCATATACTTTAATATTGTCAATGACACATTTTAATTAAAGTTGTATTCCTTATAAATGTATTTGTATTTTTTATTTTATTTATTTTTATGATCATTCACTATTAATATAAATTTAAGAACGTTCAAGTTGAATAATGAAAAATATTAATAAATTAGAGCTCTGTCACAAAAATTATTTTTTTCTAGGCTTTTCAAAAATGTTAGATAGTGTCTATTCTTAGTGTTCCCCAAATGAGAGACCAAGACGAGTCTTGGCTCTTGCTCACTCAGTCTTCGTCTTGGTCTTGTGCAAGAGTCTCAACAGTCGTGCACAAGTCTATTACTATAGAGATGTATATGTAATTTTTTAGATAGGGGGGACCTAATTAAGCCCGAATGAAATATTGGAAGAGTTAAATGCAAAAGTATATTCGTTATACTAATTCTTTACGTATCGTAACTAAAATAGTCAAGTTTTTACAAGTAACTATTTTGCCTTAATTTTTATTTACAAACCGATTTTTTTTTTACCTGTTTTGGTCGATGTCTTGCAACAGTCAGGCGGTCTTGGTCTTGTATTTTGCATATGAGCCCTCTCCTTTTTTATTTATTATCTTTTTTTTTTTTAATATTCACATTAAATGTTATTAAAAATTACCTGTGTTACATATTTTAAATTTCATAAACAAGAGGTATTTTGAGATTAAATTAATTTTTTTTTTTCAGGTTTAGAAAAAAACATGGAACCGCCGACACACGAGCAAAACTCTTACGAATCTAGTCCATCGAGGTCGATAAGCCCAGAACAATATTTTCAAGAACATTATTGTTTGCCGGAAAATCACCATTTGGTCTTATCGCGATTGTTGGGCGCACGTGCAGCGTTATTGCTGCCTAAACCCAAACCCAAGAAGCAGTACATCTGCAAGTTCTGCAGCAGGCAGTTCACCAAGTCTTACAACCTCCTCATCCACGAGAGGACGCACACGGACGAACGGCCGTACTCCTGCGACATCTGTGGAAAAGCTTTCAGGAGGCAGGATCATCTTAGAGATCATAGGTATGAAGTAGCGAATGTATCTTTTTGAATAGTTTTACACATAAATAGCGAACAGATGAATAGTTACATACTTTATTTTTTAATAAACTTATTTATAGGTATATCCACAGCAAGGAAAAGCCATTCAAATGCGTGAAATGCGGTAAAGGTTTCTGCCAGCCGAGAACTCTAGCGGTACACAAGATCATGCACATGGAGGAAGAACCTCATCAGTGCCCGGTCTGCAACAGACTCTTCATGTTGAGATCAGAACTGGCAAAGCACATTGTAACCCACCAACAGCAGCCCAAGAGAGGATTCACGATCGATGAGATACTTAGTTAAATCGAAGAATAGTAAAGTCCATCCATACTATATATATTGTACATATATAGTATACGTGTATATATAATGTATACTTATATATATGTATATATAATATATATATATATATATATATATATATATATATATATATATATATATATATATATATATATATATATATATATTGTATATATAATGTATACTTATATATATATGTATATATAATATTTATATATATATATATATATATATATATATATATATATATATGTTGTATATACTACTAGTTAAATCGAAGAATAGTAAGTCCATCTATACAATATATATATATATGTTGTATATACTACTAGTTAAATCGATGAATAGTAAAGTCCATCTATACTATATATATATATATGTTGTATATACTACTTTGTATATATACAGGGTGTTTCAGAATTAGTTTCTTAACTCATAATATAGTCCGTTGTACAGAATCATTTTTGTCAAATTATTAACACCCTCATGAAACTTCGTAGATAGCTTTATTCTCATCATAGCATACAAATATTTTATTCACCAACATTCTCGGTATTGGGGCGTTTTTAACCTGGAGATCGAATCTATAATTGCGTATTTGATTAGGTACTAAAAACTTGTAAGATAATTTTATCACAAAATTGAGAGGTGGCCTAAAAAATATTGAGCCGTTTGGCGTATATGAAATTAAATGAAAATATAATTTTATTCTGGGACCACTGTCCCCTGAGAATAATAACAGAGTTACAGATTTATGGATCTTAGCCTGACTTAGAATAATAAAAAATACAAACTAATTTACTGTTGATTGTTATTTCAATTGTGCATTGGATCGAAATTAAACATTGCATAGATTCAAGTAATTTTACATGTTAGGGGGAGTTTGAATGTGAAGTAGGTGGTGGAACAGGAGTTGTTTGAAGGGATTTGTGGACGAGGATTGACGCATGGAGGTAGGAAGTGAGTTCCATAAGGAAGCAGCACGAATGACGAAGGATTTGCTGAAGGAGGAAGTTTTATGGGAGGGAATATATAAGTCTATAGGTTGAGACCTAGTATTGATAGACTGGATATAGGAGCGCAGAGTAAGGAGTTCCAGGATGTAGGAGGTTGTAGGTGAGGAGTTCCAGGAGGGTTTTTGGTTCTGAAGACTTGGAAAAGGAAAACACCAAGGAGGAATTGTCGTCGGAAAGTAGGATAAAGCCACTTCAACTGTGTACGGTGTACCAGAGTGAAACATGTGAACGCCTGGGGATCCCGAAAATGAATCTTATGAAACAATTCATGAGTCTCTTTAGTCTCATTTCCAGCCTGGCAGATAGCCCTCCATACACCAAACAGCCGTAGTCGAAGTGGGGGAATACAAGGGAGGTTACAAGGAGCTGTCTAGTTTTTAGAAGAATACAATAAAAGGAATATTAGGAGTTGCTTAAAGACAGTTATGGATTTTCGGGTAATCTGGGAGATATGGTTATTCCAGGAAAGGTTCTGGTCAAAGGTTACTCCTAGGTTTTTGACTGTAGGGAAAAAATGGATGGGACGGTTATTGAGGTTAAGTAGAGGAAAGAAAGGAAGGGAGCTGATGAGATTTCTGGACCCGATGATAATAGCCTTGGTTTTATCTGCATTCAGCTTTAATTCATTTATTTCTGCCCATCTGTTGATGCAGTCGATGTCCTCTTGTAGCCTCCGGGCGGCCTCTGGCATCTCAGAACGTCGGAATGATTTATATACATATATATATATATATATATATATATATATATATATATATAACCTCGTTACTGCCACCTTTTTTCTCGATTTTATCTTACGACCCAAATGGATAGCAAATGGGTATTTACAAAAATACCAAGAGTTTCGTAAATAGTTGTAGGTTACGATGAGATGAAGCTATTTACGAAGATTCAAGTGGATGTTAAAATAATTTAATAAAATGGGATCTGTACCACGGACTAATAGATTAAGTATCTCTAGACAATAAAAATTCTATGAAGACATTAACGCGTTTGTGATATGTAACTCTTCATTTATTTTTAAAATTACATCAATATGACCAGTTAGCTTTAATATTTTATTTTATTTCTTTTCTGGAAAAGTCCCCATATAAATAGAGTTGACAATATTAATATAATAATTTAGTTGTAGTATTTAGAAAAATCCTTGTAGTGTTCACATTTTCAGCTTGACATTACTTTTTTGTATTTGTCTTTGTTTGTTTGAATGAGTTTAAATATTTCGTTCTTACTATTATTTTATTAATGTATATGTATTAGCTTATTATATTTTTTTTTGCGCGAATATTCACATTCATCATGTTTAAAAACTTTCTGAGATACAGATTTTAATTCTGTCAATATATAGATTAAGGATCTAAAAGAAAAAAATTTCTATGAAGGTATGCCCATTAACGTTTTGTTAAGGAGATATTAAATAAATAATGTAATAATGTAGGATATTAACATGATATAGTTTCACTAACTGTACACAAAATATTAACAATCTAAGAATTAATACTGTTTTGAATTAGTACTGTTAATAATATTTATCAGTTTGTTTGACCCTTGTACGCTCATCATTATGCCTTGCATTTATAAAAATGGTGAATATGCCGATCTGACAGCAAAGTATTTTTTTTGCACACAAAAATTCTATACAAGCGTAGCCAATTTCCAAAATTCGTTACGAAGATGGTTAAATAAAACTTGCGAAACAATAATAATAATAATGCCATTTGATCTTTATTTCATATTTTCAGTTAGATTACTTAAACACCCTGTGTGACCCTCTAGTCAAGCTGCAGTTAGTTAAATAAATAAATTAATAATAAATAAACAAAAATAGATAGTTCCTTATATTTATGTAAGGCTGAACGTGTATTGCCAAAGAGTTTTAAAATGCTTGACATGTATCATTATATTTATTTTCTTATAATTTATTGTTTAAGAGATCTCTTATTTTTTTTTTTAATTTATATTTTCAATCGGTTATAATTTAGATCGAATCGTTGTGTTGAATACATTCTTAATCATTGTATATGTTAAATAATGTAAATATTTAAACATTGTATAAATTGTGAAAGTAATTTAAATTTTTATTGTACATTTGAAATCTTACTATCCTTGTTTATATATTTTTATAAAAATTGACGAATAAAAAGATAATTTTGGTAATATTAAAACGTATTTTTGTTTTATATCTTTCCTGTTAATATTATATTCACAAATACCTCACTCCATCGATAATTTATAAGACACAAATCTCCTAGGTCCGGGTTTGAGTTCGGTTGTGGTAAGTAAATCATTTTTTCAACTTTATCAGCTATGGATCGATTCGGACTCTTTTAAGTTAAAAGACTATAATTCTTTACCAAGTACTGAAACCAACATTATTACTGAGGGATGTAATGGTACAAATTGTTTTAAAATTTCATTTCCTATCTTCAAAACTGTGCTATAACTATGCCTCTGTTTCATACAAACAAATATTTTCAAATTCACTATTATCACAGTGATATTAGCATTTCAGTAACATAATACAATAAGTAAACTAATAATGAGCTAGTATAATAATAATCATTACATAAATTTAATTATATATATGATCAAAAAATTAAAAATAAAACATTTATTGTGAGGGATATTAGTGAATAAATTACCTTTCGATTTTGTGGATATAGATTCAAATTTACTGCGGAACTAATCATCATTACTCATAAAAAATGGAATGTAAAAAAAGACAAAACAAAAAATTTAAATTAATATTGTTTCACAACTATATCATTTAATGATGTAGAGATGGTTGACCGTTGATATGATATGAGAAGGAGTTAGTCGAGGGTGCGGTCAAATAAATAAAAAAATTAAAATATATAAATAATTTTAATTTTGCCATTGAAATTATTTATATATTTTAATTTTTTTATTTATTTGACCGCACCCTCGACTAACTCCTTCTTATATCATTTAATATCATTATTTTCAAAAATTATATTTAAAAAAATTGTAATGCGTATTAATAAAATAATAAACACTTAAAATCAATACATTCTATTTATTATTTCTATGTAACTTGACAGACATGTATCTTTCTCATTTTTCTGTCTTAAATTAACTCTAAAGTTCAACTGTATTTTACGTATTATCGCAACTATCTTGTGATGATGATATAAACGTTTAATAATTCTCTGAGAGAATATTAACATTTTAATGTAGACAGTAAATCAATGAAAAAATGTATTTCCCTCAACAATTAATTTAAAAAATGATTATTATAGCTCGATCATTAATTTTAATTTTACAAATTACATTGCATCAAACAAACAGATTAATCAATACATTGACACCATAATATCGATTACACTGTTCCGTAAGTATTTTATTTTTTGGAATTCGAACAAGTAGTAGAAATTATGAATTGAGAAGTAGAGTTTTTGATCAATTCAAGTAAAATTTTTGGTAATTTGCTAATAATTTAAAAATAATTCGTAATATATTCCAATTTGTATAACATATTTCTTGAGAGCAAACGAAGATTTCGTTATTTATCGAACTTAATTGAGCCCATCAAGTAAGTGGCTCGATCTGTGAGCACATGCTCGAACTACTTTATGAAAGGGCGGGAAGCCCTTCAAGGTTTGAATGGCTTGAAATTAAATCATCGTTAACAAACTAAATTGTAACTTATGTGATAGTTTTATGATTAATAAGAAAATACTAATTATTCCATATATATTTATTAAAGAAATTTTATTAAATATTGTAAAAAATAAATAAATAGTTTATTGACATGATTCTAAAAAAATCCTAATAAAGAAATAAATATTTTTTGAATATATACAAATGAATCGAAAGTATCTTTATTACATCTAATGAATTTGATCATTTTTATAAACACATATAATAAATCTAAGCATATTTTCCAGAAAAGCATATAAGTATTTATAAATTAAATAGAAAATCTATTATTTTTCATTCTTTAAAGATTATATTATTATGATTATTACTGGACATTAAATTTACTTTGAGGCAGAAAATCCTACAGAAATACTGATCATCGTTTCTTACTCTGTTGTAAATTGTTATTTTTTAATAATAATATTTATTTCATTACATATCAACTATTTCCATATACCTCTTATAAATTCCAAATATTATTCCATTATTATTTATTGCAAATGTTACTTTTTGATAGGGCTGAAATTTTAAATAAAACTTATTTATCGGTAAAAAATATATAAGTTCACTAAAATGACACAATTCCTTTTATATATCAAATACTACAACTAGAGCACCATTCCAGAGCCGCTGTTTTCAAAAATGGCGGCTGATTTAAACAATATTAGGGCAGTAATTTGAAGATCGCAAAAGGAAATCCATTATGAAAAATGTTAGAAAATTTTTTATTTTATAATTTGTTAGACATGTAAAAAAACAAAATTGCTAACGCGCGTCACCAATAGAAAACTTTTTACAGCCAAACAAGTCAGATTTTTATCTGCAAACAAGCCAGATGGTCATGATTTTTATTGATGGTTATTTTTCTTTCCAAAAACAATAAAAAAAACTTTTATTACTATGCATATATTTTAAATAATCTTTGAATAAATTACAACCATATTCATTTGCTAAAAATACTCGTAAAGATATGTGGTTGTAGTTATTACTTTTTAATTTTGTTTTAGACAAAATTTATTTATATATTTAAAAAAATATTTCGCGCTTAAAAACTACATCTCACTATAATTATTGTCCACGTGACAGATTATTATATTTCTAAATAAAAGAAAAACTAATAATTTCTACTTAACTCATTTTATACACATATTTCGATAATTAGTTTACAATCTGGAACTGGAAGGGAACGAAACAAATACATGTGATAACAATTAAATAAAATTTTTTTTAATATTGATAAATATATTTATGTATTTTGGGAAGAAAAATGCGTCCAAATATTTGTTAATTATTATTAATCAACTTTTCATAAATTAGCAGCATGCAACCTATCTATATATAATATACGATATATATTTATATAAAAAAACTAGTAATCAATTGAAAGGTGAAAAAAATAAAAGATAATAATATTAAAAATTTGGTGTGCCCACTAACACGACTTTCCTACTTATTTCAGAAAAAAAATTATATCTTTACATATGTCCATCAAGAAACAAAAAAAAAAAAATTAATTAAATTTATATTCCTGAAAATTGATCAAAGAAAAGATTTGAGTACGATTTACTTGATATACTAAAGCAATGTAAAACCGGCTTAAGGTAGATCAGTGTACAAATTTCAATTCCCTCCAATATTGCTGATCAAAAACATTATGTCATAGCCTAATTTTGTCAAACAACAATTTCTGTTAAAAGTAGAGGAAATAGTGAAGCTTGTGTGATGCGGGCAACAGATTTTCTTACTTTCACATAGTTATCATTTTTCTTTCATTCACCCCTTTCTGACACCAGGATATGTACCCATAATCTTACATTGGAAATTGAATAACTGTAACTTCGTTAATAGTTGTCCAAAATAAACGAATTTTATATTTTTTTTAAGGGAATTTCAATACCTTTAAAAAAACAGGTTAAATGTTGTTTTTCACGGATTACTAGTTCCCGAAAAATTCTTGGCACAGACAGACAGACCAATGTCCAAAAATTTGTTTTCGGATTCAGGAGGCTCTGAAGCATATAGGTCAATCGAAAACCGCCTATCGGAAATTTGACTCGATCGCAATACTTTCCTTGCCTAGTAGGTAATAGTGGTTTGATTCCAATAATTTTTTTTTTTTTTGTTTTGTTGGTAATTTAATTGTTTTACAAAAGTTTTATAACAAATTTTTCCACAGAATACATACTCAGCGAGTTAGGCCCCAAAACATTTTTCTTTTCTTTATAACTTATTTTCCTGAATTCTTCCTGGAATTTAGTTAATGTACGAAAATTTATAGGACAATTATTAGAACAGTATAGCAAAGTTTTATCAAAATCGTTAGAGCCATTTTCGCGTTACAGTCTATAGAAAAACATGTTTTTCATTTATTACGCAACAGCTATTGCGCATGGATCATCCAATTTGTGTCACAGCTATCAGTAGTTAAAATCTTACTAGTCAAAATAAAAAAAAAAAAAAGAAGCAACAAAATCGTTTCACTAGTTCTCGAAAAAATCTTAGCATAGACAAATGTCTAAAAATATGTTTTTCGGACTCGGGGGGAGGGGGGGCTCTGAAACGTATAGATCAGTCAAAAACTGCATATCGGAAATTTGATCAGATCGCAATACTTTCCTTACGTAGTATAGGTAGGATAGTAAAAAAAAAATCAGCTACATCATAAAAACTTTTTTTTAATAGAACCAATGACTTGCCCTGCACATTCTCTAGTAACAGAGTGAACAAGATATTGTTAATTTATTATCTTTTACCACTGGGTTACCATAATATCATTTTCCCAACAAGATCTCATGCGTTCTCAGAGTGCAGTATAAAATACTCTGTCTCTACCCTTTCTCCTGACTGCGTTACCACTTCATTTACCGAGATGAGATATAATCATTAAATGATATAGCGATGGACTAATAATGATAAAAGATACTATATAATATAAGCCGGGGGGGGGAGGGTGGGGGAGGTTGATTAGGCCTTGAACCAATTAACGAACTACAGTTCCCAGCGGGGTCCGGTCCGGTCGTGGTCGTGGGTCGTGAATCCCCCGCGGCCATATTCCCACGCCGCTACATCTCCTTCATCTCTTTTTTATTAAATTACTAAAACTATCGGGAATTAGTCATTTTGCCACTTCTCTCCAACAGTAAAAATCTTCCGCTTCACCGATAACATATTTTATCTCCTGTATAATTAAACAGTCAAAATGCCAAGGGAGAAAAAAAGAGAAACTTTCAGTGATTCCCTATTATTTTAAGACTACTAAAAGGACAAATGGTGTTCTTGGTACAGATTAGACATAGATAAGTATGAGGAGGATTAAACAGATAAAAGAATAATGTTTATTACCTGGCATGGAGGATCATAAAATTATACTTGACCAATATAAAATTGGTATGGCGAGAATTACAGTTAAAAAGCATAGGGACAAATTTATTGAAATAATGAAAAAGAGAAACAGAACAATGGGGGCTATCTGCCAGGCTAGAAATGAGACTGAAGAAAATCATGAACTATTTCATAAGAAACACCATCGGGATCCCCAGCCGTTCACATGTTTCATCTTGTACACCGAGTTGAAGTGGCTTTATCCTACTTCCCGACGACAATTCCTCCTTGGTGTTTTCCTTTTCCAAGTCTATTTGCTATCCACTTGGGTCGTAAGATAATTTGGTATATACTTTGGTATATGGTTGCAAGATAAAATCGAGAAAATAGGTGGCAGTAACGAGGTTATATATATAAATCATTCCAACCTTCTGAGATGCCTGAGGCTGCCCGGAGGCTACAAGAGGACATCGACTGCATCAACAGATGGGCAGAAATAAATGAATTAAAGCTGAATGCAGATAAAACAAAGGCTATTATCATCGGATACAGACATCTCATTAGCTCCCTTTCTTACTTTCCTCTACTTAACCTCAATAACCGTCCCATCCATGTTTTCCCTACAGTCAAAAACCTAGGAGTAACCTTTGACCAGAACCTCTCCTGGAATAACCATATCTTCCAGATTACCCGAAAATCCATAACTGTCCTTAAGCAACTCCTAATATTCCTTTGATTGTATTCCTCTAAAAACCAGACAGCTCCTTGTATTCTCTCTTGTATTCCCCCACCTCGACTACGGCTGTTTGGTGGAGGGCTATCTGCCAGGCTGGAAATGAGACTCATGAATTGTTTCATAAGATACATCTTCGGGATCCCCAGGCGTTCGCATGTTTCACTCTGGTACACCGAGCTGAAGTGGCTTTATCCTACTTCCCGACGACAATTCCTACTTGGTATTTTCCTTTTCCAAGTCTTCAGAACCAAAAATTCTCCCAACATCCTGAAACTCCTTAATCTACGTTCCTCTATCCACTCTCTTCATATTAGGCCTCAACATATAGATTTATATGTCCTCTCCCATAAAACTGCTTCCTTCAACAAATCCTTGAAACCGTCTTCCTACCTCCTTATGCCAATCCTGTTCCACGACCTAATCCACATTCAGACTTCTGCAAACACGTAAAATTACTTGTTTCTGTATACTGTTTAATTTCAACTACTGCACAATTGGAATAACAATAAGCAGTTAATTAGTTTGCATTTTTTATTATTTTAAGCCAGACTAGTACCCATAAATTTGCAACACTGTTATTATTGTTAGGGGACTGTAGTCCCAGAATAAAATTTTTGTTTCATTTTAACAATCATCTTATAAATAATACAGTTCTGAAATGTTGTTTTTTTTTTTTGTGTTTTGAGGTATGCTGAACAATACAGCAGAATACAGAAAATCTCTATCAGGCACCATTTCAAGTCAAATTTGTGTTGTGGGTAAAACAATTAGGTGTTTTTCAACATTTTAGGAATTTTTATATCATTGAAAACTTCATCTAAAAATAAATAAAAAACGCTGCAAATTATTTTCAAATAATTATACATCTAAAGTAACATTACCTTCTTAGTAACAAAGAAAAAGAAATAAAAGGTTTTTGCAATTATTGACCTAAACATTAGTAATTTGTTAAAAAAATATAGCATTACTTCATTAACACTTTCAAAAATCAAAATCCAAAACAAATGATATAACCTTTGCAGTAGAACACATAAAAAACATTTAGAGAACATACTTTGCTTCAAATTGTCCTATTTTAACGATTTTTTTTTTTTTAGGAAATTTTAGAAGACTTTTAAATAATTATAGGACGAAAAATTTGTATTCTACGTATCCTGAAACCTAAAAATCCTGAATTTTATTACAATTATCACAAGGTGGTTATCACAATTTCAACAAAAAAGTGTATACTTTTTGATTTATTCAGAATATAATTTGACCACCCCTCGTAACTTTTTTTCCAGTTTTTTTTTCGTTAAAATATGTTATATAGATAAATTTAAAGGGCATCGAGAAGAGGACTTTAGCCAAATTTCATTGAAATAGGTACATTCGTTTAGGCGCTACAGTCTACAGCAACACAGGTATTTCAGCAGCCATCTTGTGTGATCCCGTTGCTCATCTTCTGTCACTATTATATCTCTAATATATGTATATACTTAGTATGTATATATGTATATATTTAGTATGTATATATTTAGCTGGGTTTTAACATAAGTCAATCTTTTTTATTTACGTAATTTTGATATTTTTTCTTTTCTGAAGGTTTTGCTTTTTCTTTCTATACATGTAGTTATTTTTTTATTTATTTATTATTTTTTTTCTTTTTGTCATTTTTCCAGTAAAATTATACGTATAGTTGAGAAGATTGTATTTTATTTTTTTAGTAATTTATATACCATTATTTAAGTTATATATATATACTTTTTAATCTTTATTAAGTTGGTTTTTGGCCAGATATTTATTGGTTAATTATTTTCAATAATGAACCATTGTGATCGACCTAAAAATTCAAAAACTTAACCATCTCTCAAACTTTGAGGTTTCACGTTTCAGGATGCGTAGGAAAACGAATAAATTTTTTTTTGTCCGTCCGCCGTCCGCGCATTTTCTCCGAAATTACTGGACCAATTTTTTTAAAATTTTGATATTAAATCAGATGTCACCCGAGGATGAACCTCCTTCATCGACATTACTACCCGCCTTTTACTTTCAAAATGGCGGCCGAAAAACCTGCGTTGCTATAGATTGTAGCTCCTAAACTAATATACCGATTTCAATGAAACTTCGCTAAAGTCATTTTCCTGACACCCTTTAAATTTATCTATATAACATACTTCAACGAAACGAAGTTGGAAAGAAGTTGCGAGGGATAGTAAAATTTAATTCCGAATAACTCAAAAAGTATACACTTCTTTGTCGATGTTGTGATAAGATGTTTCAAAGGTATTTAAATTTCCTACAAAATGAAGGCAATTTCATCGAAATCAAAGCACTATTAGTTGAGATATCGCGATTTTTATATATTTTTGGTTTTTTAAAACTTTTCCGAATTTCTTTAAAAAAAAAATCTCCATTTTTTAAAAATATATTCTACACGGGATGTTATATCGTTTGTATTGGTTTTTAATTTTGAAAGTGTTACTGATGCAATGCTATTTTTTTTATTAGCATATTACTAATGATTAAAAACAAAGTTTAGTCCAATAATTAGAATCACCTTTTATTTCTTTTTCTTTGTAACTTGGAAGGTAGTGTTACTTTACATGTATAGTTGTTTGGAAATAATTTGTAGCGTTGTAATCCTCAAAATGTTCAAGGAAGGAATCGATTCTTTTTAATAATCTGGGAGTTGTAAGATTTCAGGTAACCATTAGAGCGGATCTAATTGCAACTTCCAAAGAAGGGACCCATTTAATTATAGGTGTATTATTTATTATATTTCGGTGGTAATGATAAAAACGGCATTGTATTGTTTTTGCCCTGGAAGGCCGCGAGCTGTCAGTAAATATATTATTAGCGGCGGCCCGAAAGAGGTTGAATGCGGGTCTAGCTTTCCCAGAGCTGCCGTGGGAAGACGGCACCTCTCTGTTGCAACCCTTCGATTTTTCGAAGCTCGTGACTTTCCTTACTCACTAACTTATACGCTCCGGATTTAACAATGAGGAGAAATTCTATTACAATATTGCCAACTATCACGACCGCAGAAAGTCTGAGTCTCGATAGAACCAGCTGGCTTTCTACTGCTTGTATTGTTTGGAAATATATTTCATCTTAATGATTGCATTTTCTACTCCGCTATCCTGCCCGGAGGACCATTTAATTATGAATAAATACTTATATTTTTTTGTAGATATTTTAAATGATCAGAATTTTTTTAATTGTATATTTTAAAAATTTACCCCCATTCCAGACTGAAACGACTAGAAACCGCCCGACGTTTTCGACTACTGCAGCACTTACTAGACAAACGATCAATTTTAAACGACTCGTATATATGACAATAATAAGACCTATTTGGACTTACGGAATTGAGCTTTGGGGCTCCACTAAACCATCGAATTCCTCTCTTATCCAATCCTTACAATCCAAAATCCTTCGTAAAATCCTCGACGCTCCTTACTTTGTCACAAATAAAATCATCCATAAAGACCTTAATGTTCCATATGTTTCCGATTTGGCCCAATCCAGATACCTGTCCTTCCATAACAAACTGCAGAACCATCCGAATCCTCTCGTTTCAAACCTTGCTTCCTCCTCGATCCCTGATAACCCTCCGAGGCGTCTGAAAAGAAGATGGCCTCGGGATCTTCTAATATAGAACTTTAATTTGAGTTCTACCAATGGGTAGTTTCTCTTCATGTTGTACATGTCACATTTACTTATTGTATTTTCTATGTAATACAATTGTAAATTCCATTAAAATAATAAAAAAAAAATAATTTTTTTTTTAAAATTTTAACCAAGATTAAGACAACATTGGAAAAACAAATATAACTCTACTCTCTTTTGTTTCTGGTGCCAGACTACTAATTGATATTTTATCATGTGCATGTGCTCTTGCATCTTATATCTCTTGTATCTTGACCATCTTTTCTAGATGTTTAGATGTGGCATGCCATAATATTGTATATAAAATAAGTATCTTTTTTTGTTATTTTTATTATCTTAAATATCTTTCTAATTATCTCAAATTGTATATAGTAATTATGTTTAAATTCTCACTTTTTCCTTGTATTTTATTTATTTTTATTATATATAGTATTAATTCTGTAAATATTTCTTTCTGTAAATAGATCTGTTAACTTTTTTGCTGCTTTATAAAAATATCCAACCTAACCCCTTCTCACCTAAGCTAGCATGGTAGAGTAAATATTTAATGATGACCAAATAATGGGTAGAAAACCTTATGTTTTCTAGATTTATCTCTTCAGAGATGAAAGGCTGGTAAGCCAGACGCCCAACAAATAAAAATTCCTATGGAAAAAAAATGTATTATTTATTTTTATTTTAGTATTATTTATTTACTTTTTAGTATTATTTATTTACTTTTTATATTTATATCTATTTCTCTATTATGTGTATATATTGTATAAATGAGAACTCTTAGCCCTAATACTTATAGCCTTCCAGCAGTGGCTGATTGTATTATTATTCAATAAATAGATAGACTTAATTTCAAAAATTACCTATGGAAAATTATATTTATTAAAAATTGTTTTATTATATTTTTACTTTATCCTTTTTTTTTTAATTTATATTAAAACTTTACCAGAGGACAATGAGAAACTCGCTAAGACTCTGCTAAGAGAGGCAGAGCACGTCGGCATACAAGACAAAACAAAATATTTGATAAGAAGCCCAAAATTCCACCCCAATAACATGATGATCTGCGTAGAAGGAAAATCATTCCTGAGATTAATTCCAATCATCAACCACTCCAAATCATTTCAACAAATAGAAAAAATCAAATACCTCGGCTCCACAATAACCTCAATGAATGAGCAACAGGCAGAAATAGATCAGCGTATAACTAGCGCAAATTAGAGTTGCTCAATTAGAGTTTTTTCAAAATCGGTCTTGGTCTTGCTAAGTGCGACCACGGCCCCCTAACTGTTGCAAGACCAAGACCAGGACTGGTTAAAAAAAATTGATTGAATAAAAATTAATGCAAAATAATTACTAATAGCTGACAATCTTAGTTAAATAATTGGTATCAACAATATACTTTTGCATTTAATTCCTTTATTTTTTCTTACGGGTTTAGTTAGGTTTCTCCTATCTAAAAAATTACAGTAATATTTCTATAGTAATAAGCTAATAAGTAACTACAACATCGTCGCGAGACTCCTGCACAAGACCAAGACCATGACCAAGACTGACTTTGCAAGACCAAGACTCGTCTCGGTCTCGCATTAGGTAACACTGGCGCAAACAGAGCTTTCTTCTCCCTTTAAAAGGTATTTCAAGAAATCTCAAATTAAGGGTGTACAATGGTATGATAAAGCCAGTTCTAATATATATCAGTGAGACCTATTCATCAACCAGCACCCAAGAAAAGAGTGTTGAAAGATTTGAGAGAAAAATGCTCCGTAAGATAACAGGAGTGATCTGGGATTAGAGTACTAAGAAGAAGAAAGTCCAATAAAGAACTGCTTACAGAAACTGGTCAATCAATATCCCATGCTATGAAGGCACGGAGGTTAAGATGGGCGGGGTATGTAGCTCGTAGCAATCCATCTGAAAGCCTCTACGTAACAATGAATACCTGAATAGAAGGCCAAAAAGCAGATGGATAGATAGAATCAACAAAGATGCAATAGAGCTGCTTGCAGATAAATTGATAGAAACAACCCAAGACAGGCAGAGATGGAGCAGGCTTGTTAAGGCGGCAATAGATCTACATGATCTGTAATGCCAACAGAAAAAAATTATAAATTTCTTGGAAATTAGCATGTTATATTTATAGTTGTGTTATCGAAATGAAGTAAGAAAATTAGGAAATAAAGGATAATTCCTTATTCTACATATTTTGAAGTTAATAGCTTGTAATAAGTTCATCCGAAATATATTTTTACTATAATTAATAACTTAATATTGTTTGAATAATACTTCACTGCCCAGCATACAATGACTATAGACAAAAATTCCTCCATAACTTCATCTCAGGATCTTCTGATAACCACAACATCGAAACCATATTGAATATCGATTGTATATATAAATTAAATAAAGTTTACTATTATATGAGGGGAGTAAACAAAGTGCATACACAAAATTGTTGATCTTAGCCCATGTTCTATTAAGTGTTTGTTTTTAGTTTATCTTAAAAATCACATTTTGTTTATATATACATAAACATTTTTATTTTTTATTGTTCCATCATAGTAACAGGTTCATATAGATATTATTATACAGTAATCGTTTTATGTTTTTAATTTTCATTGTTTTTCATGTTTTGTGAAAGCCATTCTAAACGTAAAATATTGCAAAGTTTATTTATATTTAAATGATATGTATTTAACTTGTAAAATCATATTATTCTACAATAGCCATGCTAGGCTCTATTTGTATGGGGAACCCCTCCAGAAACAAATAAAAATTTATAACTATCTATCTATCTATGATCAATAATAATAAAATAATAATTAGTTAGATTTAAAAAAAAATAATAAAAAACAAACATTGTTTTAATAATTCTTTTGATATAAAAATTGGCAAAATGTTCAACAGAAATAAATATATAACTGTTTGAATTATTTGTTTTTCATTGGGTGTGACGGTTTCCGGTATTTTAAGCCAATCAGGCTTTATTAACGCCACTAATTACTGAGCTTGAAGTAAAAAAATCAAGCAGTAGCTGTTTGATTAAGACGTCTAAGTAATAGAAAGATACCCTCTAGTTACTCTTACATGATTGGAAGATAAAGGGGTAAAATTACCCTTCCTTTTAATTGTCGAGTAATTAATATTTCCAGTTAATTGTAGTAGACTACCTACACGGGAGCCCTGAGTACGGGGAGAATATCGGGTCATTGAGTGAACTAATTGGTACTAAAGAGTACACTAATTGTTACCGAAGAGTACACCCTCAAGAAGTACCGGCGCCTTAGGGTACAGCGGTAGCCTCGCCCGCACTACCTGTGGGCGGGGGGGGGCGAGTTGGGCCGGTGGGGCAAACCAACCCCCTGCAATTATCCGAGTTGTAATGCCCCGGTTGTGTATCACCATCAACCTATAATTAGGCTTTTCCAACATGTAGAAAACATGTTATTTGTCGGAATGTTCTTGTTATAGAGCAATTAATGATACGGCTAAAAACCTCTTTCCCACAGCGGCCATTATGACGTTAGGTAATGCTCGGGCCCTCTCGCGTGCTTGCCGTTATTAAAAAACATTTAGCTCGAAACGTGGAACGTGTCTTCTCTGAGGAGCACTTTTTCTGTAACTTTTGATAAACCCTTATGGCAATTTTAAGATCGTTAGCCCCGTTTCCCGAAATCGGATTCCTTTTTGGACTATAATGGTTTGGGAGTCGTTAGAACTATATTGGTAGGAGGACCCTGTATAGATCTAATAGCCATATCCCACAAGATGGGAATATAATGTTACAGTAGAAATAAGACTATTTTTCTAGTTGTTTTCTTGTGACAGAATACAGACAACATAATGCTATGTCTGTAAATGGACTCCAAGCCTCTTCTTACCTGTTTTCATTTCTTATTTAACGAATTTTCTTCGGCTTATTTACAACAAATATAGTAATTTTCATAATTAATTGACTTGTCTTGGTCTTGGTCTTGCGCAAGAGTCTTGCGGTTACCTTTTAACTTATTGAATATTTAATAGTTGACCGTTGCATTATAAAGGAAGGAGATGGTCCGGGGTGGCGGTCATAAATAGACTAAATAGTGGTAAAAATATTTTATTAAAAGCCAACGTTTCGACCCAATTTCGCAGGTCTTCTTCAGGGCTCTGTTCATATTTTAATGTACTTACTGTTTATAATTTTAATAAGCTTATTCACATTGTTTATAATTTTTTGTCTAAATATTATGTAACTTCCACAATCTTTTTGTACCTTGTCCGTTCTAGCCCTGAAGAAACCTGCAAATTCGGATCGAAACGTTGGCTTTTAATAAAATAGTTTTACCACTGTTTAGCCTATTTATGACCGCCACCCCGGACCATCTCCTTCCTTTATTGACTTATTGCTTTTCATCAAACATGTTACTTTAGATCATAGAAAAATGTTACAGAACAGGTACATTTAAATGTTCTATTGACGTAAATAAAGTCTTACCCAATTAATAAAATTAACTTGATAATGCATTAAAGGCAGTCCACCTTGGAATGGAAGACTTGTAGAGTAGAGGCAATCCATACAATGTCATCCATTATTTAATTTAAAAATATGTTGTGTCCACTCACATGACTTTTTACGTGACGATTTTAACCTTTTTTTCAATTGAAAATATGTTAATTAAAAATAACACAATTCAATTAGACTAATACAGCCTCCAACTTCAGATCTAGAAAAACACCCCCACACCACCAACAAGCATAAGTAACCTCGTTATTTTGACATTTTGGGGATGGATGTCGTGCCATACGAACCAATATTTTTGTAGTCCTACTATTTTGTTTCGATTTTGTGATCATATTATCTTACGATTCAAGGGGGAAAGCAAATGAGTATGTTTGGGTTTTTAGTACCTAATTAAATAGACAGAATTTTCGTAAATAAAATATTTTTAGGCAACGATGAGCTGAAGCTATTTACGAAGTTTTAGATGGATGTTAATAATTTCATAAAAAGCTTGTTATGTCTGTTTATTGAGAAATAATAAATTTTGCCACACTTAAGGGCACTGAGTACTAAGGCTGATTGAGGCACATTCATACCATATATACAATACGATAAAAAAAAAAATAAAAAAGAGATATAAATATATACATCTATATGAAAAAGGCAAAAACTATAATAAACCAAGGAGATGTAACTTAGAGTTAAAATTAAATAAAATACAGAAATTCGTAGCAAAATTAAATAAATTATAAGTAAAAGAAATAAATATAAAAACATTCATACTTAATTACAATAATTAAAATCAGGCAAGAGATCTCCGAGTCCAGCCCTTAAAACCAGAAACACTCTTGACTTGAGTGAAAGAAGCTAGCCATTGCCAGCCTACAGTGACGTCTTTACAAAAGATCTCGAGGCCACTGCCGTTTCAACCTTCGAGGAGAATTGTAGGGATGACTCGAGCTAGATAAGGATTGTGCTATAGGCTAAATGGTGGATTAGGTTCATGTGAAAATTTGAGGATCGGGATGGAGTAACGTCAAGAACATAAGGGATGTAGGGTTTTGTTTGTAACGTAATAAGGAGCATTGACTATTATACGAAAGACTTTAGACTGAAAGGATTGGATGTGTTTGATGTTCGAAAATTTATTTGTCCCCCACAGTTCAAGTCCGTAGGTACAGATGGGTTTCAGTATTGTCTTGTATATTAATAGTTTGTTTTCTATTGAGAGGTTGGATTTTTTGTTAAGTAGTCTATATAGGTGGCCAAATCGTCGCTTAAGTTCTTGCCTTTTAAGTCTGGGAGTATGTGGGTTCCAAGTTAGTCTTTTGTCTAAAAATTTTGATTAAAAAAAAAAAATAAAAAAATAAAGGGTGGATCTGTACCGCGGAATAATACATGGTCAATATATCGAATAAATTCGACATTGACACAATAATATCGACCTTAAGGCAGAGATGGCGACACGTTACATCCACTCTGTCCCGTTACCAGAAATCTCCTCGTTGCACCTGCGTAGGCGACCCGGACCCACCACGAGGACTGATCCCATTCCGATATGGATCCGCAGGGCACCTAGCTATCAGTGGTGTGGGTTCGATCTCCCGCGGAGGTCCACGCATCTTTATAGCTTCCGTTAGTGGGCTCTTAATGGGATCAAAGTTTTTGTGATCGTCGAGATTTCCAGGGGGTAATGTTCAAGGCGAGAAGTGAACAAGTTGTAGTCCAGGCCACCCTGGTTAGTCTTCGTCTAGACTCAGTTCGAGGTGTCAAAGGAATGTAACATATCAACAATATTTATGGGAATATGTCTAAGTATATCAATAAAATAAACAAAGAATTCTAATAACAATAGTATTTTTTGGTTTATTATTTTCAATAATCAACCATTGTGACCGCTCAAAAAATTCAAAACTTAACCCCCTCTCAAAATTTGAGGTTTTACGTTTCAGGACGCGTAGAATTCGAAACACGATTAAAAGTTTTTTGTCCGTCCGCCGTCCGCGCATTTTCTCCGCAACTACTGGACCGATTTTTATTTTCAAATTTTGATATAAAATCAGAGGTCACCCGAGGATGATCCTCCTTCATCGACATTACTCCCCGCCTTTTACTTTCAAAATGGCAGCCGAAAAATCTGTGTTGCTATAGACTGTAGCTCCTAAACGAATGTACAGATTTCAATGAAACATCGCTAAAGTCATTTTCTCGACGCCCTTTAACATACTTCAACGAAATGAAGCTAGAAAAAAAAGTTACGAGGGATGGTAAAATTAAATTCCGAATAACTCGAAAAGTTTGTACTTTTTTGCTGATATTATATATAGTTTTTTAAAAGTTTACGAAATTTCCTAAAAATATCGTTAAAATCGGACAATTAGGAGAAAAGATATGGTCTCCGGTTTTTTTTATATGTTCTACTCCAAATGTTTTATCCTTGGTTTGGTTTTTAAACTCTGAATGTGTTATTGAACTAATGCTAATTTTTTTTAGCATATTACTAATGATTAAAGAAAAAAAGTTTAGTCCAATAATTGGAATCACCTTTTGCTTTTTTTTCTTTGTAACTAGGAAGGTAATGTTACTTTAGATGTATAATTGTTTGGAAATAATAAACCATTGTGAAATAATTTGCAGCGTTTTTGTATACTTATCAACAAAAATTAATGTTGCCTAAATGCAAGAACAAGACAAGTATTGGTCTAGAGCACTCAGTCTTGGTATGGGCATAAGTCGCGAAAAGTCTTGCAGTTATATATTAGCTTATTGTTACTTATTAAAACTGTTACTTTATACCTTAGAAAAATGCTATAAAATAGGTACCTTCAGATGTTTTATTTATATGAACATAGTAAAGTGCAATCAAAGTGATAAAATTAAGTTGACAATACATTAAAGGCATTGTCAGGAAAGATAGTTATAGTTGCTCACTTTGGAATAAAAGAGTTGTATAGTATAGACAATCTATATAATGTCACCAATTATTTAAATAAAAAATGTGTTGTGTCCACTCACATGACTTTTCTACCGATTTTAAGCATTTTTTTTTTCTAATTTTAAATATGTTAATTAAAAATAATACAATTGAATTAGACTAATTTTCCTGATGATCGATCAGAGAAATCCATAGAGTATGATTTCTTCGATGAACTAAAGTATTGTAAACGAGCTGCAGTCTGTAGCTAAAACTGATCCGGTTTAGACCATTTTTTTTTTTAAGTTTTGTCGAAAACTAACCTTTTGAAACAATGTTGTAACTATTTACATATTACTGCTATTTACCAGAATGAGGAAGCCTTACTAAATCCTGAATGAAAAATTGGAGGAGTTAAATGCGTAAGTATATTGGTAGTATCAATACTTTATTATAATTGCATTAGCAACAATTTTGCCTTAATTTTTATTCATCAAAAGTGTTGTTGTTGTTAAGGATCCAGTCTTGATCTTGGTCTTGTAACAATTAGGCGGTCTTGGTCTTGGTCAGAGTGCAAGATCAAGACAGATCCGTGGAACAGACTCGTTTTTATTAAATTATTTACATCCACCTAAATTCGTAAATATTTTCATCTCATCGTAATCTAAAAATATTTTATTTACGAAAATTCTAGGAATTGGGGTGTTTTCAATATGGAGATCGGCAAACTTTGTCTATTTAATTAGGTACTGAAAACTCGTAAATACTCATTTGCTTTCTATTTGAATTGCAAGATTATTTGATTTGAGAAAAAAGGTGGTTTACAAAAATATTGGACCGTTTGGCGTGACCTAAATTTCCAACATTTCAAAAAAACAAGGTTATAGACGCGTTTTCAATATGGAGATCGGCAAACTTTGTCTATTTAATTAGGTACTGAAAACTCGTAAATACTCATTTGCTTTCTATTTGAATTGCAAGATTATTTGATTTGAGAAAAAAGGTGGTTTACAAAAATATTGGACCGTTTGGCGTGGCCTAAATTTCCAACATTTCAAAAAAACAAGGTTATAGACGCGTTTTCAATATGGAGATCGGCAAACTTTGTCTATTTAATTAGGTACTGAAAACTCGTAAATACTCATTTGCTTTCTATTTGAATTGCAAGATTATTTGATTTGAGAAAAAAGGTGGTTTACAAAAATATTGGACCGTTTCGCGTGACCTAAATTTCCAACATTTCAAAAAACAAGGTTATAGACGCCAAAAGGCCCAATGCTTTTGTAGGCCACATTTTTTATCGATTTTGTAATCAAATTATCTTACGATCCAACTAGAAAGCAAATGAGTACTTACGAGGTTTCAGAACCTAATTAAATAGACAAACTTTGCCGATATCCAGATTGAAAACACCCCAATTTCGAGAATTTTCGTAAATTAAATATCTGTAGTTTATGATGAGATAAAGCCATTTACGGAGTTTCTGGCGGATGTTTATAATTTGATAAAAAGGAGTCTGAAGCACGGACTATTAACAAAGAAATTCGGATTACTATACTGCAGTTTGCATTTAATTAAGCATAATACTGACAACTTATTTATTAAGCTATCCTGAAGTTCATTAAGTTGATGGTGAATGCAGAAAGAGTGTGCATGGCTCTATCAATATTTTTTTTTGTAGAGGGACACATTCTATGATATTTATTAGAACATGAAAACTTTTCAATAAAATGGAAAACAATTAAATTACAATTTATTTAAGTTTATCTTACGATCCAACTAGAAAGCAAGTGAGTATTTACGAGGTTTTAGAACCTAATTAAATAGACAAACTTTGCCGATCTCCAGATTGAAAACACCCCAATTCTAAATATTTTCGTAAACTAAATATTTGTAGGTTACGATGAGATAAAGCCATTTACGAAGTTTCTGGCGGATGTTAATAATTTGATAAAAAGAGGTTTGTACCACGGACTGTAATGTCTTTTTGCAATAAACTGATGCTCGATTTAAAATTTGCCGCATTATAAATTTTGCCCTCATAGTTACCTCGTACTTTTTATTGAAGGAAGTTAGTCGACTGTTCTACATATCATGGGTGACGAATATTCAGGACGCAGTCTTTTTTAAAAAAAAATTTTAATTTTTTATTTATGCCAACGTTTAACCCAAACATGTGGGTCATCTTCAGAGCGTGGTTTGAGCACTGAGGGTGTTCAAGTACTGAACACTTTCAAGTTCGAGTAATTGAACACCCTCAGTGCTCAAACCACGCCCTGAAGATGACACACATGTTTGGGTTGAAACTATATATATCACTCACTCCTACTTTTTATTTTATCATCTATTATCGATTACTATTTTATCATAATATCTTGCAGTTTTTGTAGGAATACCATAATTGTGTGTTTTGAAATCAAAGCATAGGATGGTTTCAGAAGCTCTTTGCCATCGTCCATCTGTTTACACGTACTTGAGGACCCTGAATGAGACAGAATGAACTGATAGGACCCCAGTTTTTTTCCCTTCCTCCCGTGGACGGACTGAAAGAGGCGTAATTGAATAGAGAAGATCGGACTAGAGGGAGCAGCCAGTGAAAAGACTTGATATAAAGGAGTTGATGGCTTAATCCACCGGCTGGTGGAGTCGCTGACAAATCTCCTCCCATAGCTCAGGTCTTTGTCATGCTGCGGAGGACCGCTCTCTGACTGCTGGATATAACTCACCGGAGTGACACCCTCACAAGGCACAACGGTAAATACGCGCCTTGACATTTCCAGTTTATCACCGACTTTTTCAAAGTTTAATAGCCTCCACATCCGAAGAGGTAGAGGCTCCTAGCCAGGACTACCGGCCATCAACCGCTCTTTATAACTTAGCTCTCGAGATTAAGCGCTTTCGAAATCTGGGCCTCTCTCTCTCTCTAAGGTGAGAGCTGATTTTGAATAGGCCTTGGTGTCTCGTTAACCACTGGCATTTAAGCAGGCTGGCTATAGTCCAAGGTGAATCTCGTCGGAATTCACAACAGTACCTATTCAAATTATTTCAAAGAAAAAATGTTTATTAAACTGTTTCGATGCGGTGAAAACTTAACACGATATTTTCTCTGCTGCTAATTTACACAACTCACCTATCAATATAGTAAAGAATATATTTTAGTTATCTTCTTTTTTTATTAGGAAGCCTACGTTTATAATTGTTTCATATTTAAGGCAATAAAACTTTTTCTTCAAATTCTTTTAATAACATTTGTTGTCTCTTACGTTTCGGGACAATTTTCCCATCATCAGAGCAATCTTTATCTTCACTGAAATTATGCACATTTTATATTTACTTTTATTTAATAACATCATTCTACTTCATCCTTTATTTGCCTTTCTTTTTATGATGTCTCATCATTTGTCAAAAATCAAATATTTGTCACATTCTTTCAAAACTATTTTTTGGTGTTACACATCTTAACATGTTTATTGATACACTAATCAACATCTGGGTATCTTTAGTTTTATTTCTGTACTTTGTACCTGTCCTCTTATTTCTTGTTATGGCTGATTGTTGTGTTGTTTTTTTTACTATTGTTGTTTTTTTGAATTTTAATATTGGATATTATGTCAAAATAGTGTGTAGCTAAATGTTTTGTATCTGCTTTATAGTATACTGTTCTATCATTGTTTTTTGTTATATGTATAGCTTCCAGCAGTTTCCTATTATTTGTTTCAGGTTCTATTGCTAGTATTTCTGGGTTTTTGAAGTCTAAAGTGTGTAGTGATTTAATACTATGGTTTGCTAAGGCTGTTATGTTAATGTTTTTACTATTTTTGCAGTTTGATGTATGTTGTGCTTTTCTGGTTTTAGGTTTTCTTTTTTAAGTTTCACCTATATATATTTGTTGGCAATGTTGGCAGTCTAACTTATAAACGACATTTTTCTTGTCCAGTGGTTCTACCTTGTCTTTTGTGTTTGTCAAGTATTTACTTAATTTTTGGTCGTTATATATACCAAACTGGATTTCCGGAAGGTCATAGTTCATGAATACTTTTTAATTGGTTTTGTAAGTTGTGATATGTATGTCATTTTGTTAAATATTCTTTTATTGTGTATTTTGCTTATTTGTGGATTATTGTTTTGAATGTTGTCATTTGTTGTGTCTGTGTCTGAAAAACTGTGTAATAAATTGTTGTTTAGGTTTTTTTTGTTCGATATTATATATTTGTGTTTTTGGTATTTCTTGTTCTTTGTTTTTGTTCCAATTTTGTATGTGTATTTTGTTGTGTGCTCTGCTGTACCATAATTTATTTATTAGTTTAATTGGGTAGAAATTTTCTGTTAGTATTTTGTATATTTCAGTTTTTATTTTTGAAATGTAAGTTTGGTCAGTTAATGTAATTGCATTGTTTATAAGGTTTCGGGCTGTGTTTATTATTTAGTGTGTTGGAAAATTGTCCCAAAACGTAAGAGACAACAAAGGTTCTTATAGGAATTTGAAGAAAATTGGAAGTTTTATTGCCTTTAATATGAAAAAAAAAATATTTTATTTGTTGAATATTTAATAGTTGACCGTTGCATTATATAGGAAGGAGATGGTCCGGGGTGGCAGTCCTAAATAGGCTAAATAGTCAAGAATAAAGTAATGAAACTCCTAGCTGAACACACCTGTAAGTCTCTATTTTATTCTTCTAATTTTATTTACTTATTTATTTATTTTTGGTTTATTTTTCTTTTCTTTCAATCTCTCCTGTAGATCTGTAGAAGTATATTCACATTTTCATATATTATATATTACACTACAACAATTGCTATCATCTATTTACTTCAGTTTAGGGTCTTGTTACTTAGCTTACTCTGTTTATATTTTAATTTACTTACTGTTTATAATTTTAATAAGCTTATTCACAATGTTTATAATTTTTTTGTCTAAATATTGTGTAACTTCCACTATTCTCTATCTTTTTGTATGTTGTCCATTCTATAACTGAAGAAGACCTGCAAAGTCGGGTCGAAACGTTGGCTTTTAATAAAATAGTTTTGCCACTATTTAGCTTATTTATGACCGCCACCCCAGACCATCTCCTTCCTTTATATTTTATTTGTAAGTGTATATCTCTATACTATATATAAAAAATCTCGTGCATCACTCAACTTTCAGTTACCACTCTCGTCTTAGCGTAAAAAGATATTTTCAGACACAAGAGAAGTGAAAGTAAAAATTATAAACTCTACATTTATTTATATTTGATTGTGGGTATTTGTATAAGTACCCTTATATATACAAATTTTAATATTTATATCGCTGTAATCTATACAATTAAATATTAAATAATACCAACAATAGCATATATGAAAACCACCTATGTATATTTATATAATATAGTCTAAGTTCGTATTATAATGTTTCGGGTGCGTTCGTATTCCTTAGGTTCCTCAATTACAACTATTCTCAGTTACAATCTCTTATTCCTCCTTTAGTTAATTATAAAATTCTTTCATATTTTATATTTAACTATTATTTATATCAAAGAGTAATGTGAAATGGTCAGTTAAATAAAAAAAAAAATTAAAGGTACTTTAGAGGAAGCTAATATGGAAAGAGAACATCAATCAGAATAAAAACTATATTTCATTTAAAACTGCTTAATTTTACATTGATATTTTGAATATAATCAAAATCGTTAGAGCCGTCTTCGAGAAAAATATGTTTAGTCCATTATATAAAATGTCACTTCCCGTTATAATTTTATGTTTATATTTATATAGTTTTATAATTATATAGTTTATATATGTTCAACATAACCAATTTTGACATGTTAAGGGTAGAGCTCACGCCAAGTGGCCCAATATTTTTTTAAGCTACATTTTTCTCGATTTTGTGATCATCTTACGATTCAAGTATAAAGCAATTGGATTTTTTAGAATCTCATTGAATAGAAAAAAATTACCAATCCCTAGATTGAAAAAAGCATTTTTGAGAATTATCGCAAATAAGAAAGTTGTAGGTTATTGTAAGGTGAAGCCACTGACGAAGTTATAGACGTTAATAATTTGATAAAAAGGAAAGCAAATTATATATAAAATCTTAACATAAAGATATCAAAAATGAATTCAAAGAATAATAAAACTCACCATAAATAAGGCAACAAATATAAAAACAAAATATTAAATTTGCCCAAGAGTCTGGCAGTAAACTTATGAGAAATAAACTCATAAAGGCTTCTTTAGATAAATGAATATTTTTCCTTTTTTTTTTTTTTCTTTAGGCAAACCATTCAAGTTCACCAGCCCACATAGAGAGAACCGATTCACAACCACGGAGGACAAACGGACATTAGAAAAAAAAATGAAGACAGAACGAAAAATTAGTTAAGAAGATATGCGAACCGAAAGAAAAATACCGGGTATGTGAGATATGGAAAAGCTGCTTGTCGTATAAGGTGGAATGGGCAATGATAAATACCTGGGAATTATCATATTTTTGACGGCGCATGTCAAAATGCCAACGTCCCGGGTGGAAATAAATTGTGAGCATACGCTTTGTTGGCCGATGACCTCTAACTTCCAATCCTTGCATTTTTTATTTTCTTAGTAAGTTGATATTTCAAGCAAAGTCTTACTTCATTCATTTGTTAAGTCTTACCCAGGCTATATTCATTTTGTATGATAGATACTGAAGAACATTAATCGTTTATTTACCAACGATTTTATACCAATTTAAATGTACCAACAGGATAATAAGAATTATAGACACAACCAGTGTTAAAAGGATTCTAGTATTTGCGCGTAGCTGATAAGGAACAAAACAAATTAGCTAGATTTTTTTTCCATTAAATTTGCCACTGCGCTGTAACGCATCAAGCAAAGATGTTGGAGTTTATTCTATCTTCTTGATATTTTCTTAACTTGCCAGCAGAAGATCTCTAGGCCATTGCCTTTTCAGCCATCGTTGAGGCTCACCAGGTAACAGAGAGGAAGAAGAAGATAGAACGAGTGGAGTTGGATTGTTGAGAGTAGAAGAATGAAATGTTGTGTACTTACTTTTGGTATGTTCATGTCTGTGTGTATGATGGGATTTGAAGTAAACCAAAGAGCATTGACGATTTTACGAAGGATTTTGGATTGTGTGGTTTGAATTTTGTTTATGTGTGTGTATGTTTTGCGGAAACCCAAAGTTCCGATCCGTATGTCCAAATAGGTCTTAGTATGGTGGTGTAGATTAGTCGTTTGTTTAGTAAGTTGAGTGGAGATATGTAGTCCAAAATATTTATGACTAATATAAGATGTTCAACGTTTCGGAATGTAAGTTACTCAAATCCCTATTCTTTTTATTGGTCCTCACGAGACCTGAATGGCGAAACATTGATGTATTATTTCGTTCTTTGCCTATATCTTAAAGACAAAAGGCTGTGCGATTAGATCTTTCTAAAGTTACACAATGGATTTAATCCGCAAAAAATAATAATATTTTGAAATAATCCTTATTTAAATAATTGAGTTTATTAACTGTGCCAATTGGTGAATCATATATTGACAATTCTCATAACCGAAAGGACTAAACTATCTCTGGTAGCTTAGAAATAGTTATCTACGGTATTAAAGGGATTGTATATTAAAGGCACCGATAACTGGCAAGCAGATTTCGCCGAAACGTCTTTTCCACAAATCAATATTAAAGGAAAACAATATCAATTGTTAATAACTTCTAAATTGTTTTTTATTTATGACATTTACAACTGTATTAATAAATAAAATACATTCAGTAGATTTGATAACAGAAAATAATAACAGGAGATCTCGAGGCCATTTTCATTTGAGACTCCTCGAAGGGTTATCAGGGATAGAAGAGGAAGCAAGGTTAGAGACGAGAGGATTCGGATGGTTCTGAAGTTTGTTATAGAAGGATAGGTATCTGGATTGGGCCAGGTCAGAAACATATGGAACATTAAGATCTTTATGGATTATTTTATTTGTGACAAACTAAGGAGTATTTAGGAATTTACGAAGGATTTTGGATTGTAAGCTTAACTCCGTAAGTCCAAATAGGTCTTATTGTAGTCATGTTTAAGAATCTTTTGTAATTAACTGGAAGCTTAGAGCGTTTGTCCAGTAAGTTTTGGAGTAGTCGGAAACGTCGAGCGGTTTTTTGTTGTTTCAGTTAGGTATGAGGATTCCAAGCTAGACGTTTGTCCTAGTGGAGTCCAAGGTATCGGATTAGTTCAACAGGGATAAGTAGGGTATTATTAAAGGGTACTGTAGAACAGGAGGTCATAGGTTTACGGCGATTGTAAGGTTGATTTGATGACTTCTAAATTGTAAATAGGAAAAACCTTCCAGACTTCCTTCATCCCCGCTCCCTACTATTCCTTGTTAAATTAATCCCATGGCCCTCAGGATTAATAATCACTCTTGCAATTACATTCATGTAATCATACTCTTGCCAGGAGATTGGGATTTATAACATTTTTGTCATACTCTTGTAAGGGACCTGGAGATAACTCTTGTAGTCAACTCTAATTGTCATTGCACAATTTAGTTGTTAAGAGAGGGCGGGGTGTCCGAACGGCTTACAAGTTTGCACAGCACCTCGAGTTGCCCTGCAACCAGATAACCGAAGTTACGAAAGATTAAAAAGTACGAGTTCGCGTTCCGGTGCCGGAGAAGATTTTAAATTCTCCGGCCTCACCCAAAGTAGGGAAGAACAAAAAAAAATCAGTTGTTAAGACGCCCTACAAACAGACACAATATATAAGATCTGAAGTTCTCACTCCAATTCGTTAACTCGATTATAACCTAACATCGATTTTTTGTCTCTTGGTGAGTTTTTTACTTCTTTACATTTATACGTATAATTTTAAACTAATTAAATCAAATATTTTTATAGTTATCGCTCTCTATTCAACAAACCTTACATCATGACCTTAACATCCCTTATGTCCTTGATGATATTCTATCCCGATTTTCAAATTCTCATCAGAATCTAATCCCTTAGCACAATCCTTATCCAGTTCCAGTCATCTCTACAATCCTCCTTCAAGGTTGAAGCGGCAGTGGACTTGAGATCTTTTGTAAATAAGTCACTGAAGTCCTGGCAATGGCCAGTTTCTGCACTCAAGTCAAGTATCTCTTAATCTCCACTGGATTCTCATCCCAGTGATGCGCTGAGAGAAACGCTGGGATCTCTTGGAGTCTTGCCTTATCCTCCACACGTTGTGGAAAAGGTCCGACTCGGAACTCCCTCGGCTGACAGTAAATATTGTAAATAAGTATAAATGTGTTTTTATTTATTTATTTTTACTTTCACTTAGGTAGATATGTAATATATAGTAAGGGTAAGCATTGCGATCGTGAAAATTTTCGAATCTTAGTTTTCAACGGAAATACATCTTTTGAGGTCTCCTGAGTCCAAATAACCAAGTGTCGCAAAATGGTCTGTGTGTTAACAGTCTAGCTCATAAACGAAAAGTAGTACGAAACTGATATTAAGTATTTAAGGTTTGTATATGGGCCAAATGTGACAGAAAATTTTTTGTTAAAATCGGCTAACCGGAAGTGCCACTTTATATGAACCCTGAAAAACATTTTTACAATTTTCTAGTTTTTACAATAAACGGCTCTAACGATTTTGATTAAACTCGGTGTATCATTGTATAATTAAGTGGTCTTTAATATCATTTAAGTCTTATTCCCGTTGATTTAACTTTACATGGCTTAAATGCCCAATGTTCATATATGTCTTCCTCTAAAGTACCTTTAAGATGGTTTACTTTATTTAATGTTGTCTCATGTTTGATTTATTCTGTTATTACAAGTTTTATTTTGTTATAATCTTGTTTTTCTATTATTTTATATATGGTATGTTTGTGTTTCATTCATCCTAAATACTCAATGCCCTTATTTGAGGTAAAATATATTTTTTTTTCAATAAAATATTATTAAAAAAAAAAAATAAGGAAATGAAGATGAGCACAGCCTCTAACCACAGCAGTGCTGCCCTCACCTCCGGGTCCCATAAAGGGGTGACATTACGGCGGAGAGGTGGGATGACAGGCCGCAGGCTCGGCGATTAGAGTTCCCACGACAGAGGCGCTAGAACAATACGGATAACTGTTCCCATGAACACCAGTTACATGGTTCGGCGGGGACGTGTGTTTAGTTCTTCCACACCCACAGCCCGGACCTTTAGTCGAGGATTAGCGTCTACTCCTTTCTCTTCATGCATGGCTATGTCCAACTGCTAGCCCAACTAGCCTCGCCTCCAGGACCAAATTGCTAATGTTACGTGATGTGCTCGGAGAAACTAACAAAACCATGTAAGCACTCTCTTGAGAAACGTTTCCATCCCTAATGACAAGTCTCAGAGAGGACAATTACATGGACCCGCCTCATGGTACTGCTCAATGGGTACGGCCGCCATTATGATATTCCAAAACAAAGCTTTTATTCTCTCAAATCGCCGTTTATAACTAACCAAATTTACGCAATTCCATGCATGAATCTCCTTTCCCTCTATAATTCCCCTTTTCCAGAAAATTTTAATGCTCCCTTCTTAATAAGGTGAAAATAAAAATAAATTTACAGAAATTGTAATTTTTATTTCTCTTTGGATGGAAAGTTCTCCTTTCAATAATATGGTTTCATATAAATATCATAACCTAGAATGCGTTCTTCTAAAAAAAAAAAAAAAATGATAGCGCCATGCATTGATAACCCCATGCATTTTGCATTCACAATCAACTTAATAACTTAACTTTTCTTCTTTTAATATTAATTCTGTTTTTTAAACTGTATTTTTAGATTATATTCCTGAAATCATTAACATTTTATTTAAATGTCCTTGTTAACTGTTAACTTATCATTCTCTAATCTTTAATGTTTAATTTTAATGGTTCTTGTTTAAACTGTATTCATTAACTTCGCATCTATTAGTATTAATTTTTATTATTTAAAAATGTATTTTTTAGCTTTTATTCTTAATATCATTAATCTTTATTGTCTCTGTTATCTCATCTTCTATTAAATCTTTAAGTTTCAATTTTTATAATTTTAGTTCAATTGTACTATCATAATCATCTGTAATTATTCTTAACTTTTCAAACTTTAAATTCTATTTCTTAGCTATAGTTGAGTTATGTGTGTAGTAATTCATCAAATTGTAATGTAGGGCGAAAATGAACCAATTGGTTGAAGAGCCCAAAACATGTATGAATAAATAAATAAATAAATAAATTTAATAAACTTCAGGATAGCTTCATAAACAATTTGTTAGCACTATACTTAATGAGAAATGCAAACTGCAGTGTAGTAATCCAAATTAGTTTTTTAGGAAAAATTGTTGTGTGTCTATCAGACCTTAAATTGGATCTCGAAATCCTGCAGAAAGAATGTGCTTACTCTTTAAGAACGATTTGGTATTCAATCGCTAGTTGATTTATTCATAACGATCAAAACAGGCTAAAATAAGTAAAAGAAATGTCATATACTAATGGAAATTGTTTGAATATACTTTGTTAAAGTACAGCAGTTTTATAAAAAAAAAAAAAAACTTTCAGTGTAAAACTATGTGTAAAATTGTGGGACTTGCTTATTTGGACTTAGTGGACATCTAACCGAATAGATAAAAACCAAAATGTCAGTCGTAAATTAGTGTCGCATGTGTTGGCCAAAGAGCAGCCTATTAATCGTGATAGAGCTAGTAATGTACTAAGCTACTAATCGAGGAGTGACGCCGTAATGGCTGAGCTTGTTAGAGCGTTGTCCGCTTTCGATCCACTCTCGATACATTCTACGGCTCCGGATACATAAGATACACCCTTATATCGAATAAATCCGAAAAACTTAAAAAAGTTGAAACGCAATGGCGTAATCTTAAAATCGAGATAATTTTTATAATTTACGGCCCCGGAAACATTAGAATACACCCTTATATCTAATAAATTCTAAAAACTTAAATAAATCGAAACGCAGTGGCGTAATCTTATAATGGAGGTAATTTTAAATAAATACGTCTCCGATAACATATAAGTAGACCCTTATATCGAATAAATTCGAAAAACTTAGATAAGTCGAAATGCTTAATCTTAAAGTGGCCCGGTTCAATTCCGGTCTGGGCAGATTGAAATTAATTTCGTGGCTGACCCACGGAATGAATCTTGAACTTCCCAATCTGGTTAGAGTAGATTTCAATGTACCTTAGACCAATCCTACACTCCCCCCCCCCCCTCTCTCCCACATATAAAAAATTAATTAGTGCTTTTATCCAATTAGTTTAAGTAATATCTAGTTTGAGTTCTCTAAATAAAGGAAGGTTTCATAAAACCGTTTCATAGGCCGAGAAATGATTTTCATTTAGATGAATGACTTGGGATTGAAATGGGAACAAACACACATTTGACCTGGATCATTACCAGAAATGGTTGTTTCTTCATTGTTGTTCCTCAGGGTAGGTGTATACCGCCGTTATTTAAATCCCTCCAGGAGCAGTGAAAGAACAACAATGGCACTCTGCGCTGGACAAAAGAGAGACTTAGAAAAAGTTTAGAGTTGTCCCGGTCAGTGCGAAGCGGAGTGACACATGGCGGGCTAATGACACAGCGGCTACCGTGCTACTAATGGCTGCCCCGCTACCTGGACGGTCAGCAGATCTGTATCAGCTGCTCTTTGTGTTCGCCGGAATTAGGGAAGAGTCCGTTTTTTGTTGATGAGGGGAGGGGGCTTTTGAGGCAGAAATTATAGAACTATGCCTCGGGTAACATTATACTCCAACCGTAAGCCAAGGCTGCCTTTAAGTTTAAAAAATGAAATAAATCACCGCCCCTTCCAATTGACACGCCCTACTGGATTCCGACCGATAGGCTGTCATTGATCCTTCATTCTAACATGAGCGATTTCTGTTTGCCTGAAAATAGATTTCGAAAAACCCACGAAAGACTCAACTTTTAGAATACCGGATATAATGCTTCATAAATTGATTTGTGCAATCCTTTACTACTAGAACTCTTTTTTAGCCGTATTTCTCCGAAATGCAGGTAAAAAAAAAAAAGATTGTCAATTTTTTCTTCAGTCAGGCATCAGCAGTACATAAGAAAACAGCAAGTCGAATCACACCACTCCATGTCATCCAATCGCATACTGATTATCGCATCATGGAGTATGCAATTGAATGTCATGGAGTGGTGTGATCTTCGATTTGCTTATTTTTTTCTGTCCTGATGTATGAATTGTCATGACGTAGACGGGCTGTTTAAAATATGTATCTGTATTATGGAAACATAAAGTTGAGTGGTTGGAATTTTTCAAATTATAACCAATAGTAATAATAATATTAATTCAATCCACATTTAAACAAGTGAGCTTATTAAATGTTATTATTAGCACAGGCGAATCTACGGGGGGTAGAGGGCGGAGGGAAGGTGAGTTTTCGGGCTGAACGCCCCCGCAAAATGGTAGAATAAACCATGTTTAAAGAAAAAAATTATCTCTAAAAGTTTATTGTTCGCCTAATTACAATTAATAGTACTTAATGAATCATTTAAACACTATTTCATATAGGTAGTTAGTTTCTTTCTTTCTTCCGAAGTGAATTAAACTAATATATACATACTAAAAAAATCTTTTAGGTTGAAGCTCCCCCCCAAAATCAAATACTGAATCAGTTAGTGATAATCAGTGATATTTTGATGGCATCCGGCATTCGATATGAGAAAAAAAATCTACATTAAATTCTTTATTTTTTTAAATCTATACCTTGAATAATAGTTCATGGTACAGACCCCATTTTAACAAATTATTATCATCCGCCTGAAGCTTCGTAAATAGCTTCATCTCTTCGTAACCTGCAAATACTTTATTTACGAAAATTCTCGGAATTGTGGTGTTTTCAATCTGGAGATCTTTAAACTTTATTTATTTAATTAAGTACTAAAAACTAATGAAAATCTATTTTCTTTCCAATTGAACCGTAAGATAATTTGAGCACAAACTCAAGAAAATGTGTCCTTCAAAAATATTGAGCCGTTTGGCGTGACCTTCATCTCCAAATTGTCAAAATATCGAGGTCGTGTAGGCCAAACGGCCCAATATTTTTTAGGCCACCTGTTTTCTCAATTTTGTGATCAAATTATCTAGCAATCCAAGTGGAAAACAAATGGGGATATAAGAGTTTTTTAGTACCTAATAAAATATAAAAAGTTTGCCAAACTCCAGATTGAAAAAGCTCCAATTCTATGAGTTTTTGTAAATCAAATATTTGTAGGTAGCGAAGTTTCAAGCGGATGTTAATAATTTGATAAAAAGGGGCCTGCACCACAGAATATAATTACAAATGCTAATAAATAAAAATATAAATATTAAGAACGAATATAAATCAATTTACAATCTGTAATTTTTAAATAAATTATTTTATAGTTCTGATTTATTTAGATAAATAAATACTGATGCCTCATTCGTTTAACACCCAATCGCAGACGTTTTGGCTCCTTGCTACATGTTGTGAAACCTTCACCAACAGATGGCGCCAAATTATAACAAACCTATGAAAATCGTATAATTTACAAAACGTTGTCATTACAATTGAACCAATAAAAATAAAAATTATAACAAATTGAAAGTAATGATTGTGATAATACAATTTAATTATTTTAATATATATATATATATATATATATATATATATATATATATATATGTATATGTATATATGTGCGTATGTTGTTACTATTCTTAGTAACAAACATTTTAAAGATAAAAATACATAAGTATTTAGTAAGTATAAGTATTCTTCTACGGACATCAAACATATCGATGGACGAATTAACATAGCCTAAATTTTTGTGTAATTTGATTTTAGAAGCTGTTTGGTGAAGTTGGCATTTTCTTTTATAAATGCTGTAATTTTGATTTTGATAAACTCGGAAGAAATTTAAACAGTGACTTATCAATTCTCCACAATATGAAAAAAGCTTCGGAAATGATAACTATACTCATACCTGTATTATTTTTTCTATTTTGCTATAAATTAAGTTATTCTCAGTGATCAAATATGCACTTAAATATGAATATAGAATAAGGATGGTCATAAATAGTCGATATTATCAAAATACCGTTATTTCCCTGATATTCGATATTTTACCATCGATAGTATCTACTTTCGATATTATCTACTATCGATATCGTCCCTTCGATATTTTTATTTAAAAATAAAAATTAAAACTATTGTTTTCGGAATGCGCTATAAATTATATTCATAAAAGAGGTAAATATGGATATTTCGATAATATTGTTTGTCAATGGCCATTGCTAAGTCGAGTTTAATAACGCGTGTGGGACTTCTCTCACTCAGTAAACTCAATTTGTTAGTTAGAACTTTATCAAAACAAGGCAACGAATTGTCAAACATATCTATGTAGGATATAAATAAATTCGAATTTCGCTGAATCCGATCAATGGGTGAATGGAAGCCATAATTGGTTGAATGGAAATTTCTGGGAAAAAGCTAAGAATGACGAAAATGGATAGAGACTAGAAAAATAATTTTATTAAGGAGGATTTATATGGAAGAATTGATATTTCCATTGATTAATTTAAAGAGGAAAATAGTATCTTTTTTGATGCGCCTAAGTGCTAGAGAATCACCACTTTTAGAAGAATATAGAATACTAGTCATACAATTGCTAGACAATAGTGGGAAATCAGAAATAAGTTACCAGTATTATTCGTGTAAGATATATCCTTTGACATTAGCATAGGATGGTGAATAATGTTCAGCTTTTGCTTAAATAACATGTTCCCTCGACTTTATTCACACCATTATCGATTAAATGAATAATAAATATTCTGACGTTTAAATTTTTAAAGTTGATTAAAAAAAATACATTGATACGTTTTAGAATAATGTGCTCGTTTGTTGGTTGCTCTTTTTTTGAATTGTCGAAAGTGAGATGTACTATATTCCATTTGAATTTATATGATTTTTTTTCTACTGTAGTAATGCCATAATTGGTAAAATATTGTTTGGCTATGTCTGGTATTTGAGAAACAATTTATTTTCATTCATTTCTTTTTTTTTTTTTTGATCTTGCAATTGTTTTGAAATAATTTTTTTTTTAAATTAAAAATGTTGAAAATCAATACGAACTGTTGTAAACCTTACGATGTACACCCGAGCATTTGTGTAAATCAAAATTCGGCATTTCCCCTCCATATCCACATTCAAAACCCTCCTATTCCAATTCCTATCCCAAAAACAGTCAGATACTTGCTAAACCTTTGATATTATACATTTCTATTCATTATCAAACGATAGTACTATTCTATACTGTGAACTTCACTAGAGATATTACAATATCTTCCTGCTCTTAATGCATCTATTGTTTGTTTGTTTTTTTTATTTTTTTTTATTCTAATATCTGTACCTATAGCTAGAATTAGACAATGATGAGTCTACATATTATTCATTATTTAAATACACTGACATTTTATATTGTCAGCTTTGTTTAGCAGAAACACACCTCATTTTAAAGAAGAACTCAATGTATTTTTTATTATTTTATTTTTCAAAAGAGTATAATTATAATTTTTCCTACTGTACATAGTTTTATGTGTTTTATCATAGTTTTAAGTGTTTTGTATATAGATTTTTTTTTTTTTTGTATATAGCTTGTTTAACTAATATTTTCTTTACTTTATCTTTTTTTATTATTGTTTTATTTTGACCAGATGTAGTCTTTTAATTATGTTCTATTTTGTTATTCTAAAGGGACTTTGTACTAGAATAAAGTTATTTTCTATTCTATTCTGTTCTATTCTAAATAAAGTAATATAAAATAATCTGAATTTTGGTGTATAATAAAAGTTACTATATTCTTTACATGACCAATATATTTGGACAAACGTTTAAACTAATCAATAAGTGGAAAATTATTAGTGCATAGTATATGGACTGTAAGTTCAATGGTGTCGGTTAAGTATTGTATAAAGAGAAGTATTTGAGAATTTATAAAATAAAAAATGTAATTAATATGGAGTGGATTTCGGAGATGGGGCACCGAAATACCTCAGGGTAAACAAGAGACAGAAGAGATCCGGATCCACTATATTGGATACAGAGCGGGAATTAAATAATATTATATTTATTTTTTTATTCTTGTCTTTCTCTTTTTTTTCAGTTGTTATCTTGATATAGACCAAATTTCAGAAGAGAACTAGCGAATTAATTTACTAATAGATTGGTCACTTAATATTGTACCTGCTAAGCCATTAGGTCACAGGGATAAAGTTTCATTCCTTTATTTTTTTTAGGTCCTTTAGTTTTTTTTTTTTCTTTGACCATAAACCACATACTACCTGCCATGGGACCCGCACCTATTCTTTTTTTTTATCTTGCTGTTGTTCTATTTTTAACTTAATAAAATTATTTTAAATACCTAAGTTAATCGTTCGACGTTGAGATATTGTCAGTGCTTGTAGTTTCTTATATCATCGATTGGTAAAAAAGTTCATAAATCCATCATTATTTTACGACAAAAAAAACTTAATAAAATGAGGCTAAAACATACTCAAAAATAATTAATCAGGCAAATGGAATTTAATTTTAAAAAATATGTATTTATTTATCTTTAAGTTATTTTATTTTATTTATTGTATATACTTTAATGATTATTATTTAGTTATTTTCCTTCTGTTTATTTTTTTTTTTTTGTATATATTGTGTGAATGTAACCTTACCTGCCTATAATAAATGTCCATGTGACATATTGTAAGAAATAAATAAATAAAATTAAAATATAATGTAAAAAATGAAATAGATAAAAAAAGATAATACATAAATAAAAAATATTTTTTATTTTCATGGGTGATAATTAGTCAGGAGGCAGTCATACCAATTTTTTTATGTGTGCCAACGTTTCAAGGTGGATTATCTTTGAGGCTGAAAATTTTAAAATACAATCAGAGATATAATATTATACGACCGATAATGGTATATAATAAACTATAGTGATTGATGGTACATGAATCTTAACTATGATTACAATACGCAATGTTAAATATGAAATGTATAAAAAGTTATATAACCTAAAAATAATATATGTAATCTATTTATGAAATTTTTAATATTTTCTCTTACTAACCGTGGTTCCAGCACTGAAGGCTTTCAGGTACTGACACATTTGGTAGGTAAGTGAAAGGGTCGGGAGAGGATTTCCCAGTTGTCCTTTTTCAGATAACAAAAGGTAAGTAAACATAGTTAGAGTGGGGGAGAGGAGATAACATTTCTGTTAGTAGAATGTAAATAATTTTCTGACTAAATATTTTAGATGTGTACAAGATTTGCGTTGTTTCTTATAGTTACAAAATTGTGAATATTGGCTAGTAATGAAATGAACATAAGCAAGATGTGCCAATCAATATAAATATAACATAGTTTGATTAAAGGAATACAAGGTATTTGGCTAACCATTGTATACCTTTATATGACACTATTGTATAGCTATACCATTATATAGTTTTAATCCAACTATGCTATATTTATTGAATATTTAATAGTTGACCGTTGCATTATAAAGGAAGGAGATGGTCCGGGGTTGCGGTCATAAATAGGCTAAATAGTGGTAAAACTATTTTATTGAAATCCAACGTTTCGACCCGACTTTGCAGGTCTTCATCAGGGAGGTGTGTTCATCTAGATCTAAAACTCCTAGATGAAGCCTATTTATGACCGCAACCCTGGACCATCTCCTTCCTTTATGTTATATTTATATTGATTGGCAACTCTTGCGTATGTTCATTTCATTACTAGATAATAGTCACAATTTAGTCAGTTATCAATCATTCAATATTTTTTTCTAGTGTGTAGGTCATTGTCTAGGACTTGAAATCTTATATCAGAATTGGTTTTGTCATAGTATTAAACTCCCTTAGTTTCAAATGTTTTATAATTTCAACACCTTTTAAATAGTTTATTTCCATACTAAGTGTTCTTAATTATTATTGATGATATTAAAATTGTTTTGGAAACAATCCTAGTGGTGGGCTAAAACGATTTCATCTGACTCGAGTTAGTGATTTGATAATTTTCTTTCCTTAAATTATTGTTTCATGAAAAAAAAAAAAATCCTAACATAAACCAATGGCTTGCTTCGACAGTATCGATATCAGTAATGCCCTCTACATGAGACCGGACTATCAGTGAACTGCGGAGCGCACACCGAGGCCAATCTCCCATTCCTTTTGTCGTGTCCTCCGACCCGCGTTATGGCGAACGACAGGCCGCGCTGTAAAACGAAAGCCCGCGACAAGACTGATACTGATCCTCAGATTGAGACGAAGACTCGGAAGGGCAGTAAATCTCGTGCCAAACAATGGCGGACCGGGGACCCCGAGTCGCAGTAAATTATCGGCCAGTTATTTATCCCAGTCGCATTTAGCTCTTTATGGTCCCTACAAGGAATTAACATCACTCGTTAGCCCTTACCGCTGTACATAATCCCCTCTTCGCCGTTACTGTAAGGGCCGAATCTAAAGTCTTGTCGCGTTTATTTCTTCATTACGTCCTCTCGGAGCGGAGAGGTTATGATATATAGCTGAGTAATCTGTCTTCTCTACATAAATCTCAATTTATTACAGCAATAAAACACATGTTACGTAGGCATGCACGAAAATTGTTTTAATTATAGATTCACTGGCTTCAGCACCAGTTGAGAGAGTAGCGCAGGGATCTCTTGGAGTCCTGCATTTCATTCTATAGTTAGAGGAGTATAGTGTTGCCCAAAATCGGTCTTGGTCTTGCACTTTAGAAGATCAAGACCAAGGCAGTTTAACCATTGCAAGACCAAGACCAGGACTGGTAAAAAAAATCGATTTTTTAAATAAAAATGAAGACAAAATAGTTACTAATACTTCACAATCTTAGATACTATATGTTAATAATTGGTATAACCAATATACTTTTGTATTTAACTCCTCTAATTTCTTCATTAGGGCTTAGTTGGATATGTTCTATGTAAAAAATTACAGTAATATCTCTATAATAATAAGCTAATAAGTAACTGCAACACTGTTGCTCAAGACCATGACTGAATTTGCAAGACCAAGACTCGTCTCGGTCTCGCATTTGGACAATACTAATATTGTATATAGGTATGACTGTGTTTTTAATTTACTTATCTTCAGGTTATTTTATTTTTTTATTGCACATAGTTTTTTATTATTATTTAGTTATTATTTTGAAGCATGTATGCATTTGAGTAGTTATTTTCATTAGCTTATTTTCTGCTTGTTTAGTTTAGTTTATATAATACATTATATAATACTAGATTATATTTACATTTAGTATTATTATTATTTTTTTGAACGGAGGGTGATTGTGCTCTTTGAAAACTATTATAATTGTCTGAGAAGGAGTTGATCGGGGGGTGCTGTCAAATAAATACTAAATTATACAAATAGTTCTATTTCAATTTTTTGCCGACGTCAAACACTTTGCAGGTCTTCTTCAGGGCGTAGGATGGAGCACTGCGGGAGGCAGTTGAAACACGGATTGTCATCTAATATTATAATTAGCATCTATTATATCTCTGATATCATCTTATTATTTCTTTATCAGACAACTTTTTCTTATTTAATATCTACTTATTATTCCTTAATTTTTTTTTCACCTTGCGCCTTTTATATTTTCTAGCCCAGATGAAGACCTGCAAGGTGGGTCGAAACGTCGGCATAATAATTAAATAATACTATTTCTATAAATTAGTATTTATTTGATCACACCCCCCAGTCAACTCCTCTTATTATATCACGGTCAACCATCTCTACATTATTATAATTGTCTCTCGATAAATATGTTTTGAAAAAAAAAATATTATTTTGCTTTTGTTAGTTTTATATATTCTGTATACATGGTGTGAATGTGTTCATTTATCACTATAATCATTATCCGTGTGATAGATTATTATATTTGTAAATAAATAAATAATAAAAAAATATAGATTATTATTGAATTAGGGCAAGTTCATAAATAGAAGGCAATTGAAATTCATCAAAACGTTCCTAAAATCATTGGTAAAATTCAATGATTGAGAGTCCCTATATTCAGCGATGGATCAGCGGTTCCATCGGGTTTTGGGAACCACTGAATGCAGCATTATTATAACCTCACCATTGCTATTTCTGGATTAACCTAACATATTTATATTAAGTTTTCCTATCTATATTTGTTACCCGACTGTGCAAAGCGACACGAGGGTTGTTTGCTAAAAACTATGTTAAGACTTTTTAAGCGACCGGCTGGGTAGATTTTAAAATTGATGGCTTAAATTATTTGGAGAAATCGCTTGAGTGAATTGAAACGGTTTGAGCTAAAAGTACTAATCCGTGATTAATATGTGATAAAATGCGTTTAATATATGTAACGATTTTTTAACCGAATGAGTGGTCAGATTTTTAAGTTTCATATTTTATATTATTCAGTGAGATCCACTGAGTATTTTGAAAGCGATGAGAAACGAAATTACGTAACGACTTTCTGAGAGAACGGCTATATTGATTTTTAAGTTTGATGGATTAAATTATTCGAAAAGATCCCTGGAGTGTTTTGAAATAATTTGAGTACTGATCCGTGATTAAATAAAAAGCTCTTAAACCATTCGCTAAAAGGTAAATTAAGACATAAAATCTAAAAGTAATTTATATGGATTGGACGAGCACCAGTTCAGGTTTCCGAAGGCTGTATTACCGTTGAATTTTGAAGGTTGAAACGTAGGGAATAAAAATTTTATAATTGCGTTCTGACTATCTATCACTTTTAATATATAATATTTTAAAACTATTTTTTTAGTAGATACCTACGCGCACCAGTGATGGACATAGCTAAACAGTTTTTTGTCTTTTTTGACTTAAGCCGCCGTAATTATTATAGTTATAAACTTCTCTGTTGAACGTTAAGAATCTCTAGGGTTTCCTATAATTATTTGGCACTTTATAATTGAAAAACATAACAGTTATGCAGGTATAATCCCCATTTAAGTCCGGTATGGATTTATTTTGAACACTCAAAATCCGTGCATAATTGAGAAGTCTGAAGAAAAATAATTATTTTTTAAAAATAATAAAGTTCTCGTATGATCTAAAAATAACATAAATGAATTTTATTTCTATAATGGTAACGACTATTACAATTTATCATAATAATGATAAAATATTCTTTCGAGTGTAGGATAAGCGCAGTAGTGATGGACATAGCTAAGAAATTTTTAATCCGCCATAATTATTATAGTTATAATATACCGCCATAATTATTATAGTTATAATATACCGCCATAATTATTATAGTTGTAAACTTCTCTGTTGAACGTTTAAAATCTCTAAGGTCTCCTATTTCTATTTAGAACTTTAAAATTGAAAAACTATTCAGTTATGCATTTATAGCCTCCATTTAAAAAAAAAAACAAAACACCTTTTTGCAGTAGTAATGGACACATCGAACTCCAATTGTTCTAGTAATGGATAAGGGGTCGGTACCAGTAATGGACATACCTCATAAAAATTTTGAATTTTTATTTAATTATAAAGGTAAGGATAAGATAATATAAATGTTCAACTTACACTTAGCAAAACTGTTAGTAGGAAGGTATGAAACAGACTGTTGACAATAGAGATCATTGTTGGCATAGGAATCTTTAAATCAACAAGATTTTAATTATTTTCATTTAAAGTCCAACCTGTCCATAACTGGTGGGTTCACCCTACTTAATATTAATATTTAAAAATATTTTTTCTCGGCACCTGAGGGCTATTTGAACATATCTATAATATTTTTGAATGCAGTAACAAACAAAAAAAAAAGTTGAAATCGGTGGCTTACATTTTTCTGACCTTCACTTGTAAGTGAAAAAGTATGGAGAACGACATATTTTTTAAATTTAAATTTCTGCAAAATCAGTCATCTTTTCTCGAGGTTTTGGTCCAAGATATCGTGAAGTGGCTTTAAAATTTATTGTATGCTGTAATAATGTTAAACTTAAGTTTCAATCGGAAATTTTTGTTTCATTTAATTATGTCTGTTCTATCTAGAAAGCCGATGCATTCCTCAAGTGTCGCCATGGTCCAGTTCGGCCAGCGCGGAGGCGACGCGGGCAAACGAAGCTATTGTAAGGAGCGGCCATACAAATGATACGGCAGCCAATAAATGGACCGGAATTAGGATAAATGATCGAAGGGGGGGGAGGGGGAGAAGAGAAGGGACATTCCAAAAAAGTGCCGGCCCCGGGAGCGTAGGAGGCAGCCGCTACATCTTCATATAAATATTTTGTCCGCCGATAAATTTTCATTACGATCTAATGAGGCCTCTGGGAGTCGTTATAAATAATATCCGGCTGTTGGTGTGGGTCGCTTACAAAAACTTAAACTTGTCTCTTTATAGGCAATAATCATCCCGTCTTATGAGGGGGCACAACGGATCCTCTTAATAACTTTTTTTTTTATTTATTTATTTGTTCCAGTTAATGTAAAACATCCGAATGGTCCCTTCGAAAAGCGGAATGCTTCTGGAAATGAAGTGGAGCCTTTCCGCAGTCCATGTTTATGGAGTTTTAACTCCCTGTAGTTCCTATTTCCAGCCACTGAATTATAGTACTAAATTATACCCTTGCATTACCTTGTTCCATCGAAAGCTACCGAAAGGGAATGGCCTATTAATATCCTTTGTTATTGTCAACAATCTTCTTTCTTTTTTCTTCATTTTCAGTTACTATACCCTACATTTAAAGAAAGTCTTTTAAAAGTCTCATTTATACAGTGACAGTTTTCTGTCGTGATATTATCACCACAACAGACCCATTTCCTACACAACGACAGTAAACTTGGTGCCATTTGGAAAAAGTTGGTGAAGATAAAACAGCTGATCTCTTCATTTATTTAAAGGTAACACTGTAACATTATCCTATATATACATAGTGGCTCACAGTTAAATTGATACCCCTCGCAGAAAAATAAAAAAAATATTTAAATGGTTACAGTCGGGATTGCTTTACTATCTCCGTAAATCCCTTCCTCGTACATACTTTCTTATCATCAGTTCCTATCTTTTTGATAGACTTCACTGCAAATGCTTCACTTCAGACACTTCAAAGTAAATCACAATAATACCTTTTTATCGCTGTTTTCTCAATCTGCCGGTGTTCTTCAAGGTCCTATCCTTTACACAGTTTATACAGCTGATATCCCAACCCATCGCAACACTACAACACCACGTATGCTGATGACATATTTATCCTATCAGTTAATAATAATCCATCAATTGCATCCCAAATTCTTCGATCACACATCACAACTCTTCACAAGATTTCCTGTCCTACAATATCCTTTAGTAACACCCCACTTATCCCTGTCAAACAAATCCGATAACTAGGACTCCACCTGGACCAACGTCTCACTTGGATTCCTCATACAATACTGAAACGATAAGAAACCGCTCGACGTATTCGCTTAATCTAACACTTACTAGACAAACGCTCTAAGCTTCCAATTAATTATAAAAGACTCATATATACATGACTATAATAAGATCTATTTGGACTTGAGTTGAGCTATACGGCTAAACCATCAAATTCATCTCGTATCCAATCCTTACAGTCCAAAATCCTTCGTAAAATCCTCAATGCTCCTTACTTTGTCAAAAATAATCCATAGAGATCTTAATGTTCCATATGTTTCCGATTTGGCCCAATCCAGATACCTATCCTTCCATAGTAAACTTCATAAGCATCCGAATCCTCTAGTTTCTAACCTTGCTTCCTCTTCGATTCCTGATAACCCTCCGAGACTTTCGAAAAGAAGATGGCCTCGTGATCTCTTTCTGTAAACATTTTTAGTAACATATTACTAGGATGTTTATTGATTACAATAAATTATTGTTTTCAATGTAATATAAATTGAACTGTATATTTATCCAATAGTTTCTATCAACATCCAGGTGTGTCATTTTGACTGTGAGGCACTGTATATATATATTTTATATAAGATAGGTTTATGAAAATAAAATCTTTCAAATTGGGCAAGTTCCAGAACTTAGCGCTGACAACATTGGCGGCATCGGAAATCCCTCAAACCGTGTTTAAATTCATCGATGAAAACCTGGGTATGAATTTAGCGAGATCCTTTATTCGGCTGTTCAATCACTCATGGCTCAGTTGTGCTATCGGATTTTGGGGTCGATGGATCCACTGGATTTTATAATTTACTTTATATGATGTAGGTGTTTAAATACATTTATTTATTTAGAAATATAATAATCTGTCATCTGGACAATAATTATAGTGATATATGGAACATCCACACTATATATACAGAAGATATAAACTTAACAAAAGTAAAAAAAAATAACTAAATAATCATAAAAAATTGTGTTTAATATAAAAATAAAATAACCTAAAGGTAAGTAAATTAAAAACACAGTCATACCTATAAGCCAGGCTTCTTTATCTAATTATAGAAGGAAAAGCTGGACTCCAAGAGATCCCTGCGCTACTCTCTCAACTGGTGCTAAAGCCAGTGGAGTTTGGGCGAGAGCGCTATTTACTATATTGGTATTTTATTAATGTAGTTTGTTATATAGATTTTTACCACTCTTCCTTGATGACTGGACACCTGCGCATTATGATTCGGAAAATATATCATTAGTCAGAAGGGAAAATGGTAATATGACGTTTTGGGCCTGTCTAGTGAGAGGGAATTTATAAAATGACTATAGTTCCACTACCAATTAAAATACCGGTATCGGTCCTTTGAAATGTAGAAATAAAGAAAAAAAAAAAGGACCATGCTGAAATGCATTTGAAAAAGAGAAATGGCTAACGATAAAAAAAAAAAAAGAGAAAGAAATACAAGACAGTCCTTTGTCATGATGTCATTGGCAGGCAAATTTGGTGGATGGAGCAGCCTCCGGTGGATCTCGGGGCGGCAATAAATTGCTTTTGCCTTTTATACCTGAGCCCGCCAAAAAGACGTTTCGGCGCCTCTGTGCCCACACCCACTGCTACTACAAAAATACTCCCTCCCCTCTCCTCCCCCACGGTCCAGATCTGTCCTAATAGCTATGGTTATCCTTCTGTCAATACCACACTTTATTATACATTTTTAAAAAAATTTCCTCGTTTCTTTCATGTCTATAGAAATATTAGTACCACAACATTTTTTTTATTCTCCCTTCCTTGCCCTTGGGCAAAACGGGTGTCAGCAACTTTGCGGGGTGGGCAAATGTTGCCAATTAACTTCCAGCGGTCATGTTAAATCGGCGTCATCTTCTTCCATCTTCCAGGTGGCCTCCATCTTCTTCTTCTTCACCTCCTCTGTCCGGCGGTCGTCCAGAAAATGGTCCTCCTTCTGGAATATGAAAATGAGCAGAGCCAACTGCGGTTTTCCACCCGTAAATAAAGTTCTTGAAGAACCGGTAGTTCTCCTCGGTCACCAACTGAGGGAAATCGTTCTCAGAGAGGACGTAGAGTCAGTTTTCCTCATTATTTGTCACTAGAGAGGTAATGTTACTTTGGATGTATAATTGTTGGAAAATAATAAACCATTGTGAAATAATTTGCAGCGTTTTTAAATTTGCATTGAATTCAGGAAGCTTTCAAATAATTATGAGTATAATCAATAAAACATTGTGTACTTTTTGATTTATTTGAAAATATAATTCTGGATAGATCGTAACTCTTTTGTCATAATCATTTTCAGAGAAGGATATTATATGCATAAATTAAAAGGACTTCAAAGAATAGACTTTATTCAAGTTTAATTGAAATCGTTGCAGCCATTTAGGCGCTACGTTCTATAGCGGGGTAATTAAATATATATAAACATGCTCCTGACTCCGATAAAAACCTTATATCAAAATTAAAAGTTCCGAAAATTAGTGGTATTGAATAAAGGAACATTTAAATTTTTATTTATATAGACATATAAATAACTAAATAGGAGACCTGCTGATCTGATTTATATCCCGGACGTGATGGGAATCTGTAAAGTTGCCAAAAAATTTGCTCATTGCAAATTTAATATAAAGTTCTACATTTTTTGTTTGGTTAATAATAATAATAAAAATTTATATAGATTTCAAGTTTAATGTTGTCGTAATCCGAACCCTCTTGTTTCCAACCTGTCTTCCTCTTCTATTCCTGATAACCCTCCGAGGCGTCTGAAAAGAAGATGGGCTCGGGACCAATGGGTAGTTTTTCTTCATGTTGTACATGTCAAGTTACTTATTTCATATTTACTAGTTGTATTTATCATTATACAGTTGTAAATTTCAAAAATTGTTGTTGTCATTCTTAATATCTCCTCCCTTACTCGCTACTCACTTTTTGCTACTCCTTGACACTAGCTCCCCCTCCGGCAGATCCGATAACTCATGACGCAGCGATGATGCCGTATCCACTCCGAACGGGACGCCCCGGTGACACCCCATTAGCCCTCGGACAATAGCCGCGGTTTTTTCCCCCGGGCCTGCCCCGAGACCTTTGAGGAGCACCGCCGCACCCTCTGGTGGCTGCTAGTTGATAAATCATCGCCAGTGTATTAACTCCCCGTTGGGATCTCAGGTGACAGATCCCCTTTCAATTTATAAAAGCGGTATAATTCCCTTTTATCTGTCATTACCAGGACGTGTCGCGGCACACCGACGCCATATTCATCATATTGTGACCAATCCGATCGGCTCTATGAAATTTCGTACGGCTTTTGTCGCTATTTTATCCAACATGGCGAGACGAATGTGAAGGTGGAAACACTAGAGTTCTGAAAACTGTTTGGTATGCGAGCTAGCACGTGTTAACCTTTCGTTAACATAGTTGTTTTCTAATGTATTTAAGTTCATAATATACCGTAAGATGGAGTAACTTTGGGACAGGGTGGGTAACTTTAGGACAGCGGGTAAAATTTAGTTTGTGGTGATTCCGTCGTGGATACACTGTGTTGGTTCAGTCTGCAAAAACGTGCTTTGTGTAGGCATGTACTAAGGCGTTTAAGCGGCAAGATTATCTCAGGGACCACAGGTAATCTATCTTACTATCATGAAATCACTGATGATATTAAGTAATCCGTGGTAACGACCCCTAATAAATTATTAACATCTGTCAAAATTTTTGAAAATGGCAACATCTTATCATAAGGTATAACTTCTTTATTAGTTCACACGCATTTGTTTTCTCCTTCAATCGTAAGATAATTAGACCTAGTGTTGCCCAAATGCGAGATCGAGACGAGTCTTGGTCTTGTAAGCTCAGTCTCGGTTATGGTCTTGAGCAAGAGTCTCGCAACAGTCTTGCAGTTACTTATTAGCTTATTGCTATAGAGATATTAATGTAATTTCTTAGATAGGAGAAACCTAATTAACCCTGAATGAAAAATTAGAGGAGTTAAATGCAAAAGTATATTGGTTATACTAATTATTAACATATAGGAACTAAGATTGTCAAGTATTATTGACTATTTTGCCTTATTTTTAATTTTAAAAAATCGATTTTTTCAACCAATCCTGGTCTTGGTCTTGCAACAGTTAGATTGCATGCAAAGTGTAAAACCAAGACCGATTTTGGGAAACACTAGTACTGCCATACTATCTTACGGCAGTTTGGGAACCCTAATTCTCTACACTCGTTGTGCTAGGTTTTATTTATTTCCATTGCTTTTTTTCAAAATTCATGTTTTCATGAAACTTTCGCTTGTATCTGAAGAGTAATTTGCCGCGAGGTAGTAGCGCAGTACATACCTCTACCCGAAACACGTTTTTGCAGACTGAACCAACACAGTATATCTATCACGGAATTACCACAAGATAAATTTTATGAGCTGTCTCAAAGTTACCCACCCGGTACCAAAATTACTCCAACTTACAGTTACTAAGGGGATAACTACCCTTAAAGCGACCACGATCACTCCCCTCCAATCATTCTAATCCAAATGGAACGTGAAATGGCATTCCACATTAGAAATTCGGTGAAAAAAATCTTTACGCCTTTACAGGGCGGACAAAAGTCGTGACATTGACCGAAATTTTTTATTTCCTTATCGACTTCAAAATATGACAAACAAGTGCTTTAGACTTTGAATTATATTATAGTAAGTTTTCAAGCGAATCAAAAGGGTTTCAATGGTAACATTTTAACAAATATAATCAAAAGGCCGCCACTTTAGATGGTTTATGCCTGTACCGTGTATATCTAATCTTTTAAATATTATGTAATAAGTACATTTTATTCTAAACATTTCTAAACAAAAACGAATGAAATGCGGGTATCCAGAATAATTAGGCAATTTATTTTCGGATTTAAATTTTTTATTTTTATCAATTTTCACCAAAGGTATGTATGTGTTCTTTTTATTTATTTATTTTATTCTTACTTATTGTATATATATTATTTTTCTGTATCATTTATTTAATTTATTGTACATAGAGTTTGAATGTGATCTGTGAACACTATTGTAAATGTCCTTGAGACAGATTGCAATATTTTTCAATAAATAAGTTTAAAAAAATAAAATAAATGTTCACCAAAATTTTGAAGGGAAAATATTTTTACGTGGTTTTGAATTTTTATTGGGTTCATATCTTGATGGGTATATATATTTTAGAGCGAAGCATATTTTTTTGGTTTTCAATTTGGACCAAATTTCAAATCAAACAAACCATCGCAAGTGTTATCAAATTACAAATTAAAAGACAATGTACTATGTAGAAAGTAGATTTTGACAGTAGTCAGTGGTACAGACCCCTTTTAACCCACAAATATTTTATTTACGAAAATTCTTAGAATTGAGGGCATTTTCATGCTGGAGACAGGCAAACTTTGCGTATTTAAGTATTTGTATATTTAGGTATTAAAACTCATGAATACCTATTTGTTTTCAACATGAGTCGTATACATAACATGATCACAAATAGAAAACAAAATATAGCCTACAAAAATATTGGGACATTTAGCCTGTATAACCTCGTTATTTTAACTTTCTTGGGGTGGAGGTCACGCCAACCGGACCAATATTTTTGTAGGTCACCTTTTTTCTCGACTTTATGATCTCATTATCTAACGATTTATATGGAAAGTAAATGGGTACCCCTGAGTTTTTAGTACCTAATTAAATAGACAAATTTTGCCGATTTCCAAATTGAAACCGCCCCAATTCTGAGAATATTCGTAAATAAAATATTTTTATGTTACGATGAGATATTTACGAAGTTTCAGACGGATTTTAATAATTCGATAAAAAGGGGTCTGTACTACGGATTACTATCAGGATCTTCTCAAAGCATGCTGTAGATCTCCTTTCATCTAATTTGTTCGAAGAATGTCAGCTAGAAGTAATGTTGATAAATTTCTACGAAAACGAAATCACTAAAAAAAGTAGCTTGACACATAAGATTATTATCATGATCATGTTTTATTGACCATTATTAATAAAAAAAGAAGGCCATAATGTTCTCAAATTTGTAAAGCATAATGCTACTCTTTATCCTACATTTTGGCATTTTCTCATTAACCCAAGATGAGAAGGACAGGTCTCTTTATTTTTTTTTTCCAAGCGATTGGAAGCAGTTGCCTAGGACCCCCGACCAAATGGGAGTACTTATTAGCGAAATTACAGAGAAGGTGAACTATGATGTCCCCTCCATTTAGAGCGTTATGTTTGGACCCACTATAACCGATCGTTACCGTAATCGTCCTCTTGGGAACTCTAGCTCTTTCCCACGATGAAGGACCGCTAGTTGACCAGGGGTCTCTCATTCTTAAACTATTTCCCACTTGAAGGGGTCCCGAAGAAGACAAAGGGGTTGTAAGAGCTAGAAGGGTAATTAATTAAGAAGTTAATTAATTTTTAGTAATAAAGTCTTCAGAAAAAGTCTGTATCATCCGTATTATTAAGATAATATACGATAATTAGTATTGCCCAAAGTCGGTCTCAGTCTTGTACTGTAACCAAGATTAAGGAAGCATTGAAAAAAATAAAAATAGAACTCTTCTCTCTCTTTTTCCCTGTGACTGATTATTAATTCCTATTTTAGCAAGTGCATCTTACATCTTATATCTTGACTATCGTTTCTTGATGTTTATAAGTGGCGTGCCATACTAATTTATATAGAATAAGTATCTTTTTTGTTATTTTTATTATCTTAAATATGTTCCTATTTATCTTTAATTGAATATAGTAATTATGTATAAATTCTCTCTTTTTCCTTGTATTTTATTTCTTTTGCTTGTACATAGTATTAATTCTATAAATATTTCTTTCTGTAAATAGATCTCTTAAACTTTTTTGCTGCTTTATAAAAATGTCCAACCTAGCCCCTTCTCAACTAGCATGGTAGAATAAATATTTAATGATGGCCAAATAAACAAGTACCTTATATGTAAGCCAGGCACCCAACAAGTAAAAATTCCGATAGATAATTATATTATTAACCAAAACTTATTTTATTATCTTTTTATTCATCCTTTTTTTAGTCATAGTACTTTGCAAGACCAAGACCATGAATGGTAAAAAAAAAAATGTTTTTATGAATAAAAATTAAGTCGAAATAGGTACTAATACTTGAAAAATTTTAATTACTATATGTAAAGGATTAGTATGACCAATATACTTTTGCATTTAACTATTCAAATTTTTCCATTCGGGCTCAGTTAGGTTTCTCCTATCTGAAAAATTACATTAATATCTCTATAATAATAAGCTAATAGATAAATATAAGATTCTTGCTCAAGACCAAGACCAAGATTGAGTGCGCAAGAACAATAAGTAGGTTTGTAACCATTTTATCATTTCTTAAATATTCCTATTATTTACATTTTCATTTATATTCAAGGATGGCGTATAGAAAAATTTCCTAGGATTTCATGATTCATTCACCTCCATGTCTACCCGATTTTCGTATATATTTTGAAAAAATATATTTAATAATTATAAGTATAAATATATTTAACTAAGAAATGAATAATATTTTTCGTTTTTTTTTAACATTATTTATTTTTAGCTGGAAAATTATATAATGTACTTATAATATGAAGGTTGTCCTAATTTGTTAAATGTTTAATGGACAATTCAAATAAATAAATCAGTCCAATTATTTTTTTCAGGTATTTTAAAATATATTCATATGCACACAAACAAATTCATCAGACATAAACATAAATTTATTTTAAAATATTCAATATTATATTTGTTCATTTTACAGTAATTATGTTTAATTTTTACACATAATAAGAACTTAGTCACTAGACCTTATCCCAGAAAAATTCTCCAAATTTCACCAGAACCTTACGTATCATCCAAATCCTCTTGCATAATCCCTATCAAGCACCACCCATCTCTATAATCCTCCAAGAAGATTGAAACGGCAGTGGCCTCGCGACCTTTTGTAGATTGTATATATCGGAGTTCTGCCAATGGCCTGATTCTCCTCTCAAGACATCAGTGTATATGGCGCTAAAGTGCTCTCGATCAATCTCCGCTGGCTTTAGTACCAGTGATGCGGTTGAGAGAGTAGCGCAGGGTTCTCCTGGAGTTTCCTCGCCTGATTGTAAATAGTGTATATAGGTATGCATGTGTTTTTTGCTTAGTTTTTATTTTCTTATTTTTAGGTTATTGATTGTATATACTTTTTGATTATTATTTATAGTGTTTTGCTTCTATTTATTTTATATTTTTTGTACGTGAAGTGTGAATGTTATCCTACCCCACTATAACTAGTGCCCATGTGACAGATTGTTGTAATACTCAATAAATAAATTAAAAAAAATAAATAAGAACTATTACCTTTTTTTTAAAAAATTATTTTCTCTTCCTTTGCATCCCAAATTGAAACGGAAAGTCTACGCCTATGCTTGAGGGTGGGAGAGGTTAAATTTATTTTGTATAAAGTAAAAATCGACCTTTTCTGACTAAAATAAGTTCCTTTACGTGTAGGATCCATCTTTCACATCCACTTAAAAAAAAAATTTTTGTCAACGGTTGTGCAAGGAAGGTACTGAGGTAACTAGGCCAGGATCACATCTAAGCATAATTTGAATATCATATCGTTGTTGAACTCTCTATTTTTGTTTACTATTATTATGCTTTATCTATCTAAGTAATTCGTAACCTATCGCCTAGCTTAATAACACCTTTGTAATCAGATACACATAGAGATAGTGTAAAATCGTGATATGGCGTATCCTGATTTCCTCCTCAGACCACATCTTGACAGATCCCCGTTGGCGAAGACTATAATGACCGCTGGGATCATAAAGAGCCTTCCGTATAAAATAGCGTTACATGACTCCAGCGTTAAAGTCACCGTGGAGGTACCTTCAGTTTTATCGCCGAGGCTCTGGCGTAACTTTACGGGTTTTATTCCGCTATTTAACGTTTAATAAGAGCTCTCTCTGCTCAGCGGGGAGCTTTACAGTCCGGATGGCATCAACTACACTGTCCAACGAAGAAGAGAGGTCTATGTCTTCATCATCTTCTTCCAGGATTTATACTGGAGTGATGAGGCCGGCGCTCATCCGCTGGCTTTATGTTCGAATTAGGGATATAAATCTTGTCCCATTATCATCTGGTAGCTCCGGACCGCTCCGGTATTTTGTTATTATGACGTATATATATTTTTGTTAGCTGTCTCTGTTTTTGAACATTTATCTTTTGATAAAATTTATAGTTTTTTTAAGTAGGAAATTATTAGAGAGAGAGAGACAGAATCCAGACCTATTTCGTATAATTTTGCGGAAAATGCCTCTTAAAGATTAAATCACTATAAGGATATGTAGGCACATAATACATAGTTATTGGAGTTCTGGCAATGGACAGATTCTCCACTCAAGTCATGAGTGTCTGTGGTTGTAGCACCCTTTCTCAATCTCCGCTGGCTTTTAATACCAGTGAAGTGGTTGAGGAAGAAGCGCAGGGATCTCCTGAAGCCTCGCTTTACCTCCACAAGTGGGGGGACAAGTATGGTTCGGAGTTTCCATGGCCGACTGTAAATAGTGTAAATAGGTATGCCTGCGTCTAAGATGTTTATTTTCATTACTTCTTTTTTTTTTTTAAAGATAATTGTAATTCTATTTTATTTGTTTATTTTTATTCTATTATTACTATTATTTATATTTTCTTCCTTCACTATGATATTTTATTTTGTTCTTATTTAGCTTTATATTATTTTAAAATTACCTTTTTTATTTATTTTTTTTAATTTGTAAATATGTTGTGAATGTGCTCTCAGAACTCTATTATAAATGAGACAGATTGTATTCTATTGAGACAGATTGTAATATTTATCAATAAACAAATAATCCAAAATAAAATATATATATCATTGTTCCCACCACCTTTATGCCGACGATTCTCAAATCTATTTATCCTTTTCTCCCGCTGAGTTATTGGTGGCATTTGCCAAAATTCAAGAAGATTTAGATCGAATTAGTGCCTGGGCCAACTTAAATGGATTACGGCTAAATGCTGCCAAAACTCAGGCCATTCTCATTGGTTCCAAGCCCCTTCTTAGATCCCACACCAACTTTCCCTCACTCTATCTAAACAACCACCCCATCACCTTCTATCCCTTTGTTAAAAATTTAGGCTTTCTCATAGATCAAACCCTTTCCTGGAATCACCATATCTCTCATATATCCCGCCGTGCAATTTCTACCCTCAAACTATTCCATCACTTCCGCCATCTTCTACCCCAAAATACCCGTAGACTCATAGTTTCCTCTCTCATCTTTCCCCACTTTGACTACAGCTGTGTGGTGTACGATGGCCTCTCGGTGGAACTGCGTGATATACTCAAAAGACTTATGAATTGCTTCGTAAGATTTGTAATTGGAACCCCGAGACGCTCCCGTGTCTCCCACCACTACACTGAGTTAGGGTGGCTCTTCCCCTCCTTAAGAAGACAATATTTCCTTGGCACTTTCCTTTATCAAATCATTACCGATCATCGTCCTTCTTATGCCTACAACCTTCTCCAATTTAAGTCCTCAATACATTCACTCACTACAAGATCCCGACCCTCTGACCTATACATCCCTTCTCATAGATCTGCCTCATTCCAAAATTCCTTTATAGCCCGCTCTGTCAACTTTTGGAATTCCCTCCCGATCAAAATTCGACATGCCCCTTCCCTGTATACATTCAAAAACCTCCTATTCCAATTCCTGTTCCAAAAACAGTCTGATACCAGCTAACCATTAATATTATATATGTATTGTGTAGCAATCATAACATAACACTTGGTAAGAGATAGTACATGCATTTCCTACTACCGACGTAGGAATTTCAATACATACATTTTTTTTTTATGAAATGAACTCATTGTATCTCTTTTTCGTTCTTCATTTCTCAAAGTGTATGTTTATGTTGTTCAACCCTTAAATATAATTTTGTTCATAGTTCAAGTGATTCGTTCATAGTTTTAATTGTTTTGTTCATAATTTTAAATGCTCTGTACATAGTTTTATCTGTATTGTATATAGCTGGTGCACCTAAGGTTTTCTTTACTTTTTATTTTATTTTATCAATTTTATTTATTGTTTCAACATTCAGGCCAGTAATATTCTATTATTTTGTACATTATTGTTATTCTGAAGGGACTTAGTCCCAGAATAAAGTTTTTTTTTCTATCTATCTATCTATATATAGTAATTCGCGGTAAGAGCCCTTTTTATAAAATTTTTCATCGTCCGCCTAAAACTTTGTAGATCGCTCCATATTATTGTAACCTACAACGTTTTTATCTTAGAAAATTCTCAGAAATATTGTGTTTTCTCATTAAATAAATATATTCAATAAGGTACTGAAAAATCACGAATACCTATTTGCTTTCCACTTGAATCGTTAGATTTTGATCACAAAATCTTGCAAAAAGGTTGTTCTATATAAAATGGTTATTTTGACATGACGGGGGGTAGAGACCAGTGGAGATTGAGTGAGAGCGCTTTAGCCACATATACCTCTGTACACATAATAAAAAAGGTTGCGGGGTCACTGCCGTTTTCACCTTTGAGGAAGACTGTAGAGAAGGTGGAGCTAAATACAAGCCAATATGTCATTCATACTTTGAATGTATACACCACATGACACAAGCCTTCTCCTCAAATCGGAAATAGCTCTTGGCTGGCAATCCCCGTGGGACGAGAGCCCAACGAGCAAACTGAAGGAAATCAAGCAAAAACCATGAGTAATCTCTAACCGTTCTATTCGTAGAGGGAAGTTGCCTTGGTTAGACTAAGGATAGGACATACAAACCAGTATTCTCACAGTCAGCCATATTCTCCAAGAGTGTCTTTATTAAATATCAATTTTAACCAAATTAGGGCTCATACCAAAATTATCAGTTGTTTTAAATAATCATGAAGTTAAAGTAAAGTCGGTGATAAATTTTCTTAAAGCTAATGATTTAATAAACAAAATTTCAATTTCTAGTTTTTATCTTTATTTAATATATATTTTTTTCTTATAATAATTCATTATTGAAATGAAGATTAAATAAGCGTTGATGTCTTCGGGGTTTCATGCCTCTAAGCCCTAAATAACAACAAATTTCGAATACATACAGAAAGGGTCCCTTACACAGTCAATATTATTGAAGCAATATAATTGAAGGCAATATATTGAAGGCCTTTTTACATCTGTTAATTGTTTTCTGTTAATATTTTGTCAATTATGATCTTGTTATAGAGAACTTTTAGATTTGAACTTAAATATGTAAATGGATAAGGTGATGATTTGACAACCTGTCACCTAAAAGTACCCGTTTTATAAGCAAAAATGACTACAATAAATTATTGCAAAGCTTCAACTTATTTTTTTTTCAGTGGCCTGGGGTGTATTATAATAAATATAACTCCATAAATACACATTTTCATTTTTTAAAAAAATTAACAGTTAATGATTTTTTGAATAAATACCATCTAAAGCGATGATTTTTTTATTATTGAAATTTACAACTGTATTAAATGATAAATACAAGAAGTAAATATGAAACAAGTGACATGATATGTACAACATGAAGGGAAACTACCCATTGGTAGCACTCCAATTATATTTCTATATTAGAAGGTCCCGAGGCCATCTTTTTTTCAGACGCCTCGGGGGTTTATTAGGAATAGAAGAGGAATATTATATTTAAATAATTAGGTGTCTATCGGCCATTTATTCCAAAAAAACTATCAAGTAACCTTTTAGAAAATTAAATTAGTGAATAATTTGATGAATTTTTCCTTTGTGAAATCCCAACATTATCCACTTACAAGTAGTGTGACCTATCCATGGAAAGGCAATGAAAACCTCGTAATTTTGTTTTAGTAAACTTTACAATGGCAAATAACAGGTTAATAACTTAGAGTCCTACGATCCATAATCATTTATAGATTAAATATTCAGATATACTTTCAATCCTCTGTAGGCATATATGAGCCTTTCGGTTGACAGAATGACTAACTGCAACTTCAACATTCTTTATTATTACTTTTAGTGATGTTTCTAGTGGCAAAATTTATACTTTTAATTCACAGTTCTATATTTCAACACTGCAATCACCTACTCCGGATCAACTTACTCACTGTCTGTATAGATAACTTATTCAACTAGAAATATCACTAAAATGACATTACTGTAAAATGTTGAAATTGGAGTTATTCATTCTGTCAACTGAAAGGCTCAGAGACTGAAGTTGTATGGTTTATAAAAGTAGATGGAGTGACTAGATTTTCATTGCCTACCGTCGATATTATAAATATACTTTTTGTAATTATAATGGTCACAATGATTTGCTATATGTAGGCTTTAAGCTTTAGCTCCGTTTAAAATGCAAGTATTTTATAATAGTCCAACATTGCCAGAAAATAATTTCTATTCCAAGTAGAGCGGTAAGTGAAAGTTGTGTGTTGCGCGCACCATAATTTTTTTTAATTTGTGACAAAGTAGAGAGCATTTAGGATTTTACAAAGGATTTTAGATTGTAGAAATTGGTTACGAGAGGAATTCGATGGTTTAGAAGAACACCAAAGCTCGATCCCGTAAATCCAAATAGGCATTATTATATTAATATATATGAGTATTTTGTAAATAGTTGGAAGTAGGGCGGTCTCTCCACGCCCAGTGGTATAATAAAAGGCCTCTGGCCACAGATGCAAAGAACTCATACAGCGTGCATACACCTCTTACCTTAAAATGCCCTTGGGCAATAAAAGGAAATTGAAAATTTATGTATATATAACATTTATATATATATTGTATTTTGTAATCAAGAAATTCCTAGGGGGTAGGAAAAAAAAAAATAGTTGGAAGTTTAGAGCGTTTGTCTAGTAAGTGCTGCAGTAGTCGAAAACGTTACGCGGTTTCTAGTCGTTTCAGTCTGTTATGGGGATAAAAAAGCTATTATGAAATTATGTTTTTCTACTGATAAATAGGGATTGATATGACCAACTAACTGTTTCTAATCTTGATATTTAGGTTAAAAATTTATCCGATAACAATTTACCCTTTACCCAGTGGTAAAGAAGTAATGAGACACTTGAAGACCATAGAATTTTATTTTATATTTTCTGTGTCGTCTTACCTCACTATAATATTGTATATCTGACAGGATTTTATATCACACAATAAATAAAATAGAAACAACTACCTTCGTTAATTAATCAAATATTTATTTAATCAGATCCTGTTGCATAAAATTGAATAATACAGAGGATGTCGGCGTTGCACACAGGAGAGGCGGCATGTACATCTTGATCTGAAAGGAGATTATAAACGGTAACGACGCCATCGCTATAAATACTGGAAGGAAATCTGTTTAAGTGGCCAGTACGAGCTCCTAGCCTTTCTGGAACCCCTGGAAATAAAGGGGCCCACTTCATCAGGAGCTTTATTGGCGCGGGTTCGCCACCGGATCCCCTTTATTTCCATCTCAGCTAATTATCATATTTAAGGGCAACACATCTCGGCCACTTATCAGGTAAGCGGTGGAATTACAAGCTCCCCATTATATGAAGGAGGAAAAAATAAAAAAAATTCTGAGCCGGCGGGGGGCCCTGACTACAGATTGGGTCATTTGGACTCGGTCTCCTCATTAGGTTCCGAAAAAGGTTTATATAACTGTTGTAGAGTGGGGTAATAGAAAAAAGTTGCGGCGGAAAGGTAGATATATATATTTCATATCTGTTAGGCCCCTCCTTGTTCTAAATTGCTTATTTATGGGGCGGGGAGGAGGGCTGTTGCATAAATATGATTTTTGATTATCAACACCCCCCCTCATATAATTTATTATATTGTTTATCCTTGTAAGATTAGCCGGTGTTAACATGCTACTCTGCCTCCGCCAATTCATTCTCATTTGGATCAACTCTTCATCATTTCCTTATTTCTTTATTACTCTGCCTCAGGGATAGGGCTTTTATTTTTAGAAACTTCAGACTTCGATGTATTTCATTGATGAAGTTTTGTAATTTCTTTTCATATGAAACAATTAATATTTGAGAGATAAAGATACACAATACAGGTTATCCCATACGAAAATAAAATACTGATGTAATATACCAACAAGAAAAAAAATTCTAGTTCCAACAAAACGACACAGTCAATCATTGAGAAAATGGAAGAAAAAAAAAATTTTTAACGTAATTATTTAAATTGGAAATTAGTTCACTTGATTGTTATTTAATAAACTACAAAAGTTTCATTGATCCTGCTATTTCGATCACTTTTTTTTTTTAAATTTAAATATGTAAATTGTGTATAAAGGTCTGCATGTGTTTTTTGCTTAGTTTTAATTTTCTTATTTTTAGATTATCTTATTTTATTTATTGTATACTAGTAGGCCCGTGCGAAAAATTCGCACAGCATATAGTTATCAAATGCCAAATAGATAAGAAAATAAAAAAATGCTTATTTAAACTTATCGAAAGTTTAAGCCATAAAATGTTATTTTATCGATAAATATAATCCAAAAGCAAACAAAAATTAATTTAAATCTTCATTTTTGTTTGGAACCAACATGTATACAAATTTCAGTAAGCTGTATCTTTACTAAAAATTGTCCGATTGCGATGATTTTTTTTTCCTTTTGTGGGGAATTCAGTAATCTTTTATATCATCATGGGCATAACTGAGGGAAAAGTGTGTAATTTTTCAGTTATTCGCAAATAAAGTTTATTTTCTTTCATAACTTGTTTGCCTGAATTTTCTTGGTGATTGGACTATTTTTCCCGCCTGAAGAAGAAGGAAGCCTTCGAAATCGGTGGCTCAATCTTGAGATTTGGTGAAAAATTAACGAAGATATGGCTTGTCGATCAAAAACACCATCGATAATAATATAAACTCCCCCTCTCTCGATCATAGAGACCTCAAGTCGACGAAATGAGACATATATTCAATGACAGTACAACAATTAATGTAAGGTTGTGCGGACGCGAACCCTATGCCTTGCGTTATCTCGAAAATAGTACGTTTTTCGGCTTAAAAACGCAGGATCCGATATTTCCGATGGAACTATTCGGGTCTTGCTGTACGCATAAAATTCTTCAAGGTCCAATTTGTCCCGTATCGATCTACAGACCTATCTCCGTTCCTGTATTGAAGCCTAGCAAAATGTTTGTATCGACTTTATTTATTTTAGAAAGAAAAACAAAAGTGAAGAATACGATTCGCTAACCCCCCGTGAAATTCTGAATCCAACGGTACCCCATTCATGGTATTTGAGCATGACAGGAGCTTATATTTGGTACAAAACCGATTTCGAGCCTTACTGTAATAATATATGTACGAATACGGATACTTTCTGGTTATTATTTATTGTTATTTTGCTTATATTTATTTTATATTTGTTTGTACACATAATGTGAATATTATCCTACCTCACTATAATTAGTGTCCATGTGACAGATTGTTGTAATACTCAATAAATAAATAAAAAAAAATTTAACGATTGGTTCCTCTTCAATGCTAGAACAACAAAACAGCTCAATCGGAACACAATTATGCTTCAGCAGAATTAATGAAAATTTTGTATTTTATTTGATAATAATTAAGTGACCTAATCTCCAATTTAAATACTTATGTTCAAACATAATACTCAAAGGTCAACTGAAGAAATTTTGAATTTATATATATAATTTCCGATATGCGATTATCGACGGAAATTTACGTTTCAGAGCCAACACATTTTTAGCCATTGGTCTGTCTGTCTGTGCCAAGATTTTCTCGGGAACTACAGAACCAATTGTGTTGCTTCTTTTTTTATTTTGTAGGGTTTTGACTACTGATGCCTGTGACAGAAATTTGGTGCTACGTGCGCAATAGCTTGTACGCAATAAATGAAAAACATGTTTTTCTACAGACTGTAGCGCAAAAACGGCTCTAACGATTTTGTTGAAACTTTCCTATAATGTTCTAATAATTTTTCTTTCAATTTTCGTATATGGAGTAAATTCCCGAGAAAATGCAGGGAAAAAAGTTATAAAGAAAAGAAATACACCGTTTAGCATGTTTTTTGAAAGGTAATGCAATTCCCTACAAAACTATATAAAACTCGTTCATTTTGGACAACTAATAACGAAGTTACAGCTATTCAATTTCCAATGTAAGATTACGGGTTCATATCCTGGTGTCAGAAAGGGGTGAATGATAGAAAAAATATGACTAAGTGAAAGTAATGAAATCTGTTGCCCGCATCACACAAGCTTCACTATTCCTCTACTTTTAACAGAAATTATTGTTTGACAATACCAAGTATTAGAGTATTGAAATTTTTACATTGATCTACCTTAAGCCGGTTTACATTGCTTTAATTTATCAAATAAATCGTAATCAAATCTTTTCTTTGATCAATTTGCAAGAAAATAAATCTAGTTCAATTTTTTTTGTTTCTTCATGAACATATGTAAAGATATAAAAACTTTTCTGAAATAAGTAGGAAAGTCGTGTGAGTGGACGCACCAGATTTTTTTTTTTGTTTTAAAAGGACAATATTGTAACATATATATGAAATTTTCAAAATCCAAAACAGTACGAGCATATGTAACATCGATGGCTAGGTTGGCAAGGCATAAAAACGGAGGAGGAATGTTGACCAGGTGGCAACCGAAATAACTTCTCAGAAAACAGTGGGCACATGACAGCCGCCTTTTCCATTTCTTTTTGATGGCCACGATCCAATAAGATCACATCGCTGCCGAAAAACTGAGAACCTTTTCATAACGTATGCATTTCTTTAGGAACGGAACGAGGGAGGAAAAAAAATTGACATAACTCCCGGGTATTATCATATAGAGGGGCCGAAAGGTTCGGGGGCGCTACAAGTCATTATGACAAATGCTACCTCGCTCTTCGGATCTCGGAATGAATAAATTAACAATAATAAAAACGAAAACAAAATGTTTATTTATTGTAACTGCATTAAATAATCGTTCCGAAAAAACCTAATAATCTAAAACGAAAAATATTTTTAGGTGTGCGTCACTAAACTTTAATTTATCAACCTAATCAAATGTATGATAGTTAAGATTTAGTTATTGTAATATTTTAATTATTTAAAACTTATAAAATTTTAAATAAGGACTAATATAGCAGAGAAGTTAGCGCGCTGTATCTGTAAAGTAAAGATCGTAGGATCGTCCTCAAACAACTAATCTAAGATTCCGTTATTCTATTCCTAAAAAAAAAAAAAAAAAAAAAAAAAAACAGTCAACTCCTAGTAGACTCCCTAGGTTTCCCCCAATTCGACTATGGTTGCTTGGTGTATGAGGGCTGTCTGAAATACTAGAGGGCAAATTGAACCTATAAAGACATATCTCCCTAATAGAGCAGTGGTGTAACAATTGGCGCATCAAAATCAATGAATCCAAATGCAAGCATGTCACCTTTACCCTCCGACTCAGATCCTGTCCACATATCATTTTCAACTCAGTACCTCTTCCCATCTCAGACAGAGTTCGGTATCTTGGATTCCTTTAAGATAAAAGACTAACATGGAACCCATATACCAGACTTAAAAGACAAGAACTTAACAGAAGATTTGACCACCTATACAGACTACTTAACAGAAAATCTAACCTCTCAATTGAAAACAAACTATTAATATACAAGACCATACTGAAACACCTCTGGACATACGGACTTGAACTGTGGGGGACAACAAAATTTTCGATCATCAAACGCATCCTATCTTTCCAGTCTAAAATCCTCCGTATAATAGTTAATGCTCCTTATTATGTTACGAACAAAACCTTACATCACGTCCTTAACATCCCTTATGTCGTTGACGTTCCTAATCCCTTAGCACAATCCTTATTTAGTTCCAGTCATCCACACAATGCTCCTAGAAGGTTGAAACGGCAGGGGCCTCGAGATCTTTTGTAAATACGTCACTGGAGTCCTGGCAATGGCCAGCTTCTCCACACAAGTCATGAATGTATATGGCTTTAGTGCCCTCTCTTAGTCTCCCCTGGATTCCCATCCTAGTGATGCGGCTGAGAGAGAGGCGTTGGGATCTCTTGGAGTCTTATCTTCCACACATGGAGGAAAGGGCCCGACTCGGAGCTCCCTCGGCTGACTGTAAATATTGTAAATAAGTATGAATGTGTTTTTAATTTTTTTTTTTATTTAATTTAATTTATTCATTATATATGTAATGTTATCTCATGTTTGATTTATTCTGTTATTCCAAGTTTTCTTTTCTTTTGTTATAACTTTCTATTGTTTTTATTTCATTGTATATATGGTATGAATGCTCCTTACATCCCAAATACTCAATGCTCTTAATTGAGTCAAATTGTATTTTTATTTCTCAATAAAAAGAATTAAAAATAAAAAAATTAAATCCCTGCCAAAGTTACTTAACTAAAGTTTTTAAAAGATATCAGAATAGACATCCCTGCTAGAATTCGGGCATAAGAAATCTCATTTACGCATTAAGCGATATGAGGGAATCATTTTCAGGGTTTTCAAAATAAATTATCCAACAAAGGTCAATTCGCGGTGGGGACCCTTTTTGTCAAATTATTAACACCCGTCTAAAACTTCGTCATTTTATCATAACATATAATCAAGCGGATTCAGGATCTAATTTTTTTTGGTGGCTACAGCCCGATAGTTTTTTTTCATATACATAACGATAATAACTTTGAAAATAAAGAAAGATACTAACTACCTATATGAAATGGTGTTTAAGTGATTCATGAAGTTCTATAATCAATGATCAATAATACTTATAGAGATAATTATTAAATATTTTTTCCATATAACATTTCAGCTTCAGCTCGAAAGCCCTCTCTATAGATCCGCCTGTGCATATAATTGTTTATTTTAGAGAACTCCCTGAAATGGAGGGTTTTCAATCTAGAGATTGATATACTTAGTCTATTTATTGGGGTACTAAAAACTGATCAACACCCGTTTGATTTTCACTCGAATTTTAAGTTGATTCGATCACTAAGTCGAGAATAAAGGTGGCCTACAAACATTTTTCCGATTCCTCTACCGGATCAACTTAATGTGCATTTGAAGTATATTTGATAACATCGCTGAGCTTAGGAACTCGCCCATACCCGCAGAACCATCCGACCCGAAGAGATGACGTCCACTCCAGGCTGATTGATAATTGGTCCTGGAGCTGGAAGATGGTGGGAGTGCTTAGTATTCGGCCTGTGCTCGGCGTGGGTGCCGGCCGTCATGAACTCTCAATAAAGACCCCTATAATTATAGGACCCTCTGATGAATCTTTCATGGACCATCCGCTGAATAATTTCATTCAGAAAACTCTTCGGGGTCACTATTCTCCCGTAGCTACGTCTCGGGATATTTATCGGTGAGGAACCCTTGGGTATCCCACTTCCTGTCCTGTCAAGATACGCCTGTTTCAGCAGACATATACTGATTCCGTTCCTTAACACTAAATGCTTACGTTGTTCAACATCTAAGAAAGACGCTAGAAATGAGCATTCGTCTCTTCTTGGAAATAAAAAAAGGTAATCTGTATATTACATGGAGGACCATAATTATAGAGCGAGATCAGGAAAATATATTTTGGATAGCAGGCTTGGTCTTTGAAAGAATTATTTGGTCAATTGGAAGATGCCAATTGCTAAGCTTGTGTTTTATTAGATAAAGATCTCAACAAGTCAATTTATGAACGATTAGTGGATTTTTTATTTATTTATTATGCTTGTTATTATTATATTAATTATTATTTATTATAAAATATACTTAATCTAGTTAGGTGTTTACTTTTACCATAGTTTTATTGTTTAATTCTTGTGTTATTTTTTTTTTATTAAAGAAATTTACAACTAATTAATAATAAATACAACAAGTACATATAAACTAGTAACATGACATGTACAACATGAAGAGAAACTACCCATTGGTAGCACTCCAATTATATTTCTATATTAGAAGGTCCCGAAGCCACGATCTTTTCAGACGCCTCGGACGGTTATCAGGAATAGAAGAGGCAGCAAGGTTAGACACAAGAGGTTGGGATGGTTATGAAGTTTATTATGAAAGGACAGGTATCTGGATTGAGCTTAATCGGAAATATATGGTACATTAAGGTCATTATGGATGATTTTATTTGTACTTTAAAAAAAAGTAGGGAGCATCGAGGATTTTACGAAGGATTTTGGATTGTAAGGATTGGATACGAGAGGAATTTGAAGGTTTGGTGGAAATAGGCCGTAAGTCCAAATAGGCCGTAAGTCCAAATAGGCCGTAAGTCCAAATAGGCCTTATTATAGCCATGTAAATGAGTCTTTTGTAATTAATTGGAAGGTTAGTAAGTGTTGAAGTAGTCGGAAACGCCGAGCTGTTTCTTGTCGGTTCAGTCTGGTATGAGGATTCCAAGATAGACGTTTGTCCAGGTGGAGTCCTAGGTAAAAAAAAAAAGTTAACCTGTATATTACATGGAAGACCATATTTATAGAGCGAGATCAGGGAAATATATTTTGGACAGCAGGCTTGGTCTTCGGAAGAATTATTTAGTCTATTGAAAGGTGCCAATTTCTAAGCCTATGTTGAATTAGATAGATTACAAAGCAAGCGACATTGCAAAGATCTCAACTAGTCAGTCTATGAACGATTAGTTGAATGTTATATTTATTTATTATGTACAATACTTGCTTGTAATTATTATATTAATTTTTATTTATTATACAATATACTTAATCTAGTTAGGTGTTTACTAGTACCATAGTTTTATTGTTTAATTCTTGTGTTATTAATTGTTTTTTTTGGATATATTTATTTATTTTATTTTAACATTTTAAGCCATTTGCACCTGCGCTGCAGCGCACCTAGGAAATTTGATGAATTAGGCATTAACTACGAGTTTGCTTGATTAACTTAATTTTGTTATTATTGCAGGAGTAGGTCTCTTGGCCATTTTCTTTTTAGTCTGCGTCGATCAGGTAAAATGAATAAAGAAAGAGACATAACGAGTGGGTTTGGATGATTGAGAGTAGAAGAATTGAAATGAAGTGTATTTGCCGTGGATGTAGGATTTTACTGTTTGGATGTTTAAGTCGTTATGTATAGTGTTATTTGAAATGTACCAAGGTGCGTTTACATTTTTTTGTAGAATTTTTATTGTGTTGTTTGTATTGCATTAATGTGTGTTTGTTTTGACGAACCACAAAGTTCTGCTCCGTATGTCCAAATTGGTCTTAGTATTGTTGTAGAAAGTATTGTTGTAGATCAGTCGCTTGTTTGGTAAGTCAAGTGAGGATCTGTAGTCCAGAAGATGCGAGAGTTGGTTATATCGTCTAATCAGTTCTTGTCTTTTTAATTTAGTATGTATGTTCATTATTAAATTTTAATGTTCATTTAAAAAAAAAAAGTATATTTTAAATAATTGAGAATCAAAGAAAAAATCCGTTAAATGTCAAAAATTAATATTTACGTATGTATTATTACCACTCGAATGTGAAAATATTATTACTCAAAAATAGTAAGTTTTTTTAGAATAAAAAAAACCCTGTACCACTACAACCTATACAGGGTTTTGGGTTCAGTACTTTGTTATAAAGCTAACTGTCAGTGATCGGGCAGTGATCACGCTCAACCGCCATATGTAAGAGATTAAGATTTTGTAGAGGCTGGGTGCGCCCCAGGAGGGTCTTCCGATTCTAAGGTCGATCCACGGCTAATAAAATCAATTACTACCTGTCACAGCCACGTTCGACCAAAGACCTAGAGCTTAGCGGTCGACTGCCTAACTCGCGGAAACATGACCTTTTAAATACGGAGATCGGTAAAATTTATTCATTTAAACGTCCGTTTGCTTTCCACTCAAATCTTTTTATTTGTTCTTTTATCAAGCAATTTTCTCCATTCTAACAAATTTCAAATCGAATTGTCAATGGCCTTTCCAACTTATGTAAGTTTGGGGATTAACTTTTACAGCTGTTTTCTATTTAAACTGCTAGAAAGTATTGGGTTTCACGACACTTCGCTTTTTTTAGAAAAGAAACTTTTTTAACGAATCCTGGAATTATTTATAAGTCAAAGGGAGAGTATTCTTTTTCATGGTATCGGGTAGTAAATTCACATCCGTCTTTTCTAAACAGCTTTAGAACCATGTGGATGTTTTTTTTTTTTATTAATTTAAACCAAATTAAAAAAAATCAGGTATGGCTTCTGTATTCTCACTAAGGTTAGAAATACAAAACAAGGCGCTACTGCATAAAATAGATTTTGAACGAGTATAATAATGGATTAGTACAAGTTCAGGGATAGTCTTATTGCTCAACTATTAAACTGGAGGTATATTCTCCAGAGACACAAACTGATTACAATCATATATATATATATATATGGGAACAGGATAGCCCAGTGGTAGGAAAATAAGCTTCCAATGCTCAAAGTCCCAGGTTCGAATTCCGGTCCATGGCAGAAAAATTATTTATTCTGTTTAATTGACGGTTGAGCATGATCCCGATCCCTTCCCTGCACAACCGTTGGCCTTGAAACAGAACTTTTCCTAAATAGTAATGAACCCAAGACCCTTTATGGGTTGTAGTGTTAGAGGTTCTTTTTATATATATATGTATATATATATATATATATATATATATATATATAAAGTAATAATTATTATTAAATAACTATAATATATAATATAATATATAAAGTAATAATAATTATTATATATATATATATATATATATATATATATATATATATATATATATATATATATATATATATATATATATATATATATAACGTCGAATGCATTTGGGTAAAGCATATAAAGTGAGAGTTCCCACCGGAGAATATAAATAACCTTAGATTATCTTATATAAGTTATATAATAATAATTATTACTCTAAAAAATCTCATTTAGAAAAATTTTCCGCGTTTTATTATCCGAGACAGCTTGACTGATTTTTTTTTTTCTGATTTGGACTCAAAATCAGTGGTCCCCCGAGGATAATCCTACTATTTCTACATTCCCATCCGCCCTTTCCTTTTAAGATGGCGACCGAAAAAACTGTGTTGGCATAGAGAGTAGCTTCTTAATGAATGTACCGATTTAGATGAAACTAGGTTAAAGTCTCCTCCTTCGAAGCCCTCCAAATTTATCTATATAACAGAAATATTTACAATCAGAAATATAATAATTTCTTTTCCACCCAGTCCTCATGAAATCGTAATTATATAGAAATGTAAATATGTATATAAATTATTAGTTCGTTCTTCATTATTTTTACTTCATCCTTTTTTTCATTTTTTTATTTTTGTGTTTTAGGTATGGCTATGTTTTTAATTTAATTATCATTAGGTTATTTTATTGTACATAGTTTTTTTATTGTTATTCAGTAATTACTTTACTTTTGATAATTTTATATTTTCTGTATATATGGTCTGAATGTGTTCATTTATCACTATAACCATTGTCCATGAGACAGAATATTATATGTTACTCATGGACTAACTCATTAAAATTAGAAAGTAACTTATAATTTTTTTTACTATGATTGTTTAATTACTCTGTATTTTTATTTATGAATCTCTGAGACTCCTTAGCCCATATTTCTGTCTTTCGGTATTATTTTAAACGGACTAGTACCAGAATTTTTTTTTTCACCAAATTTTTTTTTTTATTGAAAAATATTACAATCTGTCTCAAGGACATTTATAATACTGTTCTGAGATCACATTCACATCCTATGTACAATAAATAAAATAAGTTATACAGAAAAATAATAAATAGGAATAAAATAACCTTAAAATAAATAAATCAAAAGAACACATACACACCTATATACAATATTTACAATGTGGCGAGAGAACTCCAATCCAGACTTGTCTCTCCTACTGTGGAGGGAACAGCTTGATTCCAGGAGATTCCTGCACTTCTCTCTCAACCGCGTCACTGGGGCTAAACGCAGTGGAGATTGAGCAAGAGTGCTAGTATTATTATTTTTTAAAAATAGGCGGAACTTTGGCCAGCATTGAAAATTTACTTCATCTTTCTGTTATCTTTCTTTAATGCATCCCTACCCAACCGAAATCTTGAATTGCATCTACGGCAAACGCTATCTCCATTACTATGACATCATTTTAAGTTTTAATATACTAGACGGGAACGACAAGAAACCGCTCGACGTTTCCGATTACTTCAGCACTTACTAGACAAACGCTCTAAACTTCCCATTAATTACAAAAGACTCATATACTTGACTATAATAAGACCTATTTGGAATTACGGAGTTGAGCTATGGGGCTCCACTAAACCATCGAATTCCTCTCGCATCCAATCCTTACAATCGGAAATCCTTCGTAAAATCCTCAATGCTCCTTACTTTGTCACTAATAAAATCATCCATAATGATCTTAAGGTTCCTTATGTTTCAGATCTGGCCCAATCCAGATACCTATCCTTCCATAATAAACTTCAGAATCATCCCAATCCTCTCGTTTTTAACTTTGCTTCCTCTTCAATTCCTGATAACCCTCCGAGGCGTCTGAAAAGAAGATGATCTCCTAATGTAGTCATATCATTAGAGTGCTACCATTGGGTAGTTACTCAGCAAGTGTATTCACGTCATTATATATATTATGTCCAAATTTACTAGATGTATTTATGTAATACAGTTGTAAATATCATTAAGAAATAAAAAAAAAAAAATTTAAGCAATTGATGGATAAAATTTAAATTTTGTTTTCTAAAAAAATAAAAATCCACAACAGTGGAGGGGGGGCAGATAAATAATAAAAGGGGCGTTGTCATCTCGAGGAGGGTTGTAATTAGGAAGAACTGCGTGGGCGCCAAAAGGTACGCGTTCTCCGCCCACGCGGGGCAGCGCGACATGACCTTTCCTAGGGTGAACAGCGCTAGGGAATAATAGCTATCTTTATTCTCAGCTAGTATGTAATATATAAAATATATAAATAAATAAACTACATAAAAAAAACAATAAAAAAAAACAGTAAAGTTATATTCGGAAGATCCAAAAAGAAAGCTCCACCTCTCTTTTAAATACTGCTAAATAACGAACCATTTTCAATGCAGACCACAGCGATACTACATCTCACATCAACAGTATAAACTAACGAAATAGAGGTTATAAATCACCCCAATAAAGTTTCACATGAGCTGACCGTAAGTGTTGAACTGCCTTGGTATTAGTGTTTCCGAAATGCGAGACCGAGACGAGTCTTGGTCTTGCAACCTCAGTCTTGGTCATGGTCTTGGTCTTGCGCAAGAGTCTCGCAACAGTCTTGCAATTACTTATTAGCTTATTACTATAAAGATATTACTGTAGTTTTTTAGATAGTAAAAACCTAACTAAGCCCAAATGAAAAATTACAGGAGTTAAATGCAAAAGTATATTGGTTATGCCTGGTAAATTAGTATATTGGTAACTATTTTTCCTTAATTTTTATCTGAAAAATCGATTTTTTTTACCAGTTGTTGTCTTGGTCTTGCAACAGTCAGGCGGCCTTATTCTTGGTCTTGCAAAGTGCAAAGACCAAGACCGATTTTGGGCAACACTACAATAAAGTTTCACATAAACTAACAGTAAGTGTTGAACTGCCTTGATATAAGTACTTTTGCTATTTGGTATTTCTTTTTTTTATTTGAAAATTTGTATACAATGTTTGGTTACAATTGAGAAAATTGCATATAATAATAATCTTTGTAAAATGTCTGCTATCAGTCTTTATCATTAGCAGCATTGTCTGGATATTGTTTTATAATATTTATGTTAGTGACCAGTGATGTTAGAATATGAGGACTGTTTTAAATTAAGTGAAAAATGGAAGTGTTTTTACATGGAGATTTCTCACAAAAAAGTGTCCACCATCAATATGAGGATTTTATTTTAACGAGGAATAATAATAAATATAAGTGCAATAAAGAAATTCAGACTTGGTTATAAAAAAAGAAAAATGAATGAATAAAATCACTGAAACGTTACAGACATAAAGTAATGTAAGTATGTAAAATAATTTAACTGCTTTATTTTTGAGATAAAAATTGTTCCAATTTATTAATTATTAATGTATTAACTATTAAAGGAAAAAAATATTCTAAAATTAATTCGTGAATATAAATTTCATTTAGCTTTTCTCTATTTTTTTTCCTCTTGTTTTATTTTATTTTTTAATTTTTATTATTTTTTTTTACCTGTGTATGTTAAACTCTTTTTCTTTTATCTCTATTTTAGTTATCATTTGTTTAGTTGTATATTGTGTGAATGTTTAATGTAGTCCTAATATTAATGCCCTCCAATGCGGCAGAATGTATTAATTTTTAAATTAAAAAAATTAAAAAAAAAATTGAATATAAAAGAATTAATACTAAGATATAGCTTCGTTTTTTCTACCTCAATTTTTTTGGAAAGCTTATTATACGTATTATATTTAATCTATATTTGATTTTGCATTTATCTAAACCTCTTTTTAATCTCAAAGCATTTTACTTTACATTTAAAACATTTTTATAAACATTTAAAAATTATTAATTAACGTCGGCTCCAAGAACCATTTTTTAATTATTATTTCTTTTAAAAAACAAAACAGTGATTCTAAAAATTTCTTAAAGTATATACATATTTTTATATATATAAATATATATATATTTTTATATATATAAACAATTTTATTTATTTTATTGTTTATATTATATATAAACAATTTTGTAAATGGCTAAATGCAAAAAATAGACTGTGAGATTAAAAAGAGGTATTGATAAATACATAATAATATATAGATTAAATATAATAATTATTTTAAAAATCTCACAAAAAATATGAAGAACCTAAATAACAATGTTTATTATATTGTTAATGGATATATTTTCTTTAAAATAAGTTAATTTGGACTAGAAAGCAGCAGCAAGCTTTTGTGTGTTTTTTTTTTTAATGCAAAATTTGTGGAATTGGGAGTTACCTTGTTTTGTAAGTAGACATCTCAATAAGGAAACAAGAAAATGAATAAATTAAACAAGAAGTGGTTCAATATTTATAGATCAAACAAACAATTAAAAAACAAGCCTACATATTTGGTGACTGCTGAGTTGTCTATTCAGACATGTAATTTCCACACTAAACATACCTTAATTTTTCTCTAAAATACGCCAATCTTTATCCTTAATTTAAATTCTTCTATTATGGTAAATTAAATTATCTATTCTAAAATGAGACAAGATGTATTGCAAAAAAAATAGGTTATTTAATTTAACAATAAATATATTATTTATTTATGTATATAAGTAAGAATATTTTTTTCAGTGATTTATTCTTCCCATTTTTTTTTTCCACTCAATTATATCATTACATATAACGTTTCGGGATCCACTTTTATCCCATCTTCAAAAAAAAAAATATATATATATATATTCTTACTTATATACCTAGAAAATAGTATCCCCCTTAGGATAAATGAAGAATATATTATTTATATGTTTATAAATTTAAAAATGTAATCATTTTTTTTTATTTAAAAATAAATATAATTTTGCACCCAGCAGGACCTCTTCTTGGTCCTTATTTACTTCTTTAATTTAGGACAAGAGTCTCTCAACCAGCTTCTCAGAGTCTCTGATATATATATTTAAACTTAACTATTTATTGGGAATAAGGTCATTTAATTATTATTTAATAAACTATTGAATGTTCATTTCTTCTGTTTATTGACGTTTCGATCCCGGTATTTTCTTTTTATTAGACAACCATGGGATCCTCTTCAAAGCTAGAATTTTAAAAAGTAGATCAGGCCAGGGACACACCGACAGGCTCAGTACCGTCCACTAGCACATATGTTAAGCTACTTACAAGTCAATAAACAGAAGAAATGAACATTCAATAGTTTATTAAATAATAATTAAATGACCTTATTCCCAATAAATAGTTAAGTTTAAATTTAATACTCAAAGGTCGATTAAGGAAAAGTTGTAAATATATATATATATATATATATATCAGTTTGATTAGCATCAAGATAATTGGTATAATGTAGACCTTACCTTAACAAAATTCGATACTGAATCAATATTATAAACCAAATGAGGGTGTCTTTAAGTCCAAAAACGAAAAGTTATGGAAATTCAGGGTTTAGTTGTGGCGGAGCCAGTGTGGATAAGTATGGATTTACAGCACATGTTTAAAACTACATTTGCACCACTTTAACTAACATCTTTAGTGTGATTACGAAAGAGAAGAGGGCGAGGTGAAATAATCGTAAAGAAATTTCAATTGTCGGACCCGAGGAGTGTGAGAAGATGGGCAGATAATACGCTGTGAAGACGAAACCTCAAGATAGCTGTTAAGGCCCACCGCAAGTGATGAGAGGTCGCTAAACAGACCTATTAACCCCTATCCATTACCTTGAGGGGAGTTTAGAGGGGGGGGGGTTTAAGACCCCTCGTAAAGCGGATAGATATGCTGGTAATTGTTCCAGTTGAGAGTATAAATAGCCTCGCAGCTAGCCCTTTGTCAATGCCGACCTAGTAAAATAGCCTCGCAAAGGGTCATATTTACGAGAGCATTGTAGCATTATTATCCTTTTATTACAGTCCCTTACTACAGCCACGCCAGTATAAATCCACTATCTAGCAGTGTCTTGTAAGCCCGCCAGCTGCCAACGAGGGAGTCTCATCTTCAGATTTATTGGACTGCGAAGTCTGCCTCAAGAAGGGGAAATGCAGAAAAACAGACCTGGAACTGAAATTTTAGCTCGAAAAACAGAAAACTGCTTAAAGGGTCCTGTTATATGTTCAGTATTATTAAATTTATTCTGTAATATTATCAAGAGGTTCTCCCTTATCAAAGTTTTAAAACATTTTTGTCCTTATAATTTTCCTTTTAAGGGTCTATCTCATCTTTCAACTAGTATAATTAATTTAAGTAATATTAAATGTATCATGGGCGAACATAACAAAATGAATTTTAAACAAATTATTGTACTCCCTTTATTCTAAATAATCAATACTAAATATTAGACAGAATTTAAAGAAATATACATACTTACTTGAATCGATATGCACACTATATTCGATGTTTTACCATCGACTATTGTAAAATAAAAATTAAAACTATCGGAAAGCGCTAAGAATCATACATGAATAGGATCTTTAGAAAAAATATATAATCATCTTTCCTGTTTCATATAGAATGTAGTGCGTAGAAGAAAAAAATATCGATTTTTTTATATATTTATGTAGTGCACGTGGGACCGTTCTCACACAGTAAATTCAATTTGCTCAAATTTGTTAGTTAGAACCTTCTCAAAGCAACGCCACTTTTTGTCAAAGAAATATATTTAAGATGTAAATAAATTAGCATTTCGCTGAATTCGATTTATGGGTGAATGGAAGGCGTAATTGGTTGAATGGAAATTTCAGGGGAAAAACTGAGTATGAGATGGACAGGAACTAGAAAATTAATTTTTCTAAAGAGGGTAGAATTATTGATATTTCCATTAATTAATCTAAAGAGGAAAATAGTATCTTTTTTTATAACCTATACGCTAGTAAATAAATATTTATATTGATATTTTTTTTTTTTTAAATATACCATCCATGAAGGGACTGGTATTCAGTACTATTTAGAGAAAGCACTGTTTCTTGGTCTACGGTTATACAAGGAGGTGATTAGACCGAGATCACGCTCAACCGTCACGTTTTTCTTCTTAGTTAATTATTTTATTTAGGAGTATCCACTCGTCCCACGGCTTATGAAACAGAATAAATAATTTTTCTGCCATGAGCCGGGATTCGAACCTGGGGACCTTTAGCATTGGAAGCTCAGTCCCCAACCACTGAGCTACCTAGGCCGATATTAATATCGCTGACAATATCGATATTGGGCCTTCTTGGAGGGAAAAGCATGATTCCAGGATATCCCTGCACTTCTCTCTCAACCGCATCACTGGGGCTAAACCCAGTGGAGATTGAGCAAGAATGCTTTAGCCACAGACCTTCTATATCCTATTACTAATCTCCATTAATTGTTGTACTAGCAGATCCTTCATTGTCCCTCAGGTTTTTTTTTTATCTTTTATCTATTTTTTTTTAAAACGTTAATTTAGAATCATTATAGATAGATGTTGTTTTTTTAAATAGTGAGTCCTCAGATCGGCTTCTGGAGAATTCTAAAGATGCCAAAGTGGACTGTGGATAAGTATTGAGGGACCTACTCGAATTACGGCTATATTCTGATATTGAAGTACTTGGTTTCATAGTGGACTTCAAAAAGTTTTATTTTTACGTAAATAAGTCAATGCTCTGAATCTGATTAGTTTTATTAAATTCTATGTTGTTTCTATTCAAGTTTATAAAATGATTGTTCAATATAAAAAAAATAAAGGAAGAAAAATTACACAAAACACTACCATGGTAAAATTTGAAATATTACAATACATCTATTAATTATTTCTTTCTACTAACAACCAATCATTAAATTAATAAATAAGCTTCAGAGATTGTGGCACAGAAATTTATTTCATTATTAAAATTGGGATAGTTTTAACATTAAACCTATCTTACTACTTCAACATCAAAACAACCCTTATGTCTTACAAATGAAACCATTGAAGTTCTTCTAAATAGTAAAATATTTTAAAAGTTGAGGGAGTGTTGATTACTACCAATAAATAAATAAATAAATAAAATTACTACCCTCAATAATCCCATGTTTAAAGTGAAAGCTCATAACATAACATTTCGCACAATCATAACATATTCCATTGTAAGTTTTAAGATTTAAATAAAGATAGAAATCTGCTAGATTTATTTTCATCCTTAGTATTTCCCTTTATTACCTTTCTTGTTCACAGCCTCCATGTTCTTTTCTCGCAGCTCTATCATCATATAACCAAATCATCATTATACTTTTTTTCCTGATCATTTTAGGAGAAAGTATTAACCTCTCATATTAACATCTTTTACACTGGCGATAGTTCAATGTTCAAGTATTTAATTTCTAATGAGATTTTGCTTCAATGGTAACTTTTAATTTTTCCCTGTATAGCGACAGAATTCTATACGCCTAGTTTTAATGAATCTTGGTTTCCTTCATAACACTGACCATTTTTCGTCTTGATATTAATAATAAATTGGTAGAAAACTTCTTGGTATGAGAATATTATGATTGAATCAGTTGGTTCAATGATACCAGCCTTGTTTGTGATAATCTGTGTATAAATTGTGATTCTGGTCTATTTTTCTAAATAAATATAATTTGAGATTGACGAATTTGAGATTGCCAGCTAGTTTAAACCTTGTTTATACTGAAATGGTTTCTATATATTTCAAAAATTTTGATACATGGTTAATCTTTTGAGGTCAAGCACGTTTCTAGTGTTCTGTAGATAGGTACGAAACAAGAAACAAACAAAATACTATACAAATACACCTTGAATTTTATACAAAAATTAACAGTCCTCACAAAGTCATTCAACCACTTTTTTTGCGACAAACGTTTTTTTTTTGCCCCAGATTTTCTGTTTTTATATTCTTTATCGAAGGATTCCTTAGATGGCATACTGCTCTTCTTCCGTAAAATAAGTTTAATAATAATCCTCTCCCTCTCTTCCATCTCCCACTTTATGAATTAAAGTTTTATGAATTGTAATTCCTCCCAAGCAATTTATCATTGCATTGGCCTTGACAGAGGAAGGAAATTATTTCAATACAAGACATTTCCTTCCAATATCCAAAGAGGAAGAAGTCCCGGAGTACGATAAATCCGAGATGACATATGCAGCAAGATAATGCACTGCGTCCTCAGAACGGGTTATGATTTGTGAACGCGCAGTCCATTGTTCTTCGTTCTTAACCTACTTACCTTAAGGATCTCCCATTTACATCCAATCTTTATTACAACATGGATGGTTCGTTAGTGACTCTATATGTTTACATGTTCTGTAATGATATGAACAATAATGAGCCACATAATTTATATACTTCTTTATTTTATTAAATTAATTAAAATTTGAATTATAATGATTACAAAATATGCTTTATTATAATTATATTAATGAGAACTCTCAATTTAGATCCACATCCCTAATGCATTACACATATAATGGACATCAGTGGAACATATTTATTTGTATATATAATATTTTACAACATACAAATATATACAAGACAGTCTAGAAGGCTCGATAGTTCTGTAGGAACTATAGTAAGTTCTGATGACCGAAATCTTGAAAACACAATTAATACCATATCGATTCGTTGAATTTGAAACCATGTGAGTTTTGAAACCTCATAATTTTTCGTTTATTAACTAATACGACCATAATAGAAAAATATTTTATCATAATATGTCTATATTTTATTATATAAATATAAAAGGATAAAAACAGAGTAATGTAAGCCAATAACTTTTCATTTCGAGAAAGAAAATATTTTACTAGAATAATTATGACAAATCATTTTAGAGTTGAGAATCGATACAAGATTTGATCAAAGATAATTTCGAAGTAAAATTGTCTCAGTTTCATAAGGACTTTCTTTTAAATTGTATTTTTTTTTAGGCTCCCTTCCTAAATTCCGATTTTAATTCTATTGTACAGATAATTTATTTTTATTCTAATATATAAACATACACCTAGGTATACATACACATATGTATATCTGCAATGGTATTACTTAAAATTTATTTTCTCCTTCTTCTTTCATTGGCTCGATAGACCATTCATTATTGGTCCTTGGTCTTCTCCAATAATTTCAGCCAGAAAATTTAATTCCGATCTGATTAAATTCGTTTTTTTGAAATCTTTGAAAGTTTTTTTTAGTAAATATTATTATGTTAATGTAATCGACTAGACTATTATTTACAATTAATAAAGCTAAACAAAATGTATATATTATATATATATATATATACATATATATATATATATATATATATATATATATATATATATAATATATACTATATCTTTTTTTCCCAAGTTCCAATGCTTTATATAATTCTTTTTCAATCCTTTTACTTTCATCCATTAAACTTAGTATTATTGTTATTGATTTATTTTACTAACAATAAATTAGTGAATAATTATAAACAATATGAATCGCTACGATTTCCATTTGTATTAGACTATACCCCCACTTGCCTAATGTTAAAAGCTTTTACTTATTGTTAAAATAGTCATGAACGATTTGGATATAAAGAGTGGATGTATATTAAAAAAAGTATTAATTTCTACACTTAAGCCAGACCCGTCATATGCATATTTTTATCTGTAATCCTTCTGTCCATTTTAATTACTATTTGAATTGGTAAAAATAACACATATTTAGCTAATCTGTTAAACAACCTATTTTGGGCAATATTCAATTGATAAAATCTTATCTAAAAAAAACAAAACAATTATTCAGGTGATCATGATTTTAAAAAATTAGAAATGCAATATGATTATCAATAATTTCGTATCGGTAATTGTATATAACTTTAGGTTTACTTATCATTTGGTAAAATTAATTTTTCGAGATCTTAAATTATTTTTAGTAAATATTGGTGTTAAGAAATAAACTTATTATTTATTTAAATTTATAACTTTTTTTTTGATATGGAATAATTAGAGGATCAATACAATGTTCATAGGTTATACTCTATCTCAACAGAGTTTGTCATTTGGTAGAATTACGTTTATGTAGATGGATTATGTTTAAAGTACTATATTAATAGACTTATACGAAGTGTGGCGATTAAATAATGAGAACGATGCTGTAAAACATTTTGTTTTGATTTCGAACATTACCTTAATCTATCAGCTCCTTAATTAACGTGTCGCTTTCTTTTTCACAGCTTTACCGTACTCAAATCTTGTTCCGTTGAATGCGGATAATCAAAGGATCGTAAAATCCATAATCAACCGGTGATATAATAAATAGGACCTTTGTTATTTTAATAGTATCTATGATTTTTTAACTGTAATCTTTTAGCTTTAGTTCGGTTAAAAATGCAATTAAAAAAATTTATAATAGTCCAACATGGCCAGAAAATAATTTATATTCAAAGTTGAGCGGTGAGTTAAAGTTGCGTGTTGTGCGCACCAAATTTTTTTTACTTGATTTTTTCACCAACACATGTAAGTAATGACAATCAGCGAGTCACGTATCGGGTATAGTACTTGTAGTGAACGTAAGGAGAGGAGTGCCCAGCGGTATCTCTTCCTATCTTGATTTTAGTATACTTTTGAAGCGAGGAGATCCATCATCCAGCTTCTATTGAATCTCCAGCGCGTGTTTGAATATAGCCATGCCTTGAATCAGTGAGCTGGTATGTGCGTGTAAGTTATTATGAAATCTTTTGTGTTGCGTTCCTATGTGGTCGTTAACTGTTGGCATTTGTAGGTCTTTATGTAAAGTATTTTTACTAACGTAAAAGCTCTGGTTATAGACATGAGAGTTTTTGTCCGTAGTTTACGTATGTAAGTCTTTTTGGCTGCCTCGTATATCTGTGAAGCATATGTTCAACTGGGCTAAAGTAAGGAAGTGTATTTATCCAATTATTGTCTTAAGTTTTAATTTTGAGCGTCTTGAGAGAAGTTAGTATAACAACTGTAGTCTGAGTTTTAAAATTTTTATTTTTTCTTATACTTATTATTTTGTTTTATGATTTTTTTATCTATCTAATATTTTTTTTTTTCTGTTATAAAAAGTCTCCGAATTCCAGAGAACAAAAGTAATTGACTTAGAGTCGTTCGAGAAGCTATGTTTTTACGCTTTAAAGCCAGAACAAATGTATGGAATCAATGCTTTACAAAATGAGTCTTGTTTTATTTTATTTTTCTTAACTCCATATGATGTGGTGTTGAGAACAGAGTGGTAGTACGAGGCTTGAACATGAACTCTTGTACTGCACAGAGTGCATTTTAAGAGGAGGGTGGGGAATTGGGAGTACTGTGGTTATTCATAGTTATGGTGCGTCTTAATCTAGTGACGGGGCTCACTAGTGTCCTGTAAATGTCAATTTTTCAGTCTAGTAATAGGTTTTTAATATATGTCTGCCATCTCATAGGTTTGTGAGTAAGTGGAGTAAGTGTTTTAAAAAGTGGGTTTGTCGAGTATTTAAGGCTATCAAAGAATTTGATATGCCTGCGTGTAATAAAGTCGCCTTGTATTAGGTGTTTTTTTAAAAGTCGTGTGTCTCACTATTTTTCTTAGCACATCGTTCTGAAACTGTTGCAGCTTTTTCGATATTGCCGGTGATATGTTAGTTAGGAGTGGTGCTCCATAAAGGAGTGCTGGTCTTAAAATGCTCTTGTATATTGTTAATTTGAGGCGGAAGGATAAGTTAGAAGAAGTTAACAGGTGGTTGAGCCTGTATGACTTGGTCCTTACCGATTTTAATTTCTTGTTACAGTGGCGAGCTAATTGTTAATTAATAGGCATACCTCATAAAATGAAAGAGAATTTTATAGATTCGGGATGGGTAATTAAATATTTTCTTAATTGAATTAGCAGGAATTAACTGCCCCGCCTGGATGTAGCCATGAGGTCTAGGTTGTTAACGAAATGCAAATCACAAACAGGGCCGCTTAAATGTGATGTTGGAAAACTGCGTAAATCCAGCGAGGTGTCATGTACACACCTGGACCGCTAATCATTTACCTACCTGAGATATAGCCACGGCCAACCTGATATTTAGGACCTTCGGCAATCGATGTTTTTGATTGAAATAAAAAATACAGCTAAATAAACAAAAGCTCGGGATATCATTCTCTCAGGCGCCTCTTGGAAGGCCTCACCATAATTGTAATTTAGCGCCCTATCGTGGCTCCCGATTTACGGCTAAGAGATGGAAGCATAAATAGAATGAAAAGAAATTTTAGCCGGCACGCCATCGGTGAGGTGTGCCTGCCCGTCGTTACTCACAACTCCCAGCCACAATTGATTTTAGCGCGGATAAACCTTAGCCATCACGAACGGCTTCGTTCTTTTTTACAAGCTCCTGGCGATGGTTTTTATTTACATTTCGATATTTATTGGAATCGCCATCTGGACCGATGTCCGGGTCCCGCAACTGGGCTTTCGAATTCTTGTGATGAAAAATGTAGGCAGTAAAGTGATCGAATGGAGTTAGGTAGAGTTATGCCACAATTCGATCTCTACAGTGCGTCGAAGGTAGTGTTGCCCAAATTGCACTTTGCTAGACCAAGGCAGCCTAAATGTTGCAAGACCAAGACCAAGACTGGAAAAAAAATCGATTTTTTAAATAAAAATTAAGGCAAAATAGTTACTAAGACTTGACAATATCAGTTATTATATGTTAATAATTGGTACAACCATTATACTTTTGCATTTAATTCCTCTAATTTTTCATTCGGGATTAGTTATGTTTCTCCTATCTAAAAAATTACAGTAATATCTCTATAGAAATAAGATGTGTGACTGCAAGACCAAGACTATGACCAAGAGTGAGTTTGCAAGACTAAGACTTGTCTCGGTCTCGCATTTGGGCAACACTAGGTCTAATTATCTTACGATTGAAGTGGAAAACAAGTCCGTGCTAACTAATAAAGAAGTTATACGTTATGAAAAGATGTTGCCATTTTCAAAGTTTTCGACAGATATTAATTACTTATTAGGGATCTGTACCTCGGATTACTTAATATTATCAGTGAGTTGAAGATAGTGAGATAGATTACCTGTGGTCCCTGAGATGATCTTAAGGCAAAATACTTACTAATACTTGACAATCTCAGTTACTATATGCTAATAATTGGTATAAACAATATAATTTTGCATTTAACTCCTCTAATTTTTCATTCGGGCTTAGTTAAGTTTCTCCAATCTAAAAAATTATAGTAATATCTCTATAGTAAAAAGGTAATAAGTAACTGAAAGACTGTTGTGAAACTCTTGACCGTGACCAAGACTGAGTTTGTAAGACCAATGCTCGTCTCGGTCTCGCATTTGGGAAACACTAGTCGAAGGGAGATAACATGACGGACCTACGGGGATGGAGAGACTTTTCAGGCTGAAGTCCCCCGAAATGCAAAATAAAGTATTGCGATTGTAAAAATTTTCGAATATCAGTTTTTAACGGAAATACACGTTTTGAGGTTTTGTGAGTCTAAATATCGCAAAATGTTCTGTGTGCGTGTTAACAGTCTAGCTCAAAATCGTAAAGTACGACAGTGAAATTACATATTTAAGGTTTTTATATGCTAAGGATGGTACAGAAAGTTTTTCTTAAAAACCAGCAAATCAGAAGTACCACTTTATATAATGGACTAAACACATCTTTACGATTTTCTCCAAAACGGCTCAAATGATTTTGATTAAATTAATTTTATCAGTGTAAAATTAATCAGTTTTAAATAGAATGCAGTTTTTATTTTGATTGATGTTCTCTAACAGGGCTTAAATGGCTAATTTTCAATATTAGCTGCCCCTAAAGTAGCTTTATTTTTTTTATTTGAAACAATTGACCATTTCTCATTAATCTATAATATAAAAGATTTATATTAATATAATATAGTTAAGTATTAAATATGAAAGAATTTGATAATTAACAAAAGGAGAAATAACAGCCCAATATTTTTTAAGCTACGTGTTTTCTCAATTTTATGATCAAATTATCTTACGATTCGAGAGGAAAGCAAATGGGCATTCATGAGTTTATTACCTAATTAAATAGACATTGTTTGCCGACCTCCAGTTTGAAAACGCCCCAATTCCGAGAATTTTCGTAAATAAAATATCTGTAGGTTACTATGAGATGAAGTATTTACGAAGTTTTAGACGGATGTTAATGATTTGATGAAAACGAATCCGTACCACGGACTAAATCCGTTGATTTATTTTTTCTCTCTTACAGCTATACTCCGCCGTAGAGACAACTTTCAATATTAGAATTTTTATTGTTAAATTTTTTGATGTAAGGAAATTTCGCTAGTCCCTAGGTCCAAATAGGTTTCACGATTATCTTATAGATCGCAATTTGTTTTCAATAGGAAATTGTGATTTATTATTAAGTAGTCTGCATAGCCGCTGACCGTTCTTTCGATCGGGAGGTAAAGGACAAAAAATAAATAAAACAAAAAACCGTAGTTCTTGTTGTGTGTAAAAATTCAACATACTTATTTGCGAAACGAGCAAATATAATATTAAATATTTATAAAAAATAAATGTATATATTTATTTGGAAGTTGTAAAAAAATGTTTTTGTGCATATACTTGAAAATATCTGAACAAAACAACTGGATTAATAATAATCTGTATCCTCTAAACATGAAAGGAAAAGTGACAGCCTTTATAACATAGGTACATTTCTATAACGTTTCCAGCTAAAAATGAATAAAGTTGAAAAACTGATAAACATTTTTGATTATGAAAACGAATCTGTATCACGGACTACAATAGTTATGTTATCGAGTTGAAGTACGAAAATTAGGAAACAAAGGATGTTTCCTTATATGGTGAAGTTGACCACGGACTATTTTTTAAAAACTGACCTTGGACTTTTCGACCGATTTTTGTAAAAGGTTACGCCTCCATCTTATGTGTTATTTCGGATAAAGATAGTTGTTAAAGTTTTTTCTTTGTTTCTCTTATCTCCGAAAACTCTGAATGGATAGGATTTCTCCATAACCCCCGGGACCCGGAGAGTTCAGGTAAGGGCAGAGGTCCCAGATGGTGGAGATAACTTCGACAAAACCGATTTTTCTTCAGTCGACTACAAGTGGCGGGAGAACAACCTGAAAAGCTGATGGCCGGTGAAATATGCCCCCGGATTAGCATAGACTACCGCGGCTCCCGGTGTTCCTGTGACGTGTTCTTTAAGGATTCCCTCCAATTTATTGAGCTAGATGGTATCTTCCCTACGATCCTCGGGGCCATTCCTCATCGGAGGATATGGATGGGGACAATCCGCCCTGCTCAATGGTAAGAACATGCAGTAAATCCCGGGAGGGGCCGCCGCTTTATCAAAACCATATTGTTTCAGTGGGGCTCTCCCTTATGTGCGGTAGGGATTCATAACCCACACACAAAGCTCTCGTGTTTTTTTTAACTCGAATCCTACATTCTGGTAGTCATTCCCCTGTCAGATAAATCATATTCTCCTTTGCAGAACAAAAGGCCCTTCGACTCGATCCGTATTTCTTCTTATATTTTTTTTTTTTTTTTAATTTTTAAATATTATTGGAATGATCAACAGCGTAACTGTTCCAAAGTCGTAGGCAAAGTTGACAACGATATAAAATTGTTTGTTATAAAATATATATATTTTTTTATCGAGTACTAGGTAATGTACTCATCGTTGACGGATGCATAGTTAAAATTTGAGAATCTTTTTTTGAGAAGGTCTTGTATTATGGGGGAGGAGGGTCCAAATTCGATTTCATAAAATTGGGTCAGGAGGAACGAGAGGGGTTGTTTTGAATTTTTTTATGGTGGGGCTTATGGAAATCAATATTTCGCAATAGCCATAACAAAAACATTGTTATTCGGCTATTTATTTAGGTACCACACAACTAAACCTATCACCACCGAACTATTAAAATTCGTTAAGTGTTTAGTTTTCATTTGTGATGAAGCGAGGAGATTGTGGAGTCGATTAATTAATCAAAAAGAGTTGTAGTCTCTCCACTTCTCTCTCTGAGCACACTATGCAAACAAAACATGAATTTGACTTCAATAACGCCAAAATCCTACATAATGAAAGTAATATGAATAAACGTAGAATAAAAGAAGCAGTATACATAGCTAAAAATTTAAAAAAACTCATAATCATACAGATATGGATAATATGAATACCTTTTACGCGAGTTCGATTGAAAAAAATAAAAATATGAAATGAATTAGCTAATATTACTTAAAATAAATCCATATATAATATTGGGAAACATCATTGCATATGTTTAAAATAAATAGTCTAGTATTTTATAGTATTTATTTATTTGGTAGTTCATACATAGTTAATATATTTTTCGAAGTAACAAAACTCCAGACCTTTCTCAATTTCCAATTCAATTTGGTGCTACCTTCACCATCGTAACGTTTTATCTTGGATATTGGAATCCAAGAATCATATATAAAAAAAAAAAAAGAAAACATACTAATATTAAGTTATAATATACTGAGCATTGCATTTACATACAAAAAGCAGCTGCGTCGATAAAAGTATAAAAGAAAAATATACATACATTCATATACATACATAAAATACACACTATATATAAAGTAATTTTAAAAACCACGGAGGTAGCAATCCCTCCGCAATATAAGTCATAAAAAAGTAGTACTATAGTACATATCTAAATAAATAAAAAAAAAAAATAATAAAAAAAATAAATAAAAATAAATAAATAAAATAAAATAAATAAATAAATAAAAAAAAAAAATAAAAAAAAAGTAAATAAATAAACATAAAATTAAACGAATAAAAATGAAATAAATAAATAGATAAATAAAATAAAAAATAAAGATAAATAAAACAAAACGTAAAAATGTAAATTATGACATCGATATAATCATTGAGTATCATGCTATAAACGAGGAAGCAGCCTGAACCAATTACTGTAATTCATGTGGGACCCTTTAAGGACTCTTATTGTAATAGCGTTCATCGTTCTCTTGGGAATTCCCAACATATCCATGTCTTGGAAAGATCTTCGGCACCATATTCCTCTCCAAGTTATTGTGAGCGGCAGTACTTTTATGTCCACGCCTGGCACTCCCAGTGTACGCCCGATCACGACAATTGGGTCAGGAGGAACGAGAGGGGTTGTTTTGAATTTTTTTATGGTGGGGCTTATGGAAATCAATATTTCGCAATAGCCATAACAAAAACATTGTTATTCGGCTATTTATTTAGGTACCACACAACTAAACCTATCACCACCGAACTATTAAAATTCGTTAAGTGTTTAGTTTTCATTTGTGATGAAGCGAGGAGATTGTGGAGTCGATTAATTAATCAAAAAGAGTTGTAGTCTCTCCACTTCTCTCTCTGAGCACACTATGCAAACAAAACATGAATTTGACTTCAATAACGCCAAAATCCTACATAATGAAAGTAATATGAATAAACGTAGAATAAAAGAAGCAGTATACATAGCTAAAAATTTAAAAAAACTCATAATCATACAGATATGGATAATATGAATACCTTTTACGCGAGTTCGATTGAAAAAAATAAAAATATGAAATGAATTAGCTAATATTACTTAAAATAAATCCATATATAATATTGGGAAACATCATTGTATATGTTTAAATTAAATAGTCTACCCCTACTCCTTTAAGAATAACCAGTCACGAAACTGAAATGAGACTGATGAGATGTCGGTGACACAACATAAGGTAATTTTAACTTATTTGAATCATTAATAATAAATAATTGAGTAATAATAATGTTATAAAATAATTAAAGGTGGACATAACAAAAATAAATTTTTTTTACATGAGTAGACGCATGCAATTCGCATAAGTTGAAAAGGACAGGTACATGATTGGTATTTTAGGTATATAAAATGAATCTCTACATGTTGAAGTATGTAATATTTTAAATATGACTGTAAATTGTAAAAAAATTTTAGACTTGAAAATGGCTCAACGAGCCGAAACGTCGTAATCAGATGTGTACTCATTAAGATGACAAAAAATTTTGAAAATTGGTGTAAAATGGCTGAAAATAAATAAACTTGAAAACAAAAAGAGTTGTAGTCTCTCCACTTCTTTAAACTATGCTGAGTTTATAGCTGACAAAATAACATTGGACATTGAGTCATCTACATCCGTGTAAAATTAGAACTTGATCTGAGAATTGTGGCGGGCGTAGTAAAAATTTTGATTTTTGTTTTCCGATTTCCGGCTAATCCGTTTGGTTAATCCTAAAAATGTATACGACAACATTCGTTAGGCTCGGGAAGTTGAATCGAATGACACCTTGAACGGGAAGATCAAACAAAGCTGAAAAATGAGTGTGTTTCTCCCGTTTTATTTGAAAACGCGTTACAGATGTCCCGTTGTGATAATTTTTTCATCAGTTGAGTACTACAACTTTTAAATGTTGCTCACGGTAGAATAGGTTGGGATGGGAACCGAAGTAACTGCCTAACCGGGATATCTAAACGAATTACTCAAGAATTCATGACTTTGGTTCTACTCGATATTTTGTTTTCATTTAAAGCCTATATTTTAAGTCAAGAAAACCTAAATGTAATGTCAAAATCTGAAAAGTCTACCATTAGCCATTGCCGAACTTACCTCTGACAAAACTTCGTTTTACAATGCGGACATCCAGACACAAAAAATTTGTTAAAAGTGGATCCGGTGTCTGTAATATATAAAAGATATCATAAAACGGGTTGATTCTATTCAATGTACAGACAAAATCTCAGTTTTAAATATTATTGGAATGACCAACAGCGTAAATGTAAACAAGTCCTAGGCAAAGTTGAAAACGATATAAAATTGTTTGTTATAAAATATATATGTTTTATTGAGTATTAATACAGTCTGCCACACTGAAAGGCATTGGTACTAGGGCTATAGTATTCATTCACACAATATGTATATAAGAAAGGAAAATAAATAAAAATAACCAAGTAAGAAGAAAAAGAAAGAAGAAAAAAAAAAAGAAGATATATATAAATAAAAAGATAAAGTAATATACAAGATCACCTACTACAAATTCAAACTTCCATAAGCTTGTAAAAATTTCTGGGTTATATAATTACGTTGGCCACTAGCAGTTAATTGATAGAAGTCATTTTATTTTTATTTATTAATTTTTTTATATCTCAGTATTTTATGGTATATATCTGTGATTAACGTTAGTTTTTTTTTTTTTTTGTAGATATTTATATTTTCGTTGGTACTTTTATTTTTTTTAATATATATTTGGATTACAATTACCTGGGTATTTTTTGTATAGATGTGTATAATACTTACGTGCCAGATTGATGTAAATATTTCGTAAATACTACTATTATTCTAAGGGGACTATAGTCCCAGAATAAAATTATTTTTCGTTTCATTTCATTTCATTACAGATGAAGCTGTTCACGAAGTTTCAGGCGGATTTAATAATTTGATAGAAAGAGGACTAAGGACTATATTGTTATGTTTTTAAATTTTAAATATAATTAAGGTGGTATCCTAGGTTCTATCCTTTATACAGTTTATACAGCTGACATCCCAACCCAATCCAACACTGTCATCACCACCTATGCCGATGACACGTGTATCCTATCAGTTAATAACGATCCTTTAATTGCATCCCAAACTCTTCAATCACATATCACAAGTCTTGAAGAAAGATGGCCTCGGGATCTTCTAATATAGAACTTTAATTTGAGTTCTACCAATGGGTAGTTTCTCTTCATGTTGTACATGCCATGTTACAAATTTCTCATTTACTTATTGTATTCTCTATGTAATACAGTTGTAAATTCCATTAAAATAATAAAAAAACATATATATAATTATTTTTTATACAGCGACACTAGTACCTACTGAGCACATCATTTCCCTAGATTGAGCTATCAAGATTATCATCAGCTACAAAAAGATTATGATGAGGGCATGTTATACCCGGACATCGGGTTACAGATTGTCCTCCTTCCAGACTGGAAGATATATTTTTCCGGTAGTAATTTCATCCCGTCTATGAGCTCAGGTATACACGCCCTTCGATTTATTCGGAAGAAGAAGTTGTCAGTTAATATAGGCCCAGTTGTTGTGCCTCCGGTCTTATCTGATGTGTTATTCAGTCCTTCCGTCCGGAGCTAAGTCCAAAAATTACTCATAAAAAATACAATAGTATAAATTGAACAGCAGGGGTCCCCTTGAAATAGCTCCCGACTTTCCAACAGCCATTTTTTACGATTCCTGGCCTAAAGCAGTTTTCTTTATTGTCTCACGGTTTGGAATCTTGATTCTCAACGTGTTTTTTCCTAAAGAGAAATAATGGTTTCGTTTGACTTTATTATGTTATCATGTAAGATTATTTTTTTTCGAAAATTTACAAACAGGCTTCAGGAGATCCCTGCCTGCGCTTCTTCCTCAACCACTTCATTGGTATTAAAAGCCAGCGGATATTGAGTAAAGGTAACATAAGAAATGAAGAATGGTAATCTTAGAATAAAATTTAAATCAGAGAAAATGAATATGAAGTTATATAAAGAAATAATAGATATAAATAAAAAAATGAGGTATTTTAAAATCTATCAAAAGATACTAGACTACGTATAAGATAACAAAAAGTTAAAATAATGAAATAAAGATGAATGAGCAAATGTATCAATATATACAAAATAAAGATGGGGATATGAAAAATAGAGTGTGTTATCTTAGTTTTCTGCTTTTTTTTTCTCCTCTCTATTTTCCACATCTCTATTTCTATTTTGTATATATTGATACATTTGTTCATTCATCTTTTTTACATTATTTTGTAATTTTGTTTTACTTTTCTTAGTCCAGATGAAGGCCTGAACTTCGGCAAATATAAAAATAAATATAATTATTTATTTTTACTGATCACTCCAATCACCCTTCTCTTCAAATAAATAATAAAATAAGTAGTTGAAATGATCGTTAAATTTATGATTTCTTTTATTAATTATTGAATATGTTGCGGTAACAACATGCCAAAATTCAGTGTTAGGTATCTTCAACTAAAATAATTATTTGACTGTCCTCGCTAGCGAAGGTAAGGAAGCTTTGTGTTCGTATGGGACAATAATGTTATCAGTTTTGCTCAGAATTAAAAAATTTCACTCACGTTTTATGTTTCGTTGGAAATCGTGGAACAAATGTGGTTCTGTGACTAATATATTTTCTGACTGTACTGTGACTTCTAATATATTTTTGAATTTTTTTTTTCATGTATAGAACCTACTTAATAGACGTCCACATTATCATAGTCTGTCGAATCTATTTATTACCTCTTACTTTAAATTTGCTAACATAATCCAACACTATTTGAAACTGAACATCCCAATTATTTTATTTCTAAACCAATTTTAGCATTATACTGGCAAATGGCTCCCAATTTCCTCATATACACCTAAATAAAATGTTGTAATCTCAATAAAAGGCCATAACGGTAGACCTGTAAATGACAACATCATCTTTAAAAAGTGCGCTATTAAATGAAAATAATTAGAATTATGATTGTATTGTGCTCGGGCTAAATCGGCGACATATGGAACAGTAATGTCTTTATGAATGTTTTTATTTGTGACAAAATATGGGGCATTAAGGATTTTGGATTTGGATTCGATGGTTTAGTGGAGCTCCAAAGCTCAAATTTTTTAGATAAAATTTAGTTAGATTTTTCATGATTCAAGTCGAATTTTCCAAAGCTAATATTTTTAATGAATATAAAATATTGGCTCTTTTCTACTTTTCACTTCTCTGACAAGGCGTTACGTTAAGATACAATTTTGAACAATAGTTCAATTAATCACAAAGAAGATGAAATGGTGAATATTTATCTACAGTATAGTGCGCACGTCCGAATTTTAGTTTCTGAGATATTTCAGTTCATATCTTCAATTAAACTCGTTATCAATTGGTTTTCGACACTATTTTTCTCTTTTCGCCTCTCTGACATGTTAAGATACAATTTTGATTAACAGCCCATTACAAAGAAATGCTGAATATTTTCCTCGCTTACAGTATGCAGGTCTGCTTTTTAGTTTCTGAGATATTTTAATCAATATCTTCAATAAAACTCGTTCCTTTCTCTCCCCCCTCCACTCTTTTATCGCTCTAACACGACGGACAGTGCTTGCAAAAGGCATAAAACCAGCAAAAAACCCTTACAAAGTACTTGGAAATGGAGTTCCATTTAGGTTTGAAACCAATTGTCTTCAAATAATACAATTTTGCGTGTTTGGCTCCCTTTTCAATGGGTGTCATTTATAGTTAAGTTGGAATTTTTCATAGATGCCTATGATCTTGAACTATCAATATAACCTTCAATACTTTTATAGTATAAGTTTTGAGCCTATATAGAATAGTCTTAAAGGTCATTTCTTCCCACGCACCAATAGACCTCGAAAAAATTCAATCATAAGACGAAGAAAAAAAAGGCTGAAAAGATAACAAAAACCGAAAAACAAACAATAATCCAATTAGGACTAATAATGGTCGGGGAAACAGGTAGCTAAGGAAGGATCTTTGTTTAGCCTGGCTAATGATCCAGCCAACGCTACCTCCGTCTTTGCCAGGGAGAGCTTTCACGCTCATTAATCTAACTATCTTATCTCGCGCCCCCTCCCAAAAAATGTGGCAAAAAATATAAAGATCAACGGAACCGCGACTCTTATCTCCTGTTTTAGCGTAGGCAATGGAATTAGTTCTGTTCCACCTCGGGCTTAGCACGGCTGACTCCCTGAACTGTTAAACGTCTTAAGAGGATTCCTCTGCCAACGAGATTTCACGCATGAGTAGATCCGTGGATAAGATCTTTATAGAGCATCCTCCCGGAGGAAATCAATCCTGACTGGGTTTATCCCTCTGGGGCTCTGAGGAGAAGAACTGGTTTCAACTTGAAGACCATTCGGTAGGAAGGTGTCTCTCGGTCCAAAAGCCGCACACTGAGACGACTAAGGCAAATCAAGCGACATTAACTAAAGTTTTAAATATCCATAATGACTTCTAATCATAGATTTAGACCGCTTTTTTATCAAATTATTAACATCCGCCGAAAACATCATGCATGGATGGCTTCATCTTAACATAATGTACAAACTTTTTATCTATGAAAATGCTTAGAAATGGGGCGTTACAAAAAACTCATAAATACCCATTTTCTTTACCCTAAAATCACAAGATAATTTGATCATAAAATCGACAATAAAAATAGATTGCAAAAATATTGGGCCATTTGTCCTTTAGATTTTTTCAATAATTCATAATTTTTTTAAACAATTTCATACACTTTAAATTGTCGAGGTGTGTTCGTTAGGAAATTATATAACCCACATTTGGATACAACAAATGTATTTGGAAACCTACAATTGAATATAAAAATATTCTGACGAAAAACTTAAAATAAATTTTTAGAATTGAAATATATAAATTGCGCCCTCGTGCTGTGGCTATAGTCACTATTAGTCTGTGGTACAGGCCCATTTTTTTAGAATGGATTATTTGTTTATTGATAAATATTACAATCTGTCTCAATAAAGGACATTTATAATAGAGTTCTGAGAGCACATTCACACCATATTTACATTCACAACAAATTAAAAAAATTAATAAATAAGCTAATTTCAAATAATATAAAGCTATAAAAGAACAAAATAAAATATCATAGTAAAGGAAAAAAATATAAATAATAGTAATAATAGAGTGAAAATAAATGAATAAAACAGAATTAAAATTATCTTTTTTTTTTTAAAAAATAAACATGAAATGAAATGAAAATAAACATCTTAAGTAATGAAAATAAACATCTTAGATGAAGTCATACCTATTTACACTATTTACAGTCAGGTCCATTTTAATCAAATTATTAACATCCATCTAAAACTTCGTGAATAGCTTCATCTCATCGTAACCAACAACAAAGCGAACTTTGTCTATTTTATTAGGTAGTAAAAACTTTTAAATGCCCAATTTTTTCCACATGAATCGTGAGTTAATTGATTACAAAATCGAGAAAGTGGCCTATAAAGTTTTTGGGCCATTTGACTTATTTAACCTCGTTATTTTGATATTTTGTGGGCGTGTGTTACGCCAAATTGCTCAATATTTTTGAAGGGCACCTTTTTTCACGATTTTGTGAATAAAAAATTATTAAAAGTTCACGTCCAGGTGCCCGGGGCTTAAAAGCCACATTAATCCCTGTCATGAGCGCTCTCGCTCAAACTCCACTGGCTTTAGTAACAGTGACGCGGTTCAGAGAGTAGCGCAGATATCCCTTGAAGTCCTGTTTTTCCTTCTATAGTTGGGGGGAGAAGTCTGGCTTGGGTTCTTTGTCTGATTGTATATGTTGTATATAGGTATGACTGTGTTTTTATGTTTTTAATTTACTTATCTTTAGGTTATTTTATTTTTTATTGTACATAGTTTTTGATTATTATTTTACTTTTGATAATGTTATATCTTCTGTATATAATTATTTTCCAGATGACAGATTGTTATATTTCTAAATAAATAAAAAAACCCTGTCATGAATCCCCCGCCCTCATCCCTAGCACAGGAAAACCACATATGGCCTAAAAGGCGAGGAAAGAGAGAAAAGAGAACAAAAAAAAGACTAGAGCAAGTTTAATAATTGATTAGGTGTAAATTCAGGGAATAGCTGTGTATTGTTGCTTCAGTGTTAAACTGGAGGAATATTTTCCAGTTTGGACAGACTAATTACTTATCAAGTAATGAATAAAAGGGTGGTTGGGGTGATCAGTCAAAATAAAATAGCAAAAACAAATAATAATATTTATTTTAACATTTGCCGACATTTCGATCCGAAGTTCAGGCCTTCATCAGGGATGATCGAAGCAATCGCTTGAATAGAGTTCATCGCTTACATTCTATTCAAGCAATTGTCCTGATGAAGGCCTGAACTTCGGATCGAAATATCGGCAAATGTTAAAATAAATATTATTATTTATTTTTGCCATTTTTATTTTGACTGATCACCCTAACCATCCTTCTCTTCATTATTCAGTACGGTCAACCATCAACCCACAATTACTTATTAAGTAAATTGTGACTTTAACTCTCGTGCTAAAGTAAGAAGCTTCACCAATCGTGTGCATTTAATATACTATCTTAATAATATTGTATTATATAAAAAAATAAAATAATAAAGTACAGATTTTCGATGGGAGAGTTCTCATTGGTTACTAGTTTATTATACTAGTTTTCTGTCTTATCAGGAATATAAAATTGTTCTTTTGTTGTTCAGACTTGAAGGACATTCATTTGAGAACTCTTTTCTGTCACCTTCGCCTTTTTAGAACTTATGGTGCCCTCGCATTGCCTCCGGATGCCATAAAGACAACTCAAGAAGAAAACGCCATAAAGACAATGAATTACCATTAGCTACTTCCATCCTGCTGAAGAATGTGGAGGAGATATTGCGTGGGCGAACGGCACAGAGGATATTCCACCCGGCGGGTCCCTCCAAAGGGATTCCATATAATTCACTTTTCTCTCCAGCAACCAATTTACACCGGCATCGCTGGAAGGCTAAATCATTCCTCGCCGCGCTTCCAGCTGCATTTTCATTTTATTATCCGTCCTGGAGTTGGATGTTTCAATCTGATAAGGATTTGATTGGTGTCCTCTCTGCCAATCATCTGATGTCGTCATCTTTACGATTCCCGAAACCCTTCGGTTACTTGAGACCAAGGTCAGACTGTATTGTCCGTATGCCGTTTGATTATACTCGCTTTACTGGGTACCCAAATATTTAATTTATTCATTTTTTAAAAAAATCTCTTTATTGAGATATAATACATTTTACCACACTTTAGGGTACTGAGTATTAGAGCTGTAAGGCACATTTGTACCATATTTACTATACAATAAAAAAAATTAAATTAAATATATAAAAAAATGTATTTATAACAATGGGGGGCTCCTCAACCTCTTACGGGTCTTTTTAGGCCTTACACAGTATTTATATTATATCAGATGAAGTTTAACAATAAATTGAAAGCATAAAATATTTAAAACAAAAAAAGAGTCAGCAAAATTTAAATTTTGTTGTATAGGTGCGTTATTTGAAGATATGTAAACAATTTTTTTACCAATTTGGTGGTGTTTTTCAAACTTTCAGTTATATCATTCTCCAATCCAACTTCATTTCATTTAATTTCATAACATTCATTCAAAATGTGCCTGACTGTTAAATTTACCCCGCAGCAGAGACACTGAGGGGGCGTCCCCTCATTAGGTGGTCATGAGTTAGCCGTGAGTGGCCGATTCGGAGCCTTGTCAGTATTATTTCTTCTCTTCTATTCAACTGGAGTTCCTCTCGGTTTGGAACTACAGTTATCCCAAATGCATAACATAAAAATTACTTTATCAATATTAATATTTTTGTGACATTTCGATCAAATGGCCATTTTCAAACATTTCTTTATACGTATCATTTATCACCTATCTAAATTCTAAATTCGTTTTCATTTCTAATACTGATTCGAATCAGATTTTTTTTTTTTTTTAAAGAATCTATATAAATTTTATCATAGAATGTATACTTTGTCAGTTAGGCTCCATATGACGTTTATTTTACTTTAAGAACATTTTATTTTTATTTATTTAAATATATATTCATTTATTTATTTTTATTTTCTTCTTCCTTATAATATTTTATTTTGTTCTTGTGTCTATATATTCTTTTGTCATTACTTTATTTATTTATGTTTCTGTATATACGTTGTGAATATGCTCGCTGATAAGTGAATGTGCTCCCTCTATTATAAGTATCCTTAACTAATATTTCTATAGATTGTAATATTTCTCAATAAAAAGTTAAAAAACAAAAAAAGATACGTTCCAAAACATTTCTTTGTTCTGTATAATTTTTTTTTTCTAAATTTTCTTGAGAATTTACTATATGTACTACAATCAGTACATATAGTAAATACAACTTTGAATAGACGGCAGGAAACTATTTCCTTAAGGTAGAGCGTTTATGTAGAGTGTTTATGTACCCACTGTCGATTCCATTGCTTAGAATTGAAAAGAAAATAACTTTATTCTGTGACAAAGTCCCTTTAGAATAACAAAATAGAACATAATTAAAATACTACATCTGGCCAAAATAAACAATAATAAAAAAAATATTAGTTAAACAAGATATATACAAAAAAAAAATCTATATACAAAACACTTTAAACTATGATAAAACACTTAAGACTATGTACAGTAGAAAAAATTATAATATTACTCTTTTGGAAAATGAAATAATAAAAAATAAATTGAATTCTTCTTTAAAATGAGGTGTGTTTCTGCTAACAAAGAAAAGACAAAGCTGACAATATAAAATATCAGTGTCTTTAAATAATGATTAATATGTAGACTCATCATTGTCAAATGCTAGAGGTACCGATTTAATTAAATACCAATAAAAAATAATAATAAATAAAACAAAAAATAGATGTGGTCAGTGGCATTAAGAGCCGGAAGATATTGTAATATCCCTAGTGAAGTTCACAGTATAGAATAGTACTATCATTTGATGATGACTAGAATATCGAAAGTTTAGCAAGTATCTGACTGTTTTTGGGATAGGAATTGGAATAGGAGGGATTTGAATGTGGATATGGAGGGGAATGCCGAATTTTGTTAGGTAGAGAATTCCAGAAATTGACAGCGCGAGCTATAAAGGAATTCTGAAATGAGGCAGATCTGTGCGAAGGGATGTAAAGGTCAGAAGGTCGAGATCTTGTTGAAAGGGAATGGACTGAGGACTTGAATTGGAGAAGGTTGTAGGCGTAAGAAGGACGATGGTTGTTGATGATTTGATAGAGGAACGTACCTAGGAAATATTGTCTTCTAAAGGAGGGGAAGAGCCACCTTAACTCAGTGTAGTGGTGAGAGTGCCCTCTTAATTAGAGAGTGCACTCCGCTTAATGGTGCCCTCTCGTATTATTATTTTCCAGTTATTTTCATCTTCCCAGTTGAGGTTTTTAACTCTAGAATTAACCCCCGCCCTCATCCCTGGCCCGGAGAATAGGGCTTTAGCCTGGAAAAATCCCGTTTAGAGGAAGGAGAGAACAAAAAAAAGGTTTGTTTATATTAAAAATTTTAATCGTCACCGTGGCAATTTAAACTGAGTAACACTCTCGATGTAGTGAGACCTAGGATGCTGTGTTTTGTCTTGATTTTTGTCATCTTGTCTGATGCTTGAATTGCACATGGTTTTGTTTCTAGAATTTTCTTATTATATCCTTAAGGGAAGCTTGATGTTTACATTCAAAGCTTATCTAGGTACGTTTAAATATATTTTAATACATTTAGCTAAATTATTGTAATGAATTGTAACTTTAGCAAAGTTTGTGAAAAAGCCGGCAAAGATCAAAAAAGTATGATGTAAGAGGACTCCACTATAGTCGGGGGATACGAAGCTACCGAAATTTAAATAAGGAATAAATAATCTCCATCTAGGAAAAAAGAAACTACGTGAAATACGAGAAATGTTAAAAAAAAAAAAATGAAGAGTTGGAAGAAGGAATTAGAATTACGACTGCATGGTATACGGTTTACGGTAGGCGGTGTTTTGGGCCCATGAAGGACCATCTTCGTGGCCAATTATCGCGACAATAATGAGAAGCCCAAGATATCAGGTATTTATGAAGCATTATAAATATCCCTTTGTCGTTTTAATCAACTACCTAATTCCGACGAGGCCAGCTGGGCGACGCCCCGCGAGGTCCCCGGTGATTTACCGCTGAGGATCGGACACACTTTTGGAAGTCGGAACCGATGTAGTCTTTGTGAGTGCCGGCTACTCCAAGTCTCTCTTAATAACTCCTTAGTCCTGGAACGCTCCCATGATTAAATCAATCGTTACTCAAGTTCTGTTACCGGGGAAGGTTCAGCTTAAATGAGTTTCTTTCCAATACCAATTTTTCTTTTAACTTCCACACAGAGATGGGCAAATGCTACTCGCGAACCAAATGCTACTTGAGTACCAAATATCAAGTATTTTTCTCAAATTCAATCACTATTGAAAAGTCAATCATTACTTCACTTCATCGTTTGACATCAAATAAAGTGGTAATTAAATTTTTCGGTACTTAAAAAATGTCAGTATTTGAGTAAAATACTTGGTACTCGGTATTCAGAGTAGCATTTGCTCATCTCTGCTTTCTTACCCCAACTTGGTAAGGAAAGTATTGCAATCGAGTCAAATATCCTATGAGCGGTTTTCAGATCTTTTCAGTTTCAGAGCCCCTGAGTCCGAAAAAAACACTTTTTCTTGCTCTGTTTGTCTCTCTATCAGTATCAAACATATTTCGGGCACAAGTAGACCAATTTTGTTGCTTATTTCTTGTTTTGTAGAGTTTTCACTACCGATGCCTGTGAAACAAGTTGGGCGCTTTCTGGGGAATAGCGCAATCAGAGAAAAACTGTTTCTCCATAAACAATAGCGCAAAAATGTCTCTATTTTGATGAAACTTTACTATAATCTCCTACTTTAGCTCCTTTCAATACAATGTAAATACAATGGGTCCTCTCTGATTATTGATGTTTCATTTCCTCTCAGGGCATAAAAGGTTTCCCCCCAACCTCTATGGCTTAGAGGAGAACATTAACATGTTCCTCTTATATTGGTCTGGGAACTACCGTCGCAACCTGCATCTTTTTCGATACGGGCAAAACTACTGAGGGAAGCTGGAATCAATATTATCACGGAGGATGATTTTCCTCAACGAAAAAGTACGAAGGTTTTACGATATATAGTGAAAGAAATTATTGGGAGTAAATTATTTTAATCTCCTTTAATGAGAAGGAATAGGAAAACGAATAGGAATGACGAAGAATTGTGGGAACAGAGAGGTATGCAATACTTCTTCCAAATATCTGTATCCGTATAACCGAAAGGCAGTTTTATTTTATAAAACCAGACTGAAACGAAAAAGAACCGCTCGACGTTTCCGATCACTTCAGCGCGTACTAGACAAACGCTCTAAACTTCCAATTAATTATAAAAGACTCATATACATGACTATAATAAGGCCTATTTGGACTTACGGAGTTGAGCTATGGGGCTCCACTAAACCATCGAATTCCTCTCGTATCCAATCCTTACAATCCAAAATCCTTCGCAAAATGCTCCGTACTTTGTTACAAATAAAACCATCCATAATGAACTTAATGTTTCTTATGTTCCAGATCTGGCCCAATTCAGATACCTATCCTTCCATAATAAACTTCTGAATCATCTCAGCACTCTAGTTTCTAACCTTGCTTCCTCTTCAATTCCTGATAAAACTCCGAAGCGTCTGAAAAGAAGATGGCCTCGTGATTTCTTTATGTAGACATATTATTAGAGTGCTACCATTGGGTAGTTACTCAACAAGTGTTTTAACGTCAGTATATTCATATGTTCAAATTTACTAAATCTATTTATTTATTATAGTTGTAAATATCATTAATAAATAATATTAAAAAAATTATAAAAAAATATATTGTAAAGGGTGTAAGCATTAGTTAGAGAATTGTAATAACCGGTTACTGCTTCTGCAATTTATAATTGAATGCAATGACAACTTAAAAATCCTTGTTTTACATCCTCAGCTGGAAGTTAAATACAGCCACAAATATTATAATTATCCAGTGTCAAATGGAGGCGATTGCAAAGATGTCGAATAAGATGTAAGAAAATGAATCAGAAATTAGAATACTCCAACATAAATTAGGTTAACACTCAGCTCGCGAAGAATAAATTGTTCGATCATTCTGGTCCAACAATTAAGACATTGTAAAATTTAGTTTATCACCCGGAGGGTTGCATGACAAGAGGGTCTAATGTTCCGAATGAGGTTAATCAAGGAGGCTGTGTATGAAGACGTCGGAGATCGCGTGCCTGCGCTCTCTCTGCATTGTACCTCCTTCTTTAATGGTCCGTTCGCTGTGATTGGGCGGATTGTTGAAGGACCTCTTTATAATAATACGCTATTTTACACTTCTCTATTACGGTGAAACATTTAATAACGGGCATTCACACCGATACTTTATTAGGAAGAAGGAAAACTAGTGTAACATTATAACTGTAAGTGTTGCCCAAAATCGGTCTGCACTTTGCAAGACGAAGACCAAAGCCGCCTAACTGTTGCAAGACCAAGACCAGGACTAGTAAAAAAAAATTCGATTTTTTAAATAAAAATTAAGGCAAAATACTGCACTAAGGTAAACTAATACTTTACAATCTTAGTTAATGTAATAATTGGTACAACCAATATACTTTTGAATATTTAATTGTTGACCGTTGCATTATAAAGGAAGGAGATGGTCCAGGGTTGCGGTCATAAAATGGCTAAGTAGTGGTAAAACTATTTTATTGAAAGCCAACGTTTTGACTCGACTTTGCAGGTCTTCATCAGAGAGGTGTGTTTAGGAGTTTCACTTAGAACTGGAAGTGAAACTCCCCGTTCTAAGTGAAACTCCTAGATGAACACACCTCCCTGATGAAGACCTGCAAAGTCGAGTCAAAACGTTGGCTTTCAATAAAATAGTTTTACCACTATTTAGCCTCTTTATGACCGCAACCCTGGACCATCTCCTTCTTTTTTCAATATACTTTTGATTTTAATTCCTCTAATTTTTCATTCGGGCTTATTTAGGTTTCTCCTAACTAAAAAATTACAGTAATATTTCTATAGTAATAAGCTAATAAGTAACTGCAAAACTGTTGCGAGACTCTAGCGCAAGACCAAGACTGAGTTTGTAAGACCAAGACTCGTCTCAGTCTCGCGTTTGGATAACACTAATAACTGTGGTCTATGGAAGGGAGGGGATAAGTGGAGTATTGTTAAAGGAAACTGTAGGACAGAAAGTTATAGGGTAAAGGAAATTTGCTGGGATTTATTTTCATTCTCCATTTTTGACACCATTCTTCAAGGTTTATGATGTATGATTGAAGCATTTGGGATGCAATTGATGGATCATTATTTACTGATAGGATATATGTGTCATCGGCACAGCATGGCCTTAAAGGCGAGGAAGAGGAAGACATAAAAAAAAAATAATAATAATTTTTTTATATTTATATAAATTAGGCCAATTTTCACCAAAAAATTTATTGATACGCTATTTAATTTGATGTTTCGACCTTACTACGTCATTTCTGGAGGGACTGCAGAAATGACGTAGGCGAAACCCCTATAGACCATGACAATTTAATGTTCACTGAACAAATTATTGTGACATTAATGATGAATATATAACGGAGGACTCATCAAGGACTTGAAAATGACCCCTAGTATGGTCGAAACGTCAAATTAAATAGCGTATCAATAAAATGATTGGTGATAATTGGTCTAATTTATATAAACATAAAACCTCAAGACACCAAAATTAGGATGAATGAACAGAAGAAATATTTTTTTTAATTATTTAATTAAATATGTTTTTAGTCATTGCTTCCTATTCAACGAAATCCGTGTATTACTTTAAAAAATACAAAACTTAAATTTCCTATTTCAGAAAAGCGGACCAACGTTGATATAAAATTGATTAATGCAATCATTAATGTCTGTTATCATTATAAATATTTTCCTATACTTACGAGACATTCTGTATTAGAGAGAAGTATATACTGGTATCTATCAATTTCTAACAAAGGTTTTATTGTTATAAGTGGCGCTTTCGATTCTCTATTAAAAGTAAAGGGATAGCGCCGCACGAGCTACCCCCCACGAATACGTGACGAGACAGAGGTCGAGGAATCGGCCAAAGGAGACGAGGACCGCCGTCAAGAAGAAGGTTGGATGAGCGAAGAGCCACGTAGATGGGACATCGGACACCGCTAGATGGGAGATACTCTTTGTCGGACTCGAAGATCTGAAAGCGAACTCTAAGCAGCCGCTCTCCCGAAGAGGGATAACATCCTGAGCATCGCTAATCAACTCGTCTGGAGATCTCCTTTCCGACGTGACGCGGGGGGTCTCTGACGCAACCTCCTCCTTGGGGTAGGATCTGCGAAAGTCCCTCGTAACCATGCTTCACGTTGCAACGCAATCGTGATTTATAAATCACACCATAAAGTCTTATCCATCTAATTCCTTGACAGAAAAGTTTAATTAAGTAAATCAAGTTTATATTTTTATTTATTTTAACTCTACATCGCTCTATTCAAAACAAGTAACACATTACTTTCATTCTCTTGCACCTTTTTTTTTCTTTTTTTTTTCTACTCACACCTGTTGAGAATACCAACACCCAGCGAGTGTGCTGTGGGGAAAAAGAATATGGAGGAAGGAGTGCCACGCGGCTTCCCTTCCTACCTTAATTTGATATATATAGTTAGTGGAGGAGATCCCTCATCCAGATTCTTTTGAGCCTTCTACTGGAACTATCAGGCATATTACTTGAGGTAATGCCTTGAATCAGTGAGTAATTATGTCCGTGTAAGTTATTGTAAAATATTTTGTATTACGTTCGTATTGTAAGTCTTGGCATCTGTAGGTTTTTATGTAAAGTAATGTTACTAACAGATCATGGTGTGGCAAAATAGCATCGAAAGAAAGAAGATAGAAAAAAGCAAGAAGATAAAAGAAGAAACAGGGCTCAAAGACACACTCTTGCAAATAAGAAAAGGCAAATGAAAATGGGCTGGACATCTCCTGCGATGCAACGACAATAGATGGTCAAAAATAGTCACCGAATGGAATCCATATGACCGGGAAAGGATGAGAGGCCGACAAATAAAGAGATGGAAAGATCCATTTAGGCTTTTGGCAGGACCTCTCTGGTGGAGAGCAGCTAGGGACAGAGATGTGTGGAAAGAAAAATGGTTAAAGGGCAGAAATCCCGCTTCCCAGTAGGGCTAGTCACCCAGGGAAGTGTTAAAGACTATAACTCCTAAGGGAACGCCTATGCAAGATAGTAAAAAGTTTTGTATAAATTATAATAATGTAAAAAAAAAAAGAAAGAAATTGTTTTATTTTGTTTTGTTTGCTTTTGAAATTGTAATATTAGTGCATAAATAAAGGCTATTTTCATTTCATTTCAATGTTACTAACGTACCAGGGAGCTTCGATTATAGTCCTGAAAGTTTTGGGTTGAAAGGTCTGGAGTTTACGTATGTGAGTCTTTTTAGCTGTCCCGTATATCTGTGAAGCGTAGGTCCAAATGAGAAGTAATTTTTAATTGCTTAAATTAAGTAGTGTTTTTATTATAGCTACTTATTAAAAAAAAACTTGATTTAGTTTTAAAAAAAACGTTAAACTTTAATTTCATATTTTCTTACTGAAAATCGGACCAATGTTTATATAAACTTTTTTGTAGCTCTTGATGTCTGCAATCGCCCCTTTAAATATTTTCCTTTACTTACGGATATTGTTACCCAAATACAAGACCGAAACAAGTCTTGGTCTTACAAACTCAGTATTGGTCTCGGTCTTGGTCTTGCGCATGAGTCTCGCAACAGTCTTGCATTTACATATTAGCTTATTACTATATAGGTATTACTGTAATTTATTAGATCGGAGAGACCTAAATAAGTTCAAATGAAAAATTAGAAGAGTTAAATGCAAAAATATATTGGTCAACTAATTAACTAAAATTGTCAAGTATTGGTAAATATTTTACCTTAATTTTTATTCAAAAAATAATTTTTTTTACCGGTCTTGACCTTGGTTTTGTAACAGTTAAGCGGTCTTGGAATTGGTCTTGCAAAGCGCAACCGATTTTGGGCAACACTACTTACGGAACATCCTGTATATATAATGTGTTTGTTGGTTCTTCTCATTAATGAAAACCAGTTTTATAATTCACCAGTTTTAATATACTCGGATTTTTATAATGAGCTTCAAGAAGTGGCACAATGTCTCCCAACTGACTAATAAACTTACCTTCATATTTAAACAATCGAAGTTCGAGACATTGTAAGTTAAAAGACCTAATTTTCATTAGAAGCTGAGGTTTCTGCCTCATTCCAAAATTCCTTTATAGCCCGCTCTGTCAACTTTTGGAATTCCCTCCCGATCAAAATTCGACATGCCCCTTCCCTATACACATTCAAAAACCTCCTATTCCAATTCCTGTTCCAAAAACAGTCAGATACCAGCTAACTATTAATATTATATATGTATTGTGTAGCAATCATATAATCATAATACTTGGTAAGAGATAGTACATGCATTTCCTACTATCGACGTAGGAATTTCAATACATACATTTTTTTTTTTTTATTCAATTATAATTAACTGTTTATTTTTATACATATATTCAAGTAAAGTTTTTTTATTTTATTTTATAAAATGAACTCACTGTATCTCTTTTTCGTTCTTCATTTCTCAAAGTGCATGTTTATGTTGTTCAACCCTTAAATATAATTTTGTTCATAGTTCAAGTGATTCGTTCATAGTTTTAATTGTTTTGTTCATAATTTTAAATAATCTGTACATAGTTTTATCTGTATTGTGGTTTAACCTATGGTTTTCTTTACTTTTTATTTTATTTTATCAATTTTATTTATTGTTTCAAACGTACAGGCCAGTAATATTCTATTATTTTGTACATTATTATTATTCTGAAGGGACTTAGTCCCAGAATAAAGTTTTTTTTCTATCTATCTATAAATATTAGTTCATTCGGGCTCCTAAAAGAAGGTAGGAAAACGCCGATTAGTACATATAAAAAATGGTGCAAAGTAATCCACTTCGCCTGGACCCTATCCTTTAGTCCTTCCTTTAATAGAAGCAGGAAATTGAACCGAGGATTGATTAGATGAATTAGAATCGTCAGAAGACCCTTGACTCACTGGGTCAGCGGACTACCAGGATGTAGTCCAAGAAGGGGCGACTTCGGTCCGGAACAAGAGAGGATTTGTTGCTATGCGGATCCGGTGGGATTAAAGGAAGTTCAGTCAGGTCTGATTACAGTCATCTCGCTATATAATTCGGATTTTAATATGCACAGCAGCAGATCGTCAGGCAGTTTTTATATTTTTGTTGTATATCAAAAAGACTCGGCTGTATAATTATTATAATCACAGGAATGAATCATTCTTCAAAGAAGGAAGTTATAAACCGAAGAAACATTTTGGTAGTTATATTTAGAAATTGTATATTCAATTTTAGAAAAATCTACTGTTCCACGACCAGAACCTCACATTTCATCCAAATACTGTAGCGCAATCCCAATCTATCACTACAATCCTCTCCTTAGGTTAAAACAGCAGTGACTTCGTGACCTTTAGTAAGTATGTATGTATTGGAGTTCTGGCAATGCTTCATTCTCCAATCAAGTTATGAGTGTCTGCAGCGTCCTTATTCAACCCCCAATGGATTTTAATATCAGTTGGGATTTTGGCTGGCTAACTGTTAATAGTATGTATAAGTAGACCTATATCTAAAATTTTTATTTAACTTTTAAATACATTTTATTTTATTTATCTTTTTTTTCTGTTTACACTATTTTAACTCGTTCTTATTTCTGTATATCATATAGTTATTACTTAAATAATTTATTTGTTCTTTCTATAAATATGATGTGAATGTGCTCTTTGATCTCAATTATAAATGTCCTTAATTGGATATAGAATGTAATATTTCTCCATAATAAAAAAAAAATTCAAATGTTCCATGATAACAGTTTTTGAATTGTAAATACATGCAAGTAGGAATGTAATTTTTTTTTTTAATTTTCTAACATTCTTGAATGTTTCTTTCGCTTAGAAACAATTAACCTTAAATAAAAAAACCGACTTAACAATTAACTTATCTTTTCCATTTCGAATATAACCCTTTAGAAATCAAATGTAATCTTCTCCATCACATATGTAATCCATTCAAATTCCAATGTAACCCTCTCCAAATTACCAGTAACCATTTTTAAATGTGATGAAAAATAAAATAAAAATTAGAAAGAGAAATAATCACATTTTTAGTGGAAAAATACTGGGAAATGTTATATATGAAATCATAAAATACTGTACAATAATTTTCAGCATTTCTTCTTTATATTTAAAAATATTTTTTTTTATATAAACAGCACATGTATACAATATGTAATATGTATCGAATATGGTATTGTATTCAAGTTGCGTCATGAAATCATGGATTGGTGGGCTCGAACGCGGAAAAACATTCAGCGGTTGCAGCCCAGGGTTCAATACATTAGCTCCAAATGGGATATAAATTTGACTTCAAAAGAACTCTGTGAAATATTAAAGGAGTTTAATGGAAATGAAATGACTACTAATACCCTCTGGTGATTGAGTGCGGTACTGACTAATTTCCAAAAGGCAATGAGAGGATTTTTCATGAATAAAGATGTTGGGCTGCCGGCTTCCAGGATAAAGTATTGCCACTATATGTATAGTTCCCACCGGACACTATGGGTAAACCGAAAGCATTTGCATAAATCTCCTTTATGCATTTGTTATGTAACTTATTGGAACTGTTTAACATAATTTGATGAAAGGAATCATTTCCATTCTTAAAGCGATTTTTAAAGGTCTTTGTCTACCTTTCGGAAATTGTATAGGAATTATGAAATAAAGCTATCCAAAACTTCAATCAAATGATGTGAAAATAAATTATTTAATAGGCATTACATACCTGAAAGAGAAATATAGAGAGGAATTTGGGGTGAGAACATTTTCGGTGCGAGGACTTTGGTTTGGAAGTTGAGGGGCGATTCCTCTTTTCACTTCTAGTTTTTTGGAAAATGTAAGTGTTGAAAGGTATGGTATACAGAGTATGGCAGAGACCATCATCATCGACTCATTGGAAATCTTGCAGCAACACCTATATTGATATTCTAGGGAAAATCAATACTAACCAAGTAACAAGGTTTTATAGGTTACAAGGTTAATTAACACATGTTTTGAAATCCATAGGTTCCGAAATCGTGGCTCGGTCCGCGTCCAAATTTTTTTTTTCATACAATTCCGAGCTCCTTCAATTCAAATCCTCTGTTCGCTCCCGCAATTCCCTATCCCGCTCTTCAGATTTATATACATTGATCCACCCAACAGCTTTCGACCGTCATCCAAATGGAGTTCGATCCCTTCCTCCAATACCCTCCGTACTTTTAAATACCGCCTGTTCAATCACTTCCTATCTATTTAGCATCCATAAAATTGTAAAGTCCGTTTTGATAATTTTATTTCACATAAATTAAAACCAGAAGCAAGCATTACATTCGTGACATGAATTGGTTTACATACAAACACGAAAACAATTTTATTCCTCGATATCTAAAACGTAAAACATAAATAACTGTACATTTTCAATGCTGAAAATCACTGGCAGAACAACGTCAAGAGGGAATTTTTCGGCCTGAACTTCCCCTCCCTAGAAATTGAAAAATATACGTTTTTTTTTTAACTTTTACTTTAAAAGCGATCAGAGCAAAATAGTTGGGCAATAATAATATATACCTTTTTTAAATCACACCACATCTACTAAATCTAAGCTCGTAATAAGAAAAAATATATAAAAATTCATCCCCTAAAATCATTATTTTCCAGTAAATCCGATTTTTTTTTTAACTTAAACACCTTCAAGGACTATTAACCTTAAGGATTTTATATAAATAATATGTTTAATTTTTAGTCCAGAATAATTACGGTTAAACAAAAAATAAATAAATGACCTCTTCTCCCAAAATGAAATTCTGGACTCACTAGTGCTGTGATGAATATAAATTACGGATGACCATCGAAAGTCGATATTATCTAAATACCGATAATATCTATGTTGATATTATCCACCATCGATGTAAGCCTTTCGATATTTTAATTTAAAGCTAACCTATTCAGAAAGCACTAGGAATTATATATGAACCTGTCCGTTAGAAAAAATATATACTTATCATACCTGTTTCATTTAGAATGTTGTGCGCAATAGAGGAAAATATCGATATTTCGATAATATCGACTATCGATGGCCATCCCTCAGCAGAGTTGAATAGCGCTCGTAGGACACTTTAAAAAAATGTGGGAAAAATTATATTTTCATTAATTAATTAAAAGAGGTTAATGATTTTTGATGTGATTATCTGCTATATATATTTATATATAATCAATATTGATATTCATATTTCAAAAAAATTGTTTAATGTCGATGGCTGTGGGGGACAGCAAAATTTTCTAACATCAAACGTATTCAATCCTTCCAATCTAAACTCCTTCGAACAATAGTTGATGCTCCGTTCTATGTAACTAACAAAACCCTACACCATGACCTTAATATCACATTTGTCCTAGACCTTATCCCAGAAAAATTCTCCAAATTTCACCAGAACCTTACCTATCATCCAAATCCCCTGGCACAATCTCTATCCAGCACCACCCATCCTTACAATCCTCCTCGAAGGTTGAAGCGGCAATGGCCCAGAGACCTTCTGTGAATAAGCATATATTGGAGTTTTGGCAATGGCCAGATCCTCCACTCAAGCCAAGTATGTGTGATTATAGCTCCTCTCCTTAGCCTCTATTGGTTCTTAATACCAGTACTGCGGCTCAGTGCGAGGCGCTGGGATCTCCTAGAGTCCTGCGTTTCCTTCCACGAGTGGGGTGATAGGCTTGGCTCGGAGTTCTTCCGAGTGAATGGATTCTGTAAATATTGTATAGTCTGCATGTGTTTTAGTTGTTATTTTGATTAGGTTAGTTATTTTGTTTATATACATTTATTTTTATTATTATTAGTTTCTGTATTATTTATGCTTGTTTACTGTAAATAGAGTGTGAACACTATTGTAAATGTCCTTGATTGTGACAGAATGTCGATTATCGATATTTCAAGTCCGATATTTTGATGGTATCGATAGTTGTAGGCCGATATTAGTGTCGATGACAATTTCGATATCTCATCTTCTTCTTCCGGCATTGCAACTCAGTGGTGAGTCAAGCGTTGTACGGGTTTTTTAATATTTAAGTTTAAGGGGAGGGGTTATCAGAAGCAAGTATATATATATACTTCCCCTGACTACCTAGGGGAGGTGACCCTAGGGTATGTACTGTATTTGACCTTTGTCTGTAAATATGAAATGTTTGTAGTGTGCTTTTTGCAGTGTACTGTTTGGGCGTCAGAGTAGTTGTTCCACCAACCTGGTGGGCCAGTGGCTGATTGCAGTCTACAATAGACTGGGCGATGGGGTCGCCACATCCCTACGCCGAATGCCCTAATACAAATAGAGCAAAAAATATATATTTTTATAAAAAACAAATGCTGTCTGTAACTAATAAAAAACCCATTATACCTATCTATATATATATAAAAATGAATGTATGTCAGTCTGTCTCTTTGTCCTTTATGAATTACTAAACCATTCATCCGATCGGCATGAAATTTTGGGAAGTTGTTCCGTACACTCCTGGAAAGGTTTCTGGCATAGTACGATAATTTTATATAGGTAAAAGAAATAAAAATGTATATGTTATTCGGTTCAAAGCCGCAAAAAAATTTGTCGCTATAAATTGTAGCGCCAAAACGGCTTTAACGAAACTTGGCTAAAGTTTTCCCCTTGAAACCCATTTAATTTATGTGTATAACATACTTTCCCAAAAACAAGCTGAAAAATGTTACGATGAATTCAATATTCTATTTGCCGGTAACTAAAATGTACACAATTTTTGATCGATAATACCCATATTTATTTGAAAGATTCCTGATTTTCCGACAAAACAAAAAAAAAAAACACATTAAATCGGTCGATCCGTTCCAGAGTTATGGAGTTTTAAACATTTACTGCTTTCTCTTCAGAAAAGGCCATTTTCTTTCTCTTTCTTTTTTTTTTTGTTTTTATTGATTTATCGAAACTTTTATAATTACTAGAGTAATTGAAGTTCTCCTTATGTAGGTCAATACTATCGTATGCTCTTTATATTCATTTTTTATTTTCCTCCCAATGTATTCTGGACGTAGTATGATACATTTCAAATATTTGATTTGCTATTATTTAAAAAGATTTAACTCTTGAGTAATTCTTATCACCGTTTATGTTCCTTTTAGAAATCAGTTTTTATTGATTTCAGTTTATTTTATTTTTTTATAAATTCTTTTCTCTAACATTATGTTGGAATAAGGTTGGGCCGTTTACCGTAGGATTTCTTTCATGAGTATGGTTTATTTTTCCACTACAATTTTTACAACTCTATATTTAATCAAGTTGTTATTAATAAGAAGCAATCAACTATCTTAGAAGGGGTGGGGGAAATCTTTGATAAATGGTATATCGCCATTTTGATGCATTGCCACGATTGATATTAGAAAATCTTTAACATTGAAACAGTATTTTTAACCGCATATGTTGTTTTTACATCCAAGTAATGGTGCGTTTTTTATTTGCCATAAAATGATCAACACATAGTTGAACATTAAACAATACATTAAATATTAAAAAAAATTAAATTAAATTAAATGTAAAAATATATCAGTGGCTTGATATTAAAGGACGGATTTCTATCATTTTCAGAAACTGAAGATAAAGTCAATTTTAGTTTTATAAGTTCAACTCAGACTGTTTCTGATGATTAAGAATGAAGGCGTATTCATTCAGATGATTACGAATGTTCAAGTTGAATCATGAAAAAAAACATTAGGATTAGTTTAAATTGAAGCCATTTTATAGACAAATTTGTATCTCAACTTTTTAAGCATTACATATCTTCTTTGGTATTAATCCACTCATATATGCCTTCTATTTTCTTTCTTTTACATTTCGCCAGTCTAAGCCACAGCAGCGCGTGGCCGGGTAAAGCTAGTATAATATAAAACTGACCAAACAGTTTACCTACACATAAGAAGTTGATTAAAAATGATGTAATCGGAGTTCGTATCGTTTCACTAAACACAATCCGCCGACCTTCCCAATTATATTTTCAGCTATGAACACAGGCGAACGTGGCCCGATGGGAAATTAAACCGGCACTGTTCAGAGAAACGTTCTCGTTGTAATCATCAGGAAGGAGGTAAATAGAGTGTTACCATCCAGGGAGCAACAAGCCAGGGATGATAGGTCCTTCTGGCGGGGTAATGATGGGTTGTCCTGAGGTAGGCATCGGTGGCCGGGTTCACTCAGATTTTTTTTAGAGGTGTCGCGAAAACCCATCCATCCGCTAATATCGGCAACCTGGGTAGTTTTTTTTTTTGCGCTTCGGTTTTTTAGGTTTTGGGAGCAGATGGTAGCCCTCCTTGATTGAAAATATCTTACCTTGGCAGGACAACCCAACCAATTTGGCCATAGTATATATTTCAGGGATGACATTGCACTATTCTCGTCTGAATTCTTGAAATTTCTGGCTATCATCAATCAGCGTTTATTTACTAAAAAAAAGGAAATTTCAACATTTGTTTTATTTATATATTTTTTTTACTTTTTTACCTAAATTTTTATATTATTTTAGAATATTACAATATTATTCGGTAAATATTGATCCCTTCTTTAGCCGGCTCTTAGGAGCGATGGATTTTCATTAATGAGCTATTGAACGAAAGAGAATTTCATGGAAATGATCCCAAAACCTATTTTTTTATTGCTACAACATTTTTTTCAAACTTATTTATTATTAGAAATATTACAATTCTTCTCTATCAAGGACATTTATAATAGTGTTCAGATAGCAAAGGCATACTTTATGTACTGTACAATAAATGAAACTAAATTAAACAGAAAAATAATAATATTAAAATTAAAGGTATAAAGAAACAAAAAAACAACTAAACTAATCAAAATAAATAACAACACAAGCATACTTTTATAAAATATTAAAAAAATTCATTAACTAAGGAGAACTCCAAGCCAAGCCTTTCCCCCACACGTGGAGGCAAACACAGGATTCTAGGAGATCCCAATGCCTTCACTAAGGACTTCTGGTATTAAGGACTAGTGGAGGCCTGGCAGAGGCACTATAACCACGGACGTACATGGAGTAGAGAATCTGCCCGTTGCGAGAACTCTAATATGCTTATTTACAACGGCTCTCTGTGCCACTGCTGCAACCTTCGACGAAGATTGTAGGAATGAATAGAACTAAATAGGGATCGTGCAAGTGGATATGAAAGGTCCTGATGAAATTTGGAGAATTTTTCTGGGATAAAGTCAACAACAACTTTTAACACATGTGGTAAGTTTTAAAATACAGATGTTTTCAAAAGTAGACGGATCAAAAAAGGATAAAAGTTGTTATTAACATATCAACACGAACATAAACATGTAGTATAGTTCTTTTGGAATAATACTGGACCATGTTTTTCAAAGCCCTATAATGATCCGTTTTCAATTTATTCCAAGATTCTTCCCGAAAGTCTTTTATGCGATATGGTTGCTATGGGGTGCTTATAACATGTTTATGTTTTATAAATTTTCGACTACTGCAGCACTTACTAGACAAACAATCTAAGCTTTCAATCAATTATAAACGACTCGTATATATGACAATAATAAGACCTATTTAGACTTACGGAATTGAGCTTTGGGGCTCCACTAAACCATCGAATTTCTCTCGTATCAAATCCTTACAATCCAAAATCCTTCGTAAAATCCTCAACGCTTCTTACTTTGTCACAAATAAAATCATCCATAAAGACCTTAATGTTCCATATGTTTCCGATTTGGCCCAATCCAGATACCTATCCTTCCATAACAAACTGCAGAACCATCCGAATCCTCTGGTTTCAACCTTGCTTCCTCCTCGATCCTTGATAACCCTCCGAGGCGTCTGAAAAGAAGATGGCCTCGGGATCTTCTAATATAGAACTTTAATTTGAGTTCTACCAATGGGTAGTTTCTCTTCATGTTGCACATGTCATACCAATGTTATCAATTTTATATTTACTTAATGTATTTTCTATGTAATACAGTTGTAAATTCCATTAAAATAAAAAAAAAAATAAAAAAATTAAAATACTACTATTTATGATAGTCTTGGACGAACTAAAAATCTATTGAAAAGATAGATGGAGGTGAATCAATCTTTCCCTTAAAGACTTTGGATAATATTGAAAAAAACATCATTATTTTTAATCAATAAAAATATCCCATTGCAGAGTCCTCCACTACGCACTATATTCTACATGGAACAGGCAAGATAATTACATAAAGTGAGATGCATTTATAATTCCTATTGCTATCCGAAAATGATAGTGTTAATTTAAAATATCGAAAGGACGATATCGATAGTTGATAATATCGAAGGTCAAATATCCAATATCGGAAGGAAAATATCGATACTTCGATAATATCGACTATCGATTACCATTCCTAGTTCAGGGATAGATATGTCGTATTGTATAACTATTAAACTGAAGACAAACTAATCAGATATTAAGTAAATTGTTACTTTAGCGGTAGTGGTAAAGTATGATGATTCATCATTGGTGTATGTTTTATAGACTATTTTGATAATATTATAGAGCCTACATAAATAAACACATTTTGTTGATGTCTCTTATACGTCGAATGCGATATGAAGAAGAATTGCAAGCTTAAGCGAGAGTTTTATCTTGAGTAGGCTAGTTTTGTTTTAATACAGTTTTATGATTACATGAATAATAAAAAAAAAATCATTTCTGTGTTTTAGAAAGTTCACCTCGTTTATTTTCTTTCATGGCGGAATCAAACCTCCCCCACGATCCAGCAGGATATGCTAATGACACGATTCCTTCCGATGGCAGGGGGTACATCCTACTCGGAAGAGCTATCGGTAGGGAGCCTGTCTGTCACTGTTCCTCAAAGTATTTTATTAAGAAGTGGAGGACTCGGCTCCCGGAGATGGGGAGATAAGAGATGGTGGCGCGATAGAGTAGCGGGGGGTACCGGGCTAGTTTTTGTTGAGAGTTGACATTTACAGTCCCGGCTGGAGTCGTAAGTAATCCCGCCTCGAGGATTAGACCCATCGCGGCTGTTGAGGGCTCACCTGCGGTCGGCGGTTGGGCCATCGATGCCCGGCAGACACCTGGCCGGGGATTAGGGTCGTCTTATTGCTCGGCCGGGAACAACCTTGTTGTTCCTCTTGCAATCGTAAATGGATAATGGAACCGTGTAATATCTTCGACCGTCATTCGACAGCTCATGAAATCCAATCATGTATATATTCCAGCTTGCTAAATGATGGACAAACAAGAATATCTTATTCATTAGTTACGGAATGGACTTAATCCGTAACAACTATTAATATTAACTTTTATTTAATTTAATCATTCATTGACCTTTCTCATGACCTTTATCAAATCCATAGATAGCCAGGTCAAGCTATCTCTGATAGCTTAGAAATAGTTATCTAGAATGTACTGACTGGACAGAAGACACTTATCAAGACTTAGGGAACAATAACCGTTTTCATCAAACGAGCACTTTCACGCAGACTTCATATCAATTCTAAAAGATAAGGATATCAATTCTTAACTTCATTCACACGCTTCCTAGACCACCAGAATTGATTCATCCCCCCTACTATTCCTGAGCATATAACCCTTATGATCCTCAGACCAAATCACTCATACAGTTGCATTCTTGAGTCAGACTCTTCACTGTAGGAGACCTGGAGTGAACTGATGTAGTCAACTCATATATCCATAGTATATTATTCTGTATTTTAGATGCCATTTGTAACATTATGAATAAACCCATTATTTATAAAGTCTTCACTGTCTCCGATTCGTTAACTAATGCAGATCAAACTATGTTTATAATAATTTACAAAAAAAAAAATTGTAATAATTAATCTCGAGGTTTGAATTCGGATCATAAAAAGTTAGCAAGGAAATTAAGATCAATTTCGTTCAAATTTTTTTTCTGTTGGCATCTTGAAGATCTTTTGCCGCCTTAAAAAGTCTTACTCCATCTCTTACTTTGCATCTTTTTCGATGATTCAATCCATGCATCCGCTTTTTTGGTAATTTTCATTGTATTGAGGCATTCATGTAGAGGCTTTCAGAAGGATTGCTCCGAGCTACATACCCCGCTCATCTTAACTTCCTTGCCTTCATCTCATGATATATTGATTGACCGGTTTCTGTAAGCATTATTTTATTGGGCTTTCCCCTCCGAATTTTGGTACTCTGATTCCAAATCGCCCCAGTCATCGTGTGAAGGATTTTTCTCTTAAATCTTTCTAGAGCGCTAGTTTAGTGTCCAGTTGGATAAACAGTTTTGGTTTGATATGTAGATATAAGTCAATTCACGACCCCGCAGACATCATTCAGTCTCTTTCTTTTCTATACCTCATCTTCTCAGAGTGATGTGTCTTCTTTTCCGCTGAACACTTCTTACTTCCACTTCTCCTTTTTTTTCTTTTCACTTCAAGAACTATCATTTAGTTAATCCATTTCCTGGATTTAATACTCGCTTGTTATCCCCGGTTTCGCTTTTTTATCTGTTCTGGATACCTTGCACTTTAACAAAAATTTGCTTATCTTGTCTATTTTAATCCATTTTGATTATATTTTTGTAAGATGTTGGTCTTCTTTTCTCACTGATGTCAATAGTTCAGATGACATCCTTTTAAATAATTCCCAATTATTTCCTCATTTTCGTTTTTTTAACGTTTATCCCTTCTTCTTGAGCGCCTTCTGTCAGTCTCCAATGATGCGGTTGAGGTAGAAGCACCCGAATTTCCTGCTTTGCCTTCCACATGTGGATTTCCTCATGCCTACCCATGCCATGTTTAATGTATAGTAAATTATAGCTCCTTTGCATATTGTAGACGTTTGCAATTATTAATGTCGAGTTTAACTATTTACATATATTAATCCAATTACATTTACATATACCTGTTTATTATTTTCTCAGTATTTGTTTGTTATTTGGCGTTTGTTTAGCTCTGATGATCGTCTGAAACTTAGTTCGAAAAATTGGCACAAAGAAAATGAACATAATTTATAACAAAGACTTGGAGCGATTGACCAATGGAACAATCCCCAACAAAATTTTAAAAAAAGTTTCTAATCGAAATATGCGATTTAATGAAAGTTGTCTGATGGTTGGTCTCTTGAGCATAACTACACTGATGTATTGAGTGAAAGTTAACAAGCCCATATTACTCCTATATCTGCAATCGTTTAAAGAAGATTTTCGGTTCCCACAAAATTGCCAACACTTACCCGAAGAGCTATAACTCCCCGGATAAGGGATAGTCTCCCATCTTCGGGGATATTAGTAGGGGAGTAATGTATTACAAGTATTAGCCTAAGAGACGGTCGTGCAAGAGGCACTGCATTAAGCCCGACTCAAAACTAGCCATAAAGTTGGAGATTTCGTGTTCACGAACCCACACGTTACTATCCTGCCCATTATTGCCTAATCATTTAATCATTTCTACCAGCTTTATCCCCGCTCAATCCCAAGTTTGGCCTTTATATATATATATATTTAACTGATTTATAATTCATTTTGAATTTAATTTATTCGTTTCACTGACGATTCATTTTTCGACCTTTAACGAGAGAATTTTCTGAATACTGAGAGTTTCTGTCCTTAATACACAGTTTTTTAAAAATTATATTTATACATACATTTAAAATAGTATTATATATATATATAATTGAGTTTTTTATAAGAGGTTTGATTTTTATTTTATTTTTTTTATTTATTTTTTATTTGTTTATAGATGTCGTATACAGAGTACAGAAACCTTTTTATTAAGTTATTAACATCCGTATGAAAGATAATGGAAGTTATTCGTCTTACCTTAAACTTTTTTAATTACAAATATTCTCGGAAATCGGCGCTTTCAATATGGATATCGATACGCTTTTTCTATTAAATTATTCATTAAATAAGGCATAAGACATCGAGAAAAAAGATGGGCTGCAAAAATTTTGGTTCGTTTGATCTCACCTTCATCCCTATCATTTGAAAATACCGGGGATATATAAGCAAAACGAAGACACATTTTTTCTCGATTTTGTGATCAAATCACCTTAAGATTTAATCAGATAGAATTTTTAGTATATCATTAAATAAATTAATTTAATGAGAAAATGCCTCCTGATAATTTTTGTAAATAAAATAAGTTGTAGTTAAATAAGATAGTTAACCGCAGTCAGTAAAACATCTGTTAGTAGAGTGCAACGAGTTCAAAAACATTCGGCAAAAATTGAAACTACCAATGACAATGGAAGAAATATTAAGAGACAACGAAGCCGGAATCACCACCCTATTCCGGTACTTGACAGATACAAAATACTACTATAGAGTATAAAAAACTAGCCGTCAATGACCCTCTAGGGTAGAGGCTATTACAAATAAAAAAAAAAAAAAAAAAAATCAGAAATAATTTTTGTATTCTTTAAATCAGCCGCCATTTTTGAAAACAGCAGCTCTGGAACGGCAAATAAGGTTCTTTTTACTAAGAATAATATATACATTCGTAATTTATAATCAAACCTTCATTAGCGATCAGGTTTTTTTTGGGCCCTAGCTCCAGGGCTAAAAGTTCATAAATATTTGTGAATTTACATTAGGGGTATTCCATACACTTATTGTTAATGCTTAATAAGTTATCATGCAAAGTAATCAGCACTAATTTTGAATGAACGGTAAATAACCTGTCTGTGATGTAATATGCCTGTAATGTAAACAATGTTTGTGCGTTCTTAATTGATTTACTAACTTTTTGATTTATCTATATGTGCTTGTTTTAGGTGAAAATTTTCTAATATCATAAAATGACGCTCTTTATTTTTTTACCATATTTATTTTAATTTTCATGGAAGCCATTATATCGAACCATGCTTTTTGCATGTAGTCCAAAGTCTGATTGAATCAGAAAGGATGAATCAGATTGAATACGGCTTACCGGCCGAAACGTAGCTATGAACATTAAAATAAATATGGTGAAAAATAAACAGAGCGTTATTTTGTAAGTTTTGATTTATTTTATAATGTCAAAGCGAAGTGAAAGGATTGCTGGAATATTTGGTTAAAAGTGCTTTATTATAAAGTATGAATGAAGATCCAGATGATTCAGAGGCAAAGAACTTGATGAATACATAGATGAAATCCTAGCTGTATTTACTAGTGTTGCCCAAATGTGAGACCGAGACCAGTCTTGGTCTTGCAAACTCAGTCTTTATAGTTGTATAATTTAGTATTTATTTGACAGCGTCCCCCGATCAACTCCTTCTCATATAATTAATAACTCTTTAGCACGCAGGCAGGTTATTTACCGTTCATTTAAAATTAGTGCTAATTACATAGCATGACAGCACATTAAGCATTGACAATAAGTGTATGAATACCCCTAATGTAAATTCGTGAAATTATTCTACAATAGAGGTATTCATGCAACCAGTGCTAAGTCTTGTAGACCTCTTAAATGTGTAAAGTCCAGAAAATTATTTAAGAAATGTATGCTAAATATTGCTGTTAGCATTTTCTATTTTAAAACAGCCCAGGATCCTGTAAAGTGTTGCTAACTACGTAAACAGACGGAGAAGGTAATTGTAAGGATTTCATGAGTTTGATTCTTTGTATTTTATGTTTACAATAACTACAGAAATGTAATGTGAAGATAGCTAGGTATGTATTCAAGTTCTTTGACATCTGAATCATCTAAATCTTCATTCATGCTTTCGAATAAAGCATTTTTAATCAAATATTCCAGCAACTCAGTCTTTTCACCTCTCTTAGGCATTATAAAATAAATCGATAAAAATAGAATAAAACGTTGGTAAATCAATTAAGAACGTTCAAACATTGTTTACAGTACAGGTATAAACTTACTATAATTAATAACTATTAATTATAGTAAGTTTAGCACGTCAGCACAGACAGGTTATTTACCGCTCATTCAACATTTGTGCTAATAATTGAGCATGGAAGTACATTAAGCATTAACAATAAGTGTATGGAATACCCCTTATGTAAATTTAGAAATATTTGTAAATGAACTTTTAGCCCTGGTGCCAAAAATCGACCTGATCGCAGGCGAAGGTTTGATTGTAAATTACGAATGTGTATGTTATTCTGAGTAAAAAGAACCTTCTCTGTCGTTGCAGAGCCGCTACTTTAAAAAATGGCGGCTGATTTAAAGAATACAAAAAATTATTTCTGATTTTTTTTATTTTTTATTTGTAATCGCCTCTACCCTAGAGGGTCGTTGGCGGCTAGTTTTCTATACTCTATTGTAATATTTTGTATCTATTAAGTATAGGAATAGTGACTCCATCTTCGTTGTCTCTCAATATTTCTTTCATTTTTATTGGTAGTTTAAATTTTTGCCGAATGTTTTTGAACTCGTTGTACTCTACTAACAGATGTTTTACTGACTGCGGTTAACTATTTTATTTAACTACAACTTATTTTATTTACAAAAATTATCAGGAGGCATTTTCTCATTAAATTAATTAATTTAATGATATACTAAAAATTCTATCTGCTTAAATCTTAAGGTGATTTGATCACAAAATCGAGAAAAAATGTGTCTTCGTTTTGCTTATATATCCCCGGTATTTTCAAATGATGGTTATGGAGGTGAGATCAAACGAACCAAAATTATTGCAGGCCACCATTTTTCTCGATATTTTATGCCTTATTTAATGACTAATTTAATAGAAAAAGTTTATCGATATCCATATTGAAAGCGCCGATTTCCGAGAATATTTGTAATTAAAAAAATTTAAGATAAGACGAATAACTTCCATTATCTTTCATACGGATGTTAATAACTTAATAAAAAGGTTTCTGTACTCTGCATACGACATCTATAAACAAATAAAAAATAAATAAAAAAAATAAAATAAAAATCAAACCTCTTATAAAAAACTCAATTATATATATATATATAATACTATTTTAAATGTATGTATAAATATAATTTTTAAAAAACTGTGTATTAAGGACAGAAACTCTCAGTATTCAGAAAATTCGCTCGTTAAAGGTAGAAAAATTTAAAAAATGGCGGCTGATTTAAAGAATACAAAAAATTATTTCTGATTTTTTTTATTTTTTAATTGTAATCGCCTCTACCCTAGAGGGTCATTGGCGGCTAGTTTTCTATACTCTATTGTAATATTTTGTATCTATTAAGTATAGGAATAGGGGAGTGACTCCATCTTCGTTATCTCTCAATATTTCTTTCATTTTTATTGGTAGTTTGAAATGTTTGAACACTCTACTAACAGATGTTTTACTTACGGCAGTTTATTGTCACACTTTTGGCACGTGGGTGCTTCTAGTCCTCTGAGAAAGTACTCATGAGTAAACAGGCAGTGATTTCTGAATTTACATTAGGTGTACTTAATAGATATACTTAATAGATACGAAATACTACTCTAGAGTATAGAAAACTAGCTGCCAATGACGCTCTAGGGTAGAAAAAAATTCAGAAATAATTTTTGTATATGAACTTTGATTCTAGTTACATGTAGGACGGTCGAAATAATACAGGGCTTTGCCTGCGTTGGGTTCTGCCCGCATCAAAGGAGCTGTCACCCACTGAATGGGCAAAAGGGGGCGAGCTCTGGGGGTGAGGTTGAGGCGGCAACCGCCTTCACCAGAGGCCGGAGTATCGGGGCCGGATCAGCCCTACACCGGCGGAGCATTCGGATCATTGAGGACACGAGAGGATGATGATGTTTCCATAAGAGATGTTAATACAGACAGAGCCTCCGGGCGAGGCCTGGAGGGGATGGTGGAGGGGGCAGGAGCGGGCCGCAGTCTGCCGGCCGATGGAGAGCGAGCTGGGTCGGGTGGTGCTGGGCCTCCAGAGCGCGGTGGTGAGCTCGCTGCAGCAGGCGGCGCTGCTGCCCCCCGCCAGCCCCCAGGCGGCCGCCCTCAGCCTCCAGGCCCTGGAGTCCTACCTCGCGCTCCAGCGGCTGTCCGTGGTCCAGGAGCAGGGCGGCCTGCGGCAGGCCAAGGCCAGGCCCAGGAAGCAGTTCATCTGCAAGTTCTGCAGCAGGCAGTTCACCAAGTCCTACAACCTCCTCATCCACGAGAGGACGCACACCGACGAGAGGCCGTACTCCTGCGACATCTGCGGCAAGGCCTTCAGGCGGCAGGACCATCTCAGGGACCACAGGTAATCTATCTCACTATCTTGAAATCACTGATAATATTAACTAAACCCCTAATAAATTATTAACATCTGTCAAAAACTTTGAAAATGACATCTTATCAGAACGTATAACTTCTTCATTAGTTAACACGCACTAATATTTACAAGTTAAAACGTTGTCTGTGCTGACGTGCTAATTATTATTAATTATATGAGAAGGAGTTGAACGGGGGGGAGGGGAAGAAAGGAGAGCAGAGGGAGAGGGGGGTGCGGTGAAATAAATACTAAATTATACAAATAGTATTGTTTAATTTTTTTTTTACCCCACTTTACAGGTCTTCAAAAGATACAAAACAAGTGAAAATAAAATAAATGAATATAAGTAGGTATAAAATAACAAGAAATTGTCTGATAAAGAAATAAAAAGATGATATCAGAGATATAGTAGGCGACAATGTAGTTAAATATCAAGTATTATATATATAGAAGATACAGACAAATATGGAAAACAAGTATGAATGAAAAATTTTCCACTTCAATCGTAAGATAATTAGACCTAGTGTTGCCCAAACTCACTCTTGGTCATAATCTTGGTCTTGCGCAAGAGTCTTGCAGTCACACGTTAGCTTATTATAGCACAGTACTATATTACTATAATTTTTTAGATAAGAGAAACCTAGCTAAGTCTGAATGAAAAATTAGAGGAGTTAAATGCAAAAGTATATTGGTTATACCAATTATTAACATATAGCAACTAAGATGGTCAAGTCTTAGTAACTATTTTGCCTTTTTTTAAATTAAAAACATCGATTTTTTTTACCAGTCCTGGTCTTGGTCTTGCAGCTGTTAGGTGGGCTTGGTTTTGGTCTTACAAAATGCAAGACCAAGACCGATTTTGGGCAAGACTAATTAGACCACATTGAAAAAAAAAAAAGGTGGTCTACAAAAATATTTGGCGTGACTTCCTCCACCAACATGTCAAAATAAGAAGATTCTAAACGGCCCAATATATTTGTAGACCATTTTTTTTTATCAAATTATCTTGCGATTCAAGTATAAAGCACAATGGTATTAATAAAATTTTAGTACCTCATTAAATTAAATAAAAACGCCTCATTTCTGAGAATTGATCGTAAACAAAAAAGTTGTAGGTTTCGATAAGACTACTTTGATTGAAGTTAATAATTTGATAAAAAAGGTTGAGTACCGCGTACTATATCTATTACACCTATTGTATATATATATATATATATATATATCTGCGCCCAATATTGTTCATTGTATCAGTGACCATATGGCGCACCGCTTGCGTCAGAGTTGGCGTCTCCTGTTGACTTTTTTTTGAGCACGATAACCGCCATCTTTACTTGTTTTTCTTTTGTTAGTCCCCTGTCATCACTCCCTCATGATGAAGCTAGTTTATAATCTTCAACTACTTATTCCTCTCAATAAATAAATCAATACTTAAAAAACTGTTACGCTTATAAAAAAATAATAAAACATTTTTAACCTCTTGTGTAGTAACCAAATGGAGGTGTTGGATAATGAGATATACAAACTACATGGTATAATAGTTGAGCTATAAATCTTAATTTAATTATGATTTTGTTTCATTTTCATAAATAACTTCTTTCATTCAGTCTGTTCAAAGTTTCTAATCTTTGAATGCTCGTGTATATATATATATATATATATATATATACACGAGCATTCAAAGATTGTTTATATATATATATATATATATATATAAATTAATACTTATAATTTTCCGCACATAAAAAAAAAAAAAAATACACAAATTTAGATTCTTGTACCATATAATGTAATACACATTTTCATTCTTTTGTAATTTTTGTATTTATTTATTGTAACCACATGGAAGAGGAGTTAGCTCATTATTTATATCTCATGATACAGACAAGAGCTATAAATTTGCGTTTTACTTATGATTTTGTATTTAAAAATGTAAATAATTTAATTACCTAAATCAAAAGAAAAATTAAACACAAAAGTAAATAAACTCCTTCACCAATGCAGTCGATTCCAAGTTTCTAATCTTCAATTAGTTATATCCACTAGCGGTTCCAGGATTTAATTTTGGAGGGCTTCAGTCCGAAAAAAATTTTTTTTCAAATATATAGCGATAATTAATTAAAAACAAAAAAAGAACTAAACTACCTATATGAAATTGTGTTTAAGTGATTCATGAAGTCCTATTAAATGTAATTACACGAACAATAATACTTTAAGAGATAGTTTTTAATATTTTTTTATTTTAACGTTTTGGGAGGGGGGCTCATCCCGAAAGCTCCCCTCCGTAGATCCGCTCGTGGTTATATCTCAATATATAAATTAATAATTATACTTTCCCGTTAAAAAAAATATAATTAAATATTGTATATACTTTTTACAAATAATAAACATTTACCTCATCTCCCACAGTAAACATATGGAAGAGGAGCAACCTCATCATTTAGAGTTATGTATTATAGAAATGTAAATAGTTTATATAACTAAATTGAAAGAAAAACAAAAAAAATAATGCAAACAAATAAAACATATTTAGGAAATACAATAAAAAGAATTTCTATTTGTATGAATATAATACAAAATTGTTGATATAATATATATGTACATGTACATATGACTACAATAATATTTTTTTTAAATATTCAATTTATTGAATAATAATACAATCTAACACATTGTAGAATAAAGTATTAGGGTTATAAATGTTATTCATAGAATACTACTAAAAAATAAAATAATAATAATCAATAAAATTTAATAATGTATAATAATCACAAAGAAATGATAACAAAATAGATAACAAAAAATATATTTGAAGTTTGAATAAAAATAAAAGAAATCTTCTAAAAACATAATGATACCTATGAATTGGAAAATAAAAAAAGAAATATAACAAAATTAAAATAAATTAAACAATGGAGACTCAATATAAACAATGGTCTTATACACTTACATATATGTATGTTTTTATTTCATACAAATCAATAAAATGCAGAACTTTGGGGGTGTAGCCTTGTTAATAGAATTTTTTTTATTTAAAATTTAAAATTATTTATGTTTTAAACAAAAAATAAAAAACACAAACAATACATTATATTTTAAATTATACACTTTACTGTCACATTTTGAAATATTTTGTTCGCTGTTGTTTTTCAAAGGGGTTAGAAAATACGAGAATGATTGAAAACACTAATAAACAATACAAATAATAGTATATATAACTAATAATTTTGTATTACTGATTAGGTGGTTGCGGTAGA